>CM048926.1:13783112-14335612 GCA_026686955.1 Epinephelus cyanopodus | reverse complement strand
AGGAGGCTCTCATCCATGAGTATGTCCCGCTGCGCAGTGATACAGGTGGCAGGTGTAGTTCAGTAGCAGGAAATTGATTCCCACATGCAACTGTTCACAACAAGGCCTGTGGATTATCCTGGGTAACTGTATCATCAGTGTTTTTGAAAGTTTTTTTTTTCTTCTCTTGAGAGAAGGCGGACATCTCTCTCCATCACCTGGTAACTCACCCTAGAACAATCTAGTTTATTAAATAGTACCAGGGGTAAGAGGAAAAATATGTCATTTTGATTTTGCTGGGAACTGTCCCTTTAAATTGATCCTGATAAAGGGCCTTTCCCCTTAACCTCCTGGCCTTATCCAGGCATGTTTCACAGTGGAATAAATGAGCACTGAGCATTTCTAGGCTGAGCTTCAGAATAGACAATTTAACCTGATGCTCATCGTGGACCTCAGATGTGTTTTAACGGACACTTCCTGCCTGTTTCCTCCCTCACAATTATGAAAAACAAGATGTTTCCATCCTTTACTAATCATGTCTTCTCTGCAGTATTTTCACAGTCACATATCTGATGATACTAAATATTTGTTTTAATGGTGCAGAGGATATTGTGCGAATCAGATGGATTGTATTGTTGCATGAGAGGAGAACTCGATATTAAAAAGGAAAATTGAATCACACACACAATATTGAAGTATTGATTGACCGGTGCACTATTGTTGCTGCTGGCATGGAGGCAGACTGGCTGCACGAAAAGAGAAACTGCCCACTGTCACAGAGAAAAAATTGTTATACTCCATTATAGCACTTTTTTCTTCTTTCACCTCACCTCTACTCATCCCACTCTAACCCCAGTTCTGTTGGTCCACTTTTTTATGCAGTGGCTGCCATTCTCTGTGCTCTCTCTTCATGCGATTTGCGTTAGATCTGTCTCACTCTTTCAGTCACCCAGCTCCCCACCCCTTCTCTCTCCCTCCACAATATCTCTCTCACTCTCACTCTCACTCTCGGGGGAGATAGTGTTGTTGTTTGTTGTTTTAAGCCTGAGTTTGGTCCCACCACTCTCAGGAGAGAAGAGAGAGCAGAAGTCTGTTATGGCCAACTGACAGGGACTGCATGGGAGAGCCCACTCCAGGGAGCATCTGATGGGATTATAACACTCTTTCCAGCTCACTTTTTTTTTTCCTCCCCTCACTAAGAATAACTTTGCTCAGTCTGTTGGTGGTGCAGCATCACAGAGGCGACCCTGTGTGACAGCTTTGTGTCAAATTTGTTGGATTTTTAAAGACAGAAAATACCACTGTTGAGGAATTTGATTTGCACTTCATTTGGAAGAATTGAAGCTTTCTATTTCCCATTTAGGAGTACGGGGAGGGGGAAAACTGCGACAGAAGCGTTTATCTTGGCACGTCTGTGGTGAGCTGAAAGGAGAACGAGTGAGGAAGTAGTCCCAGATGAACACTGACAGCTGACACCATCCTAAATTTCACTTGATTTGATTCGGCCCCATGTTTTGCGCTGACAGTGAGATGATATGCTAACTGGCCTCTAACAGCCAAGACTCTTTGCCTTTTTAGGTTCTTCACACACACTCATGTGCTTTGCTGAACCTTTTTGATTCTTCCTTTCCCACAAAAACAAACGGACATATCCTTAACCCTGCGACCAAAAGCTAACCTGTAAATTGAATTTCCAGTTTGATGCACCTTGTTTCTTCACTGAGCTGCAAGTGAATCGCTTCCAGCCAATAACTTTTTTTCTTATAAATACAGAGAATACTCAGCAGGCCTGACGTACTATTACCCTCACTTTCATTCTTGCTTCAGCTGATGAGGCTCTTGTGTTTTGCATATTGGTGTTGTTTTACATTTGTCATCCTTGGACCTGTTTTTCTTGCTGCGTCCTATCAGATGGACCCATAACTTGTGACCACAGGCAACAGACAACATAAAGGAATTTGGTCTGCTCTTCTTTCTGATTCATGACAGCATGGAGGTTTTGGTCGCCCCACAGAAGTTCACTTTGTTTATCCTTCGCCTCCCCGAGCTGCTATTCTGATGCCTCTGTGAACTCTACCTGACTCTTTTTGAATCTTCCGATAAGATGATGAACAAAGACTCCCGCTTTTCAAGGAAGATGCACGGCAACTTCTCCACGCGCAGGCACTCATGCATTGGGTACGTATCCGGTTTTGTGTTGAGACTAACGCGACATGTGTTTGCAGAAATTCAGGAAGTATTGGAAAGCTGATTTCTGTATCAAGCAAGTACCTGTTTTTATATTTTGTAATACACGTAATATAATCAGTTGGTGGGGAATTGTTTGACACTGCTGCTCTGTCTCGTTGTTTAGAGTAGTTTTGCACTGCGTTTGAGTATATGTGGTGGTTTTATGTGTTTTGTTCTGTTGTGTAGTCGTGATGTCTCAAGCCACAGTCTGAGAGTACCACTTAGATTGCATAAAATATAAAAAGTTACTTAAGATGGAAAACATTTTGACATGGAATTTAGTCTCTTGGCAACTGTCTGACAGATTAAAGCAGTGGTTTGGTTTGCTTTAGTGATAACAAAATACGGATCTACAGCAGTGATGAGTTTGCACCTTTATCCAGTTTAACAATGTTTAACAATGTGTGCTGTGGTGAAGCCGGTGGGTGTTGCTGTTGGTGTGCTAGGCACTGCCGTTTGTGGTGCAGGCCTCGGGGTGGCATGGCGGATCGATGACTCTGTCCACTGATGGCCCTCCTTGGGGTGCATGGACCCGAGCCAAGCCGAGGCGTCCGTGTTAGGCACGGTATGACTGTCATGTGGTCCAGGACTTTTGAGTTTCATAAGAGCACCAGAAATATCAGCACACTGTGGAAAACTGTGCAGCAGATGGAGCAGATTTCATCTCTGTTTTCTATCTTGTCCTCTTGGAAACAAAACAGAGAGGCAATAAAAAAGAAAATGTGTCACATGAACTCACTTCAGAGTTAAATCATTGTAACATGGTTTCTTGTCTGATGAGACTGATTGACTTAATTGCAGTTGTAACTTGATACAGTGCAATCATCATGCTGAAGTCAGGAAAAACATCAAATCTACTACAGCTGTCATGAGATTCCTGCAGTACTTGTTGTTATGTAAGTTTGCAGACACTTAAACTGACACTCACACATATGCACACGAGGAACATCAAGGAGGTCAGCATGACTCCATATGCTTTGTCAAAGATACAATCAGAGATCCATCATGGAAATAAGCTTCAAATGCTGCACATGGAAGAATCACGCTCTTCCTCCTTACGCTGGAAGCAAAAAGAAACATTTCAGAGCTGTTGTGGGATTTTTTTTTTTTGCACTGTGTGGTACTTTTCTGAACTCTGGGCATGAGACATGTGCTTCACAAGTGTCATTTGAACTCCTCCAGCCGTGAGCCTGTTTGGATCATATGAGAAGATCAAAGCAGGAGATTTTAGACCACAGCCAAAGATATAGAAGTGCAGAAGGGAACAGAACAAGCCTCTATTCTCTTTACCTGATTTATACATCAAGCTTCCTGGCTGTAAGACCAAAATACTAAAGTGGGGTGACTTTTGGGAGCTTCACATCAAAGCAAAGCTCAAAACTTGTTTTTTATTTTCAGCGCCAGTAAAGACAATAATGTATTTATCCTATGGTGATGGAGAAGATACCGCTGATGTGTTTGTTACAGCAGAAGTCTAGATCAGTTGAGGTAGTATTTCTTTTGTAAATAAATCATCTTCTCTGCACTTGTGCAGCTGAAACAAAGCAGTCTCTTGTAATCCAGATGTGTCCATCACAATAGAGACAGCCCTTGTCCTCACTTGTACTAACAGTACCAGGGCACTATTCATCCCCTGACTCCCACACACACATACACACTCCCACGCTCCTAGTAACCTTCTCAACAATGCTTTTTATGGCTTCTCTGGCAGTGTTGTACGTTTAAACAACACAGTGTCGCTGCATTAAGCGGGAGAAGCTCTTAGGCAGTATCATGAGAAGATAGTTGGCGCTGCATCCATTCAGCTTGCAACAGTTTGAGAGGATGCCATTTGTTTAAAGTAGAGAACGATGACACGAGAGCAAGAGAGACAGACGCAACGGCCCGACCGAGTGGGGAAAAGAGATAATTCTGACAAAGAGGGTAAAGGCACAAATGAGAGGCTGGTGAAGGAGTGATAGAGAGGACGTGGATGAGATAGTGTTGCTCTTAGTGCAGAGATAATGACAGGAAGAGGGCTAGACTGAGACGCAGGGGGGTTACAGGGCGAAAAGAGAATTAAAAGAAACTTCTAAGAGGCATAAAGTGATTGTGACTAAAAGAATATCAAGGAAAACAACAAAAAAAAAAAAGTGTCAAGTGAGGCCATTCAAGCAAAGGGCAACGGTGTCAATGTCAAAGGTCCCAATATAGCTGCCAGCCCCCCTCCTCAAACACACACCCAGATTAGTCAATAGAGCCTGTGTGGCTGTGGCGGGCTGGCTGCTGTGTGCGTCACTGCTGTACTCCATATTTTCAGCATGACTGATTTCCCCAATCGCCTCCAGAGCCTCATCGATTCCTGAGGTTGGCAGCAGCAGCAGCAGCAGCAGCAGCAGCAGCAGCAGCAGCAGCCGGGTACAACACTGCTGAAATGCAAAACTAGTAACTCTACTGTCATTCTGTGAGAAGACACAGGCGTCTTTATCTAAGAGGGAGTAAAATGATTAATACTTCAAAGGAAATGTAATTTTTTATACTTTTCCCTGAAAGTGCAGTCTCTCAAAGAGATCAGATGTGATGCTACTTAAGTAATTAGTCTCAGAAGAAGAAGTAGTAAAGTCTAACCAGAAACCATATAGTAATAACAGTAACAGTAATATCTGTAACAAGCTGAACGACATCATAAATCAAAATATGCTATGTTGTTTCACTTAATTATTGGTGTACAAACACATTTCAGGAAAAAAAACCTCATTTGCTTCAGATGTTGGTGCTGGGTGTTAGGATGATTTTTCATTGTAGCCACTAGAGGGGGAAACCGACTAAGTTATGCTCAGAGACTGTGAGAGAGCAGCGACCTCCTGCAGGCCAAGCTGCTGCTGTATAGAGGAATAAAAACAACGTGGTGATTTGATAGATTATAATTCTATTTTTAGGCGAATGGAAAGAGGCTGTGTATCACTAATTAAACTTTCATGGAGCTGTGGAAAAATATGGTAATATATAATAATATATGTTTATATTGATGTGGCAGAATTAAGAGTTAATCGCCTTTTTTCTTTTAAAGGTAATGTAGATTCAGATTGACATCGTTATCTTTTTTGTACTCATTTTACTAATTAATGTCAATCTTTTTCGGCATATTGTAATTCTGCTACTTTCACTCTTAGTTTACATATCTATTAAACATCTATTCATTCTGCTCTTCCTGAGGTTTATCCCTGTATTTCCTCTCAGCTCTGAGGACCGAGAGTGTCGTATGTTGTTGATACTGTGAAGGCCTCTTTGACAAATCTGTGATTCTGGGCTATATAAAGAAAACGGACTTGACAGCCAGCTGCTTTACTGGTTCGTAACATTTAGCCTGAGTGGTTTGTACATCGGCCACTTGAGGCAACAGCACACAGCAGATGAGATGTATGTCAGAAATGTAGTAAGTACAGAGGAAATACCATTATGTCCGAACTACTTATACAGATTATTTTTGATTAAAGACATTTGATTTGAGGAAAAATATATATATAAACATAAAAATAATTGCTTTAAATTAGTATTAAAATGAAGCGCGACTAATAAACACTGAACTCGCCTCCAAGAATTGAAAATAATTTAAATTAAATTTAATTTTTTGCACTTTTGCACTTAGATTTTTACAAACATACATAAGACTAATAATAATAATAGTAATAAATAAATAAGTAAATAAATAAAAATATATGTATCAATTTTTATTTTTTTTTAAATTATTTTAGGGGCTTTATTTATTAGTACAGGTAAAGAGTAGGATGACAAGCAGCAAAGTGCCCTGGGTTGGAATTCAACCCGTGCTGTTGCTGTTAGGACACAGTCGTGACACTGGGCACACACTGTACCAGGTGAGCTACAGGACACCCCATAATTTTTTTTTTAATGTTTCTCCTACAGCTAGTAATCACCATGTCTCACTTGATCCCACCATAAAGCAAGGTATGCAAGGCTTCCATCCTGTTCTGAGCAGAGGAGCATATTAGTGATCTCCACACGCACTCCGCTGCAGACTTTCCAAGTCTGTGTGTAAAAGATAGTTAACAATGAATTAGACTAGTGTCTTGCAGAATAAACTCGTTTGGTACTTTATAAATGTATCCTAAAAGCTAATGTTGCATTGAAAGCCTTTTATTTCATGGCAATCTCAATGATCAGTAACAAACTGTCACATGATGCCAACATAGAGAATTTAATTTTTCTTTTTTTTTTTAAAAGATCTTCCGTACACTGATGTACGGCATGTGCAGCTAGTCTGATTTACACCCACTATAACCTATTCAGTACCCATGCAAAAATAAAACCACACACACGTGTTTGGTGCAGGCTAAACACTGGGTCAGCATGTGTAAACTAGATTGAATTTTTTTGGAGATGAAACGTGACGTGGCTGCTGAATTTAACCGCCCTTGCTTTTTCCTACAAACTCCCGTGCTAAAGGAGTAGCCACCTGCCATCTTAATGTGCGTAAGACCTGAGTGCATCTGAATGTGTGCCCCTGAGTGTGTGTCCAAATGTCCCTGTACTGTGTGTGCATGCATTGGTGAGTTCCCATGTGCATATGCCCTGTCCTTTTTCGGCTGTGTGTGTGCGTTTGCATGTGTGCGTGCAAATCTGTCATCCACCCAATCCCCAAATCAGACGAGCCCCAAACTCCTCCGTCATGCTAGCAGATGGCAGCCTAATGAATCATGAGGCGACACACTGATAGCCTTTACTACAGTACATGCTGTAACACGACGTTTGACATCACCAAGACTCGGTTAAATATAGTCTGCGAGCAGCAGCCACATGCTGACACTTGGTGCTGCTGCTTTGTTAGGTACGCAGAATATTAGGTGACATTTATACTGTGAAGAAATTTGTTTTGGTTGGCGACCGCCTTTAATTTGAAATAACCACAACAACTGCAGTGTTGTCTGTGTGCGTTTGAAGAGATGAGCCACGCTGCAAGCCTTTACTTTCTGACAGACGCAGTCTGCTGCATCAAGATGATTGCTGCGTACAGAAAGTTATTGTTCAAATGAGGAAGGAGTCTTTTTTTCTGCTTTTAAAGGAAGCAGTCATTTTCGAAAATGATTCTTCCTGGAGGTCCTGTTACAGATGTAGGAAACTACTAATGGAAATGGGCAGCCCTGCTCATGTGAATAAGGCTCTGTGTATGCATGTCTGTGTTTGTGCACCCTATTCTTCTGCAGCTGCTTGTTTAACCTCTTGGCCTCTGCTGTACCAAACACATGGTCCCTCTGCAAACTCACGTTGTATGGCCGAGCATGACTTAAACAAACACAGTTATTTTAAATTCCAGTGGAGATCCCACAGTTTCCAAAGATAGCAAACATGCGTACATGCATGAACAGTTCATTTAGAATATTTAAATTTCATGTTATGATGCAGCAGAATAACATGAAATCACTTGATATTGATATTTTTCTGAGGTTGATTTATTCAGGCTGTTCGATGTTTTTTCGAACAATGTATCCTCATTCAGTGGCCATGTTACGTACTTAACATAAAGATAGGTGTAGGCAAGTAAAGTTACATAGATTAGGTTTGGGAAAAGAAACATGGTGACGACATACCTTAAAATAACTCAGATTTGGGGAGTTGGTGGCTTAGTGGTAGAGCAGGTACATGTACAAGGTTGTTACTGCAGTGGCCTGGGTTCGACTCTAGCCTGAGGCCCTTGGCTGCATGTCTCCCCCTTTCACTCTTCATTATCCTATCAATTAAAGGCAAAAAAATATCTTCTAAAAAAACAACAACCTCAGAGTTCTCTTGGTTTCACATTGGACATGAACACCATTTTCCAGGGGAAAGTCACATGTTTGTTTGACCCATCAGACACCCCAGTCTGCCTCCTTATGTGACTTTTACTCTTTATACTATCCATTTATTTATTCCTGCCCGTGCATTTGTCACATGATCACAGCCTTCACTATTACGTTTGTTATATACGAATTACTGGTGCATTACTTTGTGTAGAAATACGTACAAACAGTGCATGAGAACAGCCTGTTTTAGACAGTAACGAGTCAAATATTCTTTCATATTTATTATGTGGCCACACAAACATTTTGTACTGAGACTATGCTACATATATTTTATGGCATTTCTATCATGTAAGGTCTGGAAGAAGCATGTAAAATTTGCGACACGCATGTTATGGTGAGACATGCAGCATTTCTGGATTGCTCATCACTTTTTGGTGTGTTGGTAGAAATTGTGAACATTGTGCCTTAAACTCGTACCATACTCCAGTTATTCACAGTGTTTAGTGGATCAGTGACCTTTTCTTGACCCAGTTGAATTATTTAAAGCTACAGCTGGTTACATGTAAGAAAATAACTATTTGTCATACTTGCAGAAACTTTCACTATATCAGGAGAGACAGAAGAATTAAGTAAAGATAATATTTAATACAGAATATGAGTGTACAGAGTAACAGATGATTTATGCTGAATAAGATTTAACAGATGTCTTTGGCACTTGGACATATTTTGTGACTGAGGGACATCTGAGTGGCAGCAGGATAAATCCCCCCCATGGAGTCCAGACACTGGTGGTGATGGCTGCTGACTCTGAGGCTGCTGACTGCTGAGGCATATGAGGCTGATGAATCTGTAAAGACTGGGTGATGATAGGAAGGTGACACAACTGCAGCAAGAAAAAACTACGGCAGAGAAAGTACTGAGGAGCAGTAAGATGGTAGGCTGACAGAGAAGGTGTGTAACTGTGCTTTTGGTTGCTTGTGATTCAGCTGATGACTCAATCAATTTACCCAGACAATGACACCTAGAGACAGTGAGTGAGCATATGTGCAAGGAGTAAATGGCAGGGTGACAAAGAAACTTACAGCCTGAGCATTAAAAGTTTTGTCTTCCTGACTGAACTTTCGCTAAAGCTTCATTTGATGAGACAGATAGTCTGTGAAAGAAATCATGTCCCTCTTTCTCCTTTTGTCTCTAATGGCAGTTGCTAGAATGTTACTGCAGCTCACAGTAACAACCAGTCTAATGCAGCTGTCAATCATGTCAGTCACTGTCCGTACTTTGCGGTCAAACTGTCAACCTAGATCAAATATGAGTCAAGATTCTGTCACTGCAATGTCTGTGTCTCACCTGAAATGTTTTCAGAAACATTTTGAAGTGTACTGTTTAGCTGTAAAATGAGAAAGTCTGTGACCTGGCCCGTCAAGCGGCGTACCAATCACTGCCCAGCAGATGTTTCTGAAAACAGTAGAGGTGAGTAAAAGGCAATGCAGTAACAAAATATTCACATTTGATCAGCACTGTCTAGATTTAAAGTTTGACCGCAGCTCATGAGCAGTGATTTACATAATTGACAGCTATGTTAGAGACTCCTGACTGACTGACTGACTGACTGACTGACTGGCTGGTTGTTTTGAAGCTAGTTTGAAGCAATTTTAGGGGCAAAGGATTTTTTTTTTCCCTGATCATCCGTCTCATGTACTTTTGTGTTGATGTGACAAAAAGTTATTTTCATAAACGTTACCAACTACAGCTTTAACAGCTGTTTCTTTACACATGGTCTACTTGAACAGTGCCCGCTAGTATTTCAATAATATTGTTTAACTTTAATTTGTCAGTAACTTTAAACAAACAAAACTATGCCTCAGAAAACAAAGAGAGAACATTGTGTCATTGTCACACTGTTGACTGACATGAATGTCAGACTGAGAGGGAACACAAAGTGTTTGACATCCCTCTGGATTACAAAGGCAGACAGCTCTGGTGAATATTCACTGTTCGTTAACCCTGATGAGCAGAGTAAATATTGAAAGGGAACAACTCTGACACACACGGCTCCTCGCTGACTTCAAAACAGCTTGTTATCCAGGAATGCTCACCATGCCTCCATGTAGCCAACACATGATGTCATGAGGCCCCTTTGCAAATAATGGACTATTAAACCCACAACTGAGGGGTCAGCCAGAATTTATGATGCCTCGCTGTTTTATGAGTCTTAGAGATTACCTCGCCGCATCACCTCAGCATTTGGCGTTTCAGAGCATGACTTGCTCAAGACGAGATGTGGGGATACTGAGCAGAACCAAACATTTAATGTCTGTCTTTCTTCATACTTCCACTCTCTTCCACCACGGTGACGCAGATACATGGAACACACTGAAATCCTTTGGTGTACTGCCAGATTTTGTGTGTGTGTGTGTGTGTGTGTGTGTGTGTGTGTGTGTGTGTGTGTGTAACTGTGTGTACATATCTACTTTCGATAACAAAGATCAGACTCGTGTTGTTGAAGCACTTTATTCGTCTAACTGCACATGAAAACAATTTTCCTGTCATGAAAACGTGTCTAAAGTGCCGTATATTTTTTATTTACTAGTGATGAACGGATTGATTCTGTTCACAGTATCATTTCCTTCAAGTTGATACATGGAAACTTATCAGACATTTGAAACCTTTTGAGGTTTTGCAAAATATGGTGTCAGTTTCTCCTGTCACTCTGTTATAGTACATGCACATTCAACAGCTCGAGCTGCCTGCCCCACATAACTTCTCTTCAATGTATTATCAGTCATCGTTTGTAAGTTTACATTGATAGATAAAAATAAAATATTGATTTTAACGATTCAGAATCATACGTGTATATAGGTAGACTATGTAAGCTTAATATGATGAAATGTCACTGACCAACAACCTGTCGTTCTTTGAGTGTCAGGAAGCAGGCATCTCAGTCTCACGCTGTGTTGGAGAAATCTGAAAAATTAGTTCCCGATCATATTTCTCACCTGATCTGTTTCCTCTGCTGGTTGTTATCAACATGTTTATGAGCATGAACATGAGCTCAACATTCTGTTTTGTCCTCTGTATCAGTCTGGCTCTGCTGCCGCCCCAAACACTCTCCAGAGATTAAAATCCAATCTGTAGTTGACAATTTGGGCAGCCAATCAGGGACTGAGTTGTAGTTGATGACACAAAATGCAGGCAGCAGCTTGCAGAGAAGTAATGGCAGCTACCTAGCAGAGCAAACACAGCAAGTGAAGTTGAAGCAGAAATAGAGTCAAAAACAACAATTAAACAAGAACAAAAATACGGAGTTTGTGAGAGAAAAAGACCTGTTTTGCCATTCTTCCAACTGGCTTTGGCAAAAGCTTGATTCACCAACCAGCTCTGTTGGTGATGAAGATGTTCCTCGATGTTTGGTGAATATTCCCGCCCTCTCATGTATTGTTCATGTCACTGGGGACAAATTATTCAGTTTTACAGCTCCAACGTTCTCACTCCCAAGTTCCAAGTGTGAATACAGGGCCGTGAAACTAAACAAAATAAGAGACTCCATAGTAAAAGTATTCAGTTCATCAGAGTTTTACTTGTAGAGTTTTTTTTGTCAAAGCCTGAGGGGCCTGAACCTAATTCTGTTCCTGCACAGTCAATCCGCTAACCCAAAAATCCACCATTTTATTCATTGTAGCCGTGTGAATGGATTTATAAACTGTTGCTGTTGAATTCAGGCTCCAGAAAGCCATATAATAATATACAGCAGTATTGTAGGTCTGTTCAGTTTGTGGTTATGTTTGGCCCTTGTTGTGTGTGCACCTCCTTAGATTTCCTTAAATGGCAGTTTTTTTTTCATGACTTCAGCACACACAGTACTTTTGTATTATATCAGAGGATTATATTAAATACTTTAAGAGAGAAAGCAGTAACAAGCTGTCTGTGCTGAATGTCGCAACCAACGTAAATATAAAGTTGAAAATAAAACCATATGAAAAACATACGAGCCAATTTTTTTCACAAATGACTCTAATGTATCAGTCGTCCTGCGATGCATTTTAAACCCTCTGGCCTCTACAATGGAGCCTGGTTCGTGTTCAAGATACCTGTTGAGCCTCTGCTTACCACTCACATCTCAAATTTTCTTGCTTTTTCTTCCCCATTCTTACCTGTTATCTAACATTTGTGGATTCCATAGTGATGAGGTAATGCTATTGATCGATTTCACAGGTGTAATTGAACCATGTCGCACTGCAGAATGTAGCTTGAGGTGCACGTCCATGTATGGAGTTTTTCATGTGTAGGAGTTAGCTGGATAGCATTTAACTGTATGTTAGGCCCCTGCCACGCCTGCCAAGCCTTCTGTCCTCGTAAGGCACATAAAACAGTTTATAATGGTGGCATTTTATGCTTTAAAATATGGGTTCTTCATTTCAGTCAGAGGATGCCTTGACTTATCGGCTGCTGTGCCAGCACTGGTTAAAGGTCTGGCTGCATCCATCATAACTCTGGGTTGTTTGTATTTCTTTAAGTCAATCACAATTGTTTTAGGCGGCACTAAGTCCGGGATGCAGCAACTGTGCCCTTGCAAGATAGTGCCAGGAGGGAACATGTTAAAAGATGTTTTAGCGTGTAGGTTGCTATCTCAGAGGTCGTGCTTTTTCACGCACAGCACTACAACAAAGTGTGGAGATCAGTGTGGCTATACGCACAAACAAAATGTTGCAAAACTTTTATTTCAATGGAAATGCGTTGAACACTCTATTGTGTAGGCAAGTGTACTGCTTTTCAACATAGCTGTGTTTATTTAAATTTCCCTGCTGATTGGTTAACACCTCTGACACATCCACCAAATGACAGAAAACGTACATCAAAGCCCGTTGTATACTCCTAGAGATGATGCTGAGAGTTGGACATGCACAGTACTGATCAGGCACTTGTGAGAAAACTGTGGCAGATAAAGACAAAGTTTATGAGCTGAATTGCAAGCAAGCACTTTAATTATCCTGCAAGGAGGAGTTAAGTTGGATGGCTTCAGAGGATGTGGGCAAAACTCCAAATATGTCGCTGCTGCGTAGTTTGCCACAAGATAAAACAGGGTTGTTTTTCAAAGACATGTAAAGTTTCCCATAAAATGTCGCCATAAATGGAGTGCCATAACAAGAGCCAGTCTTTGGTCCTTGTTGTTATTTAATAACCACTAATGACTGTAAAAATGTGTACAGGGGCAGGTTAAAATTGACTTTGGGCAAGTAGATTTCTAATGCACTTGCCAAAGCAGGCAAGTAGGAAAATACATTAACATTGAACCTGAGGGAGAGATTAGATTGTTTTGGCTTAGAATACCCGGTAAAAGAAGCACAATCCCACCTACAAAACCCAACGGTGTCTCAGAATACACAGCCATAGCTTGGTAAAAAAAACAACCACTTTTTGTTGTACTGTACCAGCAGGAAATGCAGCAATGTCTCTGTAAGAAATCAACTGTTATTTGTGGCACTGTACCCAGGGGAAAAACAGCAACAGGTTGCTAGAAAACACTCATGTTTCATGTCGAACATGCTGCTTGTTAAACAGCAGTGACTTGCTAAAACACAACCAGTGTTGTTGTTTGTTGGTGTCAAGCAGAAATCTGCAGTGGTCTGCAGCTTGGCAGGCGTCTCACCTAGGTGTCACACCATCCACCATCGTCTCTACCTCCCAATGAAAAAGTCAGCTCATGTGTTACATCACTTTAGAAACACTGATATAATATGTATAAACATGCAAATGCAATATGATTGTGGTTTGCAGAAACGTACAATGACATTTTCTTCTAGCGACTGGTCTGAGTGTGGAGAGAGCCAAAGCTTAATAGGTCTGCCTTGGTATGGATGCCCTGCTATGATTGGACAGTCACTGCTCAGGGGAGGGGTTTAGCTAAGGGTCAATAGGTCAAAATTGGTATTCAATACCCAATGCAACATCACTGATATAAACTGTCTGCCAGAAAGACCACCAAAGCACCTGCTGCAGTCAGAAAACCTTCTTCGCTCCTGATCACACACCAGTAACTCGATCCTCTGACACGCACAGCTTGTCCTGATGAAATTTTACAAACTCTTCTTCTCTGGTCTAAAAACCCAGAGCTAATCTGTCTCTGGGAACACAGCGTGCTGTAGATTGATGGCTCCTGTCTCATTTTGTAGATCTCTTGTCAGATATTTCCTGTTGAAGTTTTCATATGAGGCGTACAGAAGGTCGAGCAGCTAAGGTTTCATATTTACTTTTCACATTTCTGGTCTTCAAAAATACACTGCCCCCAGCCATGGGTGACCTTGCATGCTCGTGCCTAAGCCTTAGTGTGAGTACATACTGTATACGGGTATGTGTGTGTGTATATGAGTGCGTGTTTGTTTGTACATGTTCTCGCTCTCAGCAAGCCGTGTCC
Source organism: Epinephelus cyanopodus (assembly GCA_026686955.1). Taxonomy (NCBI): domain Eukaryota; kingdom Metazoa; phylum Chordata; class Actinopteri; order Perciformes; family Serranidae; genus Epinephelus; species Epinephelus cyanopodus. The sequence continues at coordinate 14,321,212 of CM048926.1, read as the reverse complement.
CAAGAGCTACTTACTGTAATACCCTATCATACTCATCCTGTCATCAATCTCTTTACCTAACACAGACAAGACATATGTATGACACACACACACATGAATACACACTCCATCTGGAAAGGATAATAGTACTGTACTCAAAGAGAGACAGAGAGAGCTGTCCTGTGATTGTGTTAGGATTCAGTGTGTGAGAGTAGGAAGGGGTTAAAATGGCTAAAACGTTTGGGGAAGGCAGGAACCATGCTGGCTCTGTTCCCGCCCCCTTTCTCAGCTCTGACCTCACTCTGAAACTTGTTCCCCCTTGTGTGTGATGCACACACACACACACACACACACACACAAACACACACAGACACTTGCTCAGTCACATGCCTATACACTGCTCACTGACGCACACGCTCGGGCGCTCACACACACACACCTTGTACAGATCTGTGCACATTCTGCAGGGCGCTCGGACAAAAAAAATAACACACATACAGCGCAGGGCTACTGTGACAGACTGGAGCAGGAGAGCAAGTTTGTCCAGGGAAAGGAAAGGTCTCTGTTTGTTCTGTGATTAAAGGTGGAGCAGCCAGAGGGGAGAGGAGGAAGCAGAGAGAGAAACAGAAGAAGAGCAAGAGAGAGAGAGAGAGGAAGGGAGAGGGGGAAGAGGGCAGCAGTGTTGCGCCACATTTAGACCCGGAGCAAAGACAAGATGTACATGGGGGACCGATTAATGGAGCTCTGCTGAGAGTGATGAAAAGCTTTCTTTCTGCGAGGCAGACAGACAGGCAGCAGGGAGTGTGCAGCTCTCACATGAGGAATTCAGGTGCTCAGGAACACTCCAGATTTATTCAGATCATCCCAAGAAGAGCAGATTTTCACCAGTAGCATGGATTGCATCACCCCGGTCATCCTGGCTCAGCGCGGGAGCCACTGGTCCTAAAGCTGGTGTCCACTCCTGCCAGAGGTAATGAGAACTCCTGGGAAGCCGTGGAGAGCCGGACAGCCCGACAGAGCGAGACAGACCAGGAGGAGGGCCGCGGTTTACAGGGATGAGAGCAGCCACAAGCTGAGGAGAACCAAGAGAGGGAGAGGAGCGGAGCGGCAGAGAAGAGGAGGGTGAGGACGACTTAAAAGAGAGTATAGGCTAAAAGAAAAGATGAGTGTGCCGACGAACTGTGGGTTCTGTTACTCCGTGGAGCGGAGTATCACTGTGCGCAGTGGGAACATATGGGGATCGCCGTGCGCTGTCAACAGGCCTATTGACATCATACAGAAACGCAGGCGGTAATTAAGAGCTATCTCATTTACTCTCACTTAGTCCTTTTGTCTTTCTCTCCTTCTCAGTGTCTGCTTTCATTTCACACACACCTGCACACACGTACATACAGCATGTGTAAAATCTTATACATGTATATGAAGCATGATCCTGTTGACAAAAAGCGGCTGGTACTGAGGACAAAGTTAATATTCCCTTCTTTTTTTTGTAATCATTTTAGCACCTGGAATATTTGACAATTCCCTATATCAGCATTAATCGAAACAGAAAAATGGAGCCAGGATGCTGAAGTACACCAGACTTACTCGAGAATATCAACATCTTTCATAGCTCTATCTGTAATCTGTAGCCTGCATACAGTCTTTTATCAGCTGCAGTATTTACCAAAAACATTCTTTTGCTCTTATCAGTTGTTTTCGGTTCGTATCTGCATTTCCAAAAATATTTTTTTTATCATATTTCCTCTTGACCCCTTTTCTGTTAGACTAGGCACCGCTCCAGGGAGTGATTTGTTTTCTCGTCATGCAAAAGACACCAAATAAGTCTTAAATTTGAAAACCTCTTAACAAGAGTAGGCACGTGGGAATTGTTTGGAAATAATAGCTTCTGAACAGTGCATGTAACTTTGAATTAATACTTAAATTGAGTTTATTCTGCACTTTGTGGCTACAGACAGAATAACTGTGGTCTTAGTTTATGTAGCTCAGCCATGACTTGAAATGTAATTTGAGATGTGTAACGGATAGGGCTGCCATTACCAATTATTTTTATTGCTGATTGATTTTTTTTCTTAAGTTAATCAATTAGTTCTGTATAAAATGTTGAAAAATAATGATGAGTGTTTCCCAGAGGTCAAGATGACATCCTCAAATGTCTTGTTTTGTACACAAGCCCAAGAGATTTAGTTTACTGTCTTAAAGGAGTAAAGAAAACAGAAAATACTCACATTTAAGAAGCTGGAATCAGAGAATTTTGACTATTCTTTGATTAAAGAATTACGTAAACCAATTATTAAATTAGATGGTGATTAATTTGATAGTTTTACAACTAATCAAATAATTATTGCAGCTCTAAAAATAGAGATAGAAATGCAGGTGGTTGTTAATTTTCCAAAGAATTTTAGCCAACATCCAGCAGATTTACATCACCAACTTAAAATATATTCCAGTATATAACTGGATATTAAATGTGCTGACAGTTACGAGTGAATTCAGTGACATAGTGGATAAATTAACTAATTGATTGTTGCTGCAGCTGTAACCACCACTTGGCCTGTTATGTCCCAAAAAAGAAACTTGCAGCCTTTTCCCAGCTCTGTCACTTTGCAGTCAGTCACAGCGTCCATGAGAAACCCTGTTTGTTCTCTGCGTAACACTCAGCCCCTTTCACATTTAGCTTTAATGCCACCATCCTTTTACACAAATATTCTCACAGCAAAGATCCACCATAAGTTTTGATAGTTCACACATAATCCTCAGTGCCAGCGGGGAGGCTGTAAAGGAGGGCCTAGAGATAAAGACGTGTTTACATTACAGTCCTCTGTCCTCTTTCTCAGGCAGGAGCCTTGTTGTTTATCAGATATAATGCAGAACAGTTGTGTGTGGGGGTTTTTTACAGGGTTGCTGTCCTTTTAATTTAAATCCCCTCCAGACCCATGCCAAGATTTGACCTCTGCTCTTGAACAAAAATGTCCTCTGCGGCCAAAATTTCAGGGGTAATGCAAAAGTATGCAAATGTCACACTGCTACTCAGATTACTTCGACCTGTGGATCTGAAGAGCAGCTAGGAAATTCTCTGCCCGCTTAAGCGCAGTTTTAAAAGCAGTGAGATCAATTCATGTGCCCAAGGAGGTGAGTCACACGCTGGGAGGCCGAGACGGTGGAGCTTTATTTGGGTTGAGGCATCGATCGTAGCGGGGACACCGGTGATGGAGGAGCAGACTTTGTTAGAGTCTGTTTATTCTCTGGAGGAAAAGCAAGAAGCGCAGCAGAGACACATAAGTTATCAGCCTTGTCAGTGCCCATTTTGGGAAGAATTTGATATGCCATATGTAAGAAGTCAACACTTGATAGATTTTTGAGTTTAAAGTGATTAACAGCGATGATTGGTGGTTTCATTTGTTCATTTTGGGGCTTTTGAAGCGTCTTTTTTTAGTATCTCACTCTCTCTTGCTCTACTTCCTCTCCAGTTTTCTTTCTTTCTTTATTTTTCTTTGTCCTCCTTGTCTGAGCAATCTACCTACCTATCCACATGAAGTAGAGCACAGTGTTGCTAATGAAGTGACATCCAGAGAGCTGATGTGGGCACTCACACATGCCAGCCAGAGCCCTTTTCTATACATGTGAAATATGCTCATGCATGAGTGCATCCTCATGTAGGAGGCATGAGAAAAGCTGACAAGATCAACCTTCAGGTGGAGGAAGGATATAAATCTTCAGCTTTCGACATCATACACCAAAGCGTCTTGCGTGTCTTCAGTGCGTGATTTAAAACTCAATTATCTAACTGCAAACAGCCAGATAACAGTAGCTCTTTCTCCTTAGATGGATAGGTGGCGAGGGTATGCAAGTTTTTACATGTTCATGAGTGCAACAGGTACCATTCAAACTGAAATGTTGAATACATTTGCTCTTGATATTGTGCATACCACACCACTTCATGAGTGGCAGCGGTTTACTTTGCCCAGTGGCGGTTATCGGTTTCTCTTTTCAACTTTGGGCTGTAAAGGTAACACCTGTTTTTCCTAAAAGACGTCAGATAAGAGGATTCCTTCTGAATTCCTGGGACAGAAGCAGCTAATTGGCTTTGATGTGTTACGTTGCTTTCATTGAGCCTTTGATTTAAATTTTATGAACTTGGAATTGATTTAGGCTGTGAAAGCAGTCTGTAAGGCACATTTAATTTGACTGTATTTGCCAGATCAGAACATGATAGAACCTGGGTTTTAAGTCATGCTACTGTAGCTGCGCAGCACCAGGGATGGCAATGTTGGTCCAACACCTCGGTTCAGACTGAAATATCTGGTTTGTACAGACATGCATTGACCTCAGAGGATGAATCTGTCTGACTGTGGTGACCCTCTGATTTTCACTTTGACACCACCATGAGGTTGACATTTGTGGTGAGCCTTCAGAGAAATGTCTTAGCAACTATGGGATGGAGTGTCATTGCAGTTGGTTCTGATATTCATGCCCTCCTGTATAAACTTTGGTGATTCTTTGATTTTTCTCGTCATGCCACAATCAAAAATACAGACACATACAGACACAATCAAAAATACAGACACATTCTTGTCAGCTCACCGTGTGCCATCTCAGCACTTTGGGATAAGCTAGCAAAACGGTAAACTTAAGCTGTTTTTAATGTCATCTTTGCCTTAACCCAAGAGTAAACAGACCTCACGCCTAACTAACTTCAAACAGAGATTGTTTTTTACGCTTAGATTTTTGCTTCCTGTGATGTTTCCGCTGGAACGGCTGGGCACCAGGGCTAACAAAATATTTTTTTATGTATGAGTAGGTATGGAAAACATGAATGATATAGGCTGTATGCCTTTGTACTTGACATGCAACTTATCTCTATGTCTAGTTTGCCTAATTATCCAAGATTCAAACCAAAATAATTCATGATTTGTTCTCAGAACATGTATGACTCTTTGTCGCGTTTGAAGAGGATTCCACATATATATATGTTTGCGTGCGTGTGTTTAAATAAAACAGCCAAGAGTCAAGTCAACAAGTCTTGATTAAAAGTCCAGCTATTTGCCTCACGACGGATCACAGAAGCTGTGCTCTGGTGTCAAATTTAAATTAAATGGCATTTAATGGCTCCATTAGTTTGAGCCATGCTGCTCTCCTTCCATTTACAGCCTGCTGTGCGTCTGTCCACAGGCTATTGATCTAATTTCTTTCAACGCTGTCTGCAGAGGGCCAAGTTGAAAATGAAGTGGCAGTGACACTGAGCATTTTGCAGCTATGACAGCCAGTGAATGGATGGAAAAATCCTTAAAGATTATTTCTAAATGAACCACTGACAGCAAATACAAGTATGAGCTTTGTTGGGTGTTTGGGAGTGAGAGAGTGTGATTTATGCATAGAGTAATTTAATACGAATTAAGAGTCTTACAAAGACGACAGCTTTGGCAGGTTGCATGTGAGTGAGGTAACTGAGGTTTAGCTTTAGAAGTGCATTTCTTCGAAACCTAATACTCCGTCTTGTCAGTTGAACCTGGGAGGAAAGGAGGGGGAAAGAGAAATCTTCATCCGCTCGATTTATCAAAATCTTCAAGTGTGAATGTTGGACGTACTCTGATGTTTTCAACGCCAAACCCTGTCAAGCAGCTTTCCATTTTTTTCTTGTTGTAGATAAGTTTGTGGACATAAACTCTTGTCTTTGAGCTAGATACACACCGCGTGTGCCAGAGGTCAGTGATTATCTAAATTTGCGAGGTCAATATGGCTGTGATTAATGAATCTGTGCTTTCAGTCGCATTATACGAATCGCCTCATTTGCAGAAATTATTAAGTCATCTTGTGCCCTCCACAGAACATAACTCTCACTGGTCCTGGCAAAGGAGAGGATTTTATTGTAATAAATGCATCTGAAAGTGTTTCCAAAGCATTTCTTAAATCATCAGTGGCTTCTAATGGTGGTCTGGCCCACAGGGAGCGTCACAGCCCCTCATTTATCTCCCTCACAAGCGGGAGGCACAGGTCCGCTGGTGTTGGGTTGCAGGCCTCACACACAGACACACACACTGTACTTGTGTGGGATGTGGAGTCGGGCTTGTACCTGTGTGTTTGTACGCTTGGAACAAACCCCTAGAACACAATTTTTGGTTGTTGGATCACTTGTAACGAGTGTTTGCAGTGTGACAGACATTGAGTGGTCTGCTAAAACCCCACAACTCTACTGTCCAGTAACGAGCTTTCCAGACACAAGCGCACAAGCATTACTTTTTGTAACATGACAGAATAATTGCACAATTATGTGCCGTGTGTGTGTGTGTGTGTGTGTGTGCGCGCGCGCGCGCGCGCGCGTGTGCGTCCATGACCATGTCTAAAGACAAGTTGAGACTTTTTCCTATGATATCCAGGAGTATTTGGCATCACGGTACTTCCACTGTGTATTCAAGCATGACGCAAGATGCACATTTTGAAATTCTGCACTGTTTATCTCAAATTTAGACAGAACGCGTGCTTTACTTATATTGTTTGCTCGTCATGCTCTCGTAAAAGAAGCGGTACCTGAATACCTGATTGGTTTTAAGCAACAGCTGCAGTTTACGTTCAGTTTAAAAATGTCCTTAATTCCTTCTACACGGTGCACAGTTTTCTCATGATACGAGAATTTATTACTTTGATACATAACCTTAAAAAATATTAGTTCTCAGTACCATTTTTGATTTGATTTTTGACATTAAGAGCATGAAATGTAACATTATTATTAAAAGATAAACATAACCAGGCCATAAGAGAATGACTGCAGTAAATATTAACAGTAAGACAGAGTAAGAAAGTCCAGCTGTTACCGGTGTATTGATACCATGGAAAATTAGTATTGAAACCGTTTTAAATATCATAATATCAATAAATCAGAATTTTGACAGTATTGCTACATGTTCACATTGCTGTTAAACTTTTTGTTGCATAACCTCTTTGTGAGAAGAACTAATTAGTTGAAACTTGACCCACAGTTCTAGAAATAGTGATGTGTGTACATTTAAATCCACATAGGTTTTTTTAACCTCTTCAACTCCCCTCCTCCTACCTTAGACCTGTTTTTGTCTTTTTTTTTGTGGCACAAAAAAGACAAAATAGAAACCATGTAATTCTCAAAGCACTATCAAAGGGTAAAGTGCTCCTCAAGTTGCGCTGCCAAGCAAATATATGTATATAGATTTGATGAAATGCAAAATTGGCCCCTTTCTTTGCAAATGAGCTTAATTGCCCACTGTTGTTTCAGCTCACTGTATTTGGTTCTCCCCACCGTCCCCCCAATTGTTGAGCATTTACATCCTTATGTGTTCACTTGTGATTTTCTTATGTGTGTTTTTACTTGCTGTACAACTAATTGCCCTCCGAGGTCAAAATAAAGTTGAAGTTGAAGTTAGGGTTGAAGTTGAAGTTGAAGTTAACCAAACATCGTTACAGTGTTAAGTTATTAGTGTCTTCAGGGAGTTGAAGCACATTTAGGGGGGGTCACACCCAGATTTTCAATCAGATTCCTTGCCTGAAGTTTTGAATGCCTCTGCACCTCATTGGTCAGACCCTGTAGCTCACAGTCTGAAACTTCTTGTCATGTAATGTGTATGTGAGAAAGACAAATTAAGTGAAACTTTTGCGATGCAAATTAAGTTTTTCTTGTTGGAAATATTCCATAAACATTGTGGTTAGATAGTTAAGTTAAACTAGTTAAATAGTTTAGAGCATACTGGGGCTTAGTACATTATGATGGAAATATGTGATGTTCATTCCCATGGAAATTTATGTCTCATACATTGTTGCAGCAGTTTTCAGGGTTGATGTCATTTGTTTAACAGATTTGGTCTTAAATCTAAGCTCCTTTTACCACTCAAGAATGAATAAAAAAAAAAAAAAAACCAACAACTCCAAAACACCACATTAAGGCACCAAGCCCTTGAGGAGTGCCATAGAAAAAGCTATGCTGTGATTTGGCATCATAAACTTTGACATTTGGAGATTTCTGTATGAATTGCATTGTTCAGCAGTTGGATGGCGAGCACTTCTGCTCTGAAATCATGCTAAGAAACCCCATTAATAATGTCAATAATACCAGCATAGCTAGCTTTTAAACTCCGCTACCGCTTTTAAGCTTGGTATTGTATCAAAGCTTATCCTAAAAAAAAAAAAAAAAAAAAAAAAGCTCTAAATATTGTCTGAATTCAAAGTAGATTTATGCTGTCAGGACAAGGCCACGTACTGGATGCACATAAAGGTTCAGCATGTTAAACTCATATCATCATCACACATTTATTTCTCTCTCTTTTCCCACATGATGTCTGATGTTTCCCTGCGGTCTCATCTCACCTCAGGAACCTTTACCATTAATACCTCACGCTGCTCATGTTACGACACTTTTATAGACCATGTTGTGAACTTTTCTGAACCTTTTCTCTCTCCCTCGCTCCTCACTTCCTCTCTTCAGACCCACCACTTATGTTCATTTCCCTCCAATTCTTCTCCTCTCACTTCACTGTTTTCTTTGCTGCGCTATACGATCCTGTAGGATAATAGTGCGTATATGTAGGTACTGTAAGCTCACTGTAAATCTCTTCTGGTCTCCGACTCACTCAGCTGCCAGTGTTTCTAACCTCACTCTGTCGTCCTTTACACAATGCAACAGTGTTGTCCTTATCTGCAAGTTTTTTATAAGTTCACTTAGGGAAAGACAAACAGCAGTACTTTAACCTAAGGAATGCCTTTACAGTGAAAGACTGGCTATTCGAGTCTCATTTCACAGAACAGGCACAAAAAATGCAAGTATTTCTCAACTACTTGACTGCACTCAAACTGCTGGATTTTTTTTTTTTACAGCTGATAAGAGTGTATCGAACTTAAAACCAAGCTGCAGATTTTTACGAAAGAGAGAAAAACACTGCATAAAGTTTATCATTTAGAATTGGCAAATCAGTTGGCTTTCTGCTCACCTACTCGATCGTGACACTGCACCCAACTAGCTTATACCGTATCGATTGATTAATTATTAACAGAGAGACTTTCCTCAGCAGACACTTCACACTGTTAAAGGGACACATTTTCAGCTTCAAAATCCAGCAGTGAATCTTTTTTTTAAGTGCACCAGAGGTCAGCGTGCGCTCCACCAGTTCACGCGTCATGACGGCATTGTGTTGTTTTACAAAGGAAAGATCTGAGGAAGAGGGCTTGGCTCGGGGACGGCGATTACAGCCGTCAGAGAGGGAACACTGAGAGTACAGTTCATATGTAATAATAATTACACACACAGACACATACTGTATGGACACACAGTAGTTTTGTCTTTATTTTTCTGTCTGGCTCTTACTTTTAGTTGTCCTGAGTTCGTAGCAAAATAAACCGTTCTGATTTAAATACAGTGGACAGACAATGACCACCAGTAAGACCACACACACATACGCAGACACACACACACATGCACAGACACACCTGTTTAATTTATAAACCAGCTGCTGGTTTTGAAACAACTCATTCATGTGCTACGAATGTGTGTGTGTGTGTGTGTGTGTGTGTGTGTGTGTATTGCAGTGGAAAAAAAACACAGCCTTATATAAAGTAAAAAAAAAAAAGGTCTTTGTTGTCTTTGACATAGATTCAATTGTTTCCACTATAACTGATAAAGCTGGGCGTTTAATCTTATTTTCTTCAGCAATAAAATCTCTTTCAACAGTCCACCAGAGAAACACACCACACTGGCTCTTTACAAACTTGTCCCATTATGCAGTACGTCTGTCTAACTCTGACTTCTTTTATATAAAGGTCAGTGAAGTGATTCTGTGTTCCTGCCTTTCTGTTATGTCAGCTAACACTACGTTGACTCACATTCTTTTAAAACCATTTTTCACTGCCTGATTCTGAACAATGCACATACATGGATATCGCAGCTGCATAACGTCTATATATAAAAAAGGTTGACATATTGGCCGTGTTTTTGTTGGGTGTGAAATGATAAATGACAATGCCTGAAAGGTTATTCTTTGTGTTGCTATTCATACGTGCTTTCCGAAATAATAGCAGGTAAACTGTACTCTTAAATTTAATGTTGCTCTGTTGCTTTCAGGGGAGCTACAGGATATATGCAGTGTGCAGCCGTTTCCCTCATGTTTTTTAACAAGGTGGATTAGGCAGTGACAGAGACAGGGGTACAACCAGGGAGGGCTGGGAGCCAGATCTAATGTTTTCATGCATGCTGCTGCCCACACTAATGTTGTACCACTGAAATCAGTTAAAGGGAGAGTTTGGGGAAATGCTTTTATTTGCTTTTTGCAGGAAGTTAGCTGAGAAGATCGACACCACTCTCATGTCCAACGGTCACAAAATTCACCTCTTAAGCTCACTGAATAACACCTTATATATTGTTAGTTTAACCACTGCAAAAGCAGAAGTGTAAAAACAGCAGTTCACCGTTTTACGGGGGTTATGTACCAAATTATTCCTTGGCCAGCAGCAGTTGCCAGGCAAACAGTGAAAACTTTGGGAAGTCACCCGGCCAAAAAATTGTCTCACACCATATACGCAGTATTGGGTCTGTCTCACACAAAAACCCAGCGCCACTCATCCTTGTTTCTTTTTTCCCCAGTGGCCTCTTACAATATTGCAGCTCCCTTTCCAAGTTAATCCATCCACCTGACAGGTGTGTCATATCAACATGCTGATTAAACAGCAACATTACTACACAGGTGTGCCTTGGGATGGTCACAATAAAGGCCACTCTAAAATGTGCAGTTTTATCAAAAGACATGTATTAGATTTCACAACCTGTGAATAAAGGCAGCAAAAGTAAGAACAAAAGTGTTGTTTAAACTTTTGTTCAACAATCATACTGACTAAGAGTGCTGTTTTTGTGCTATTTTTCAGTAATCAGCTCTGACAATCTCAGGTACGTAACATTATTCCAGGAAGAAGGTGAAGTTTATTTGAAAACTTATTTGCATAGTTGTGTTTGAACCGTGGGGATCAAAAGCTGTAGAATATTGTGAGAGTACAGACAATGTTGATTTTGTTTTTTACACGTGTGCACAATTCTCAACAAGAAGGTGAAAAAGCATAGTTCCCAAAATGTTAAACTTGACATCGACTTAATATTCTCAATGCGATACCTATTTAAAGAAAGCTCAATACATGTATGTCAGCTGCAAAGCACTCAGAGTTCATAGTAAAACTATTCCCAAAAAGCAACTAGCTAAGACGAAGACACACTGTCAGCTGTTTGAGATTCAGCCACAACTTAAATAAGGATTGTAGCCAGAATGTGCAAGGCATAGAGTTTACATAAGACTATTGTAATTTAATGGAGGTATACTTTGTATTCATAAAAACACACCACCGCCACCAGGTTGTCCGCATTGGCCAAATAATATGATGTCACAGGAAAGGAGAGGAAGGGCAAGACAAACAAACAGGGTGGTTCTCCCTGCGTGTGAGGGGCCACAGTGAAAACAACCAGACAGCTTTTATCCCACAACACACACTGGTGACTCTTGTGTTAAACATAGAAAATGTCACCGTGAATTTGAAACTGCTCCAAGAGCACTTTTAAAGTCTGTCTTTGTAATGTGGCCAGATTTACCACCTCCGCGGTTGACTTTGTTCTGTGTGTTGAGCTTCAGGGTGTGGACTCCCAGCTGCTGGTGCGAACTTTGTGGTCTCATTAAAATCTTCCTAATCCTTGTTTGCTCTAGAACATCTTTCATGGTCATGTGCAGATATACGCACAGCCTGGACTTTATGTTTAAACGCCACGGCAAGAAAAGGAGTCAGACCTATACACTGCAGCTCTTCATTTGCCTCATACAGCTTTCAGCATGCTCATTGTCACGTAATAGAGATTATTCCAAATTAGCAAAGGAAATTCAATACCCTCAAACGTCACTACACGAGATCTGTGTTACATGCAGTCTAAGCCCTCTTTTAAATGTCTTGAATAAATGGCTGAACCGGTCCTGCAAGTCTGCGCTGGTGTAACAAATTCTACCTCTGGCTGTGTGACGGCGCAGGCCTGGGAATGATGAATGAAGGTTCAGATGACAGCTTGCCCTGGTTTACAGGCCTATCTCCGCTCGCGCTCTCTCTCTCGCTCTGCCCCGTAGCTCCTGTATTTTAATGCTCCCCAGATGGGATTGACGTTGCCGTGACAGGCGGTGACGCAGGCGGGGTGTCGAGTATCAGGGCCACTGACAGGTTACCATCAATCACACTTCTTACCAGCCAGCCACTTAAATAACAAACGCTGTAACACACCTCTCTCTTTACACTTTTTTTTATTTGGGCTTTATGTTGCACAGGAATGTTGGCTTCAGTTTGGGCTACAGAAAGCAGAGTCAAGTGTGTATGTGTTTGTGTGTCTGTGTGTATGTACGGGCGCCTTTGAGGCAGATGTGAATAAAGCCTTATGTGCAAATGCAGATGCCAAATCAGGATGGATCTTTTTAACCATATGTGGTCCCAAAGAAGTGGCATGTGTTTCAGCTTGCTTTGTTGTCTTTAACTATAAATATCTCCTTTATCTTCTCTGCACATGAACATCTTTTAATGTGTCTTATTTACAGTGTAGGGCTTGGTGACTACTCAGTATTATTATGTTTAAAGTTACCTAATTTATTTAGCATTTAAAAAGCAAAGTGGTTTGCACCAACAGCCTGGTCTCATAGAAATGCATGAAATGGAGCAACACATTCTCACTCCCATATTGTCAAATACCCCACGCTTGGTCAGTCGCCCGACACATTAAACTACAATCAGTTTTGGACGCTTGGGGACTGCGTGCCAATTTATGAACATTACATACATTGTGTCTTTTCAAAATAAACTTTTGTTTTGCCAGGAAATGTATAGTTTCCACTTGTTAAATGCAAACAATCTCTTTTCAAAAGAAAGTTACAGTATAGAGAAAACCTTTTCAATTTACCCTCTTAGGTTTCGGCATCAAAAGCACATAGTTAGGTCTAGAAAAAATTATTGTAACATAATTCAATGTAGAGTTCTCAGTCTCAATCTGAGCCTGAGGGGTCCCGAAAAGCCCAACAGATAGGACAGGGTATGTGCTGAAAATATGCCCTGATTGGCCAGATTGTGTAGGGGCTGTTGATTTTTTTTTTTTACAGGGCAGGGAGAGAAGGAGAGGGAGCAGCCAGGCTCCATGCCAGGTCCTCTGTCCTTCCTCCCGGCCAGAGCAGAGAGCTTCTCTGGTGGGGAAATAGTGTGGAGAGGCAGAAGCACGTGGCTTGCACCGCCACACAGCCAGTGCATCCTGGACGTTAGAAGCCAATGAGTGTTTTTTGAGGGGGTCAGGCTTGGTAGGGCTTGGATTCAAAATTTTATGTGATGATCTTAAATGGGCCAGGTTCAGGCTTCAACTTACATGGGTCGGTTTAGTTTGGGTTGTAAGTTTTTCGGTCTCTTGAGAGCTCTAATGTAATGTCACATCACCTCACTAGCGTAGCATGCTACATATACTAGCACAATACATTATATTTAAATTACTCGATTGACTTTAGGTGCCATACAAGAAAGGAACAGTGGACTCCCGGATGAAAGTCCAGAGTTTGTTGCTCCATGTGTCAAAACATGCTGCTGCCCAATGTGTCTTCTACTGCTGCTAAAGGGTGCCTGGGTGCATTGGTATCTTTCGCCAAGGGTCACTGACCAAGCATCCGCCTTGGACAAGTTGGCAGTGAGAATGGGTTGAATGGACACAAACTCGTTGCATAATGTAGTGGTAGTCACAAAATGCGTTCGTGCTGGCAACATGAAAACAGTGCCAATGTAAAGTGAGGATCTCTTGTTATAGTGAACACACAAATTAAGTATTTAGCGCATATTTAGGAGGGTACTGTTTGTGTCCTGTGTGAAACCAAAAGTCAGTGCAGGTGCTTGACTTTCAAGACTAAACGTTACTTGCATCATTACACAAAGTACACAAGTTCATGTCGCTTGTATGTAACTTAACAATTTTTTTTTTCTTTAAACCTAACCAAGTTTCTCTTTACCTAAGCTTAACCAAACTACAACCATTTCACAATGCTGACCATGTTAACAACATGTTTGAAACGACAACCTTTGGTAAAAGACTTTGCATTATCATTGTTTTCCTGTTGCCAGAGTGTAATTTTAATACATTTTGTGTTTGCGGGAGGTCGTCTCCATTTCACATATTTCTGTGCTGGCACCAAAGTGCTTCACAAAAACAGAAATGTACGTACACACACAAGCATAGAGACGTATAAGTGTAGAGATGAATAAAGCAAGATAAGATTAGAAACACGTTTAAAAAGAACCAAAGATGCATCTTTGACAGACACAGCCCATCTGATTGCCTCTGGGAGGATTTACCAGAGCTGAGGAGGCTCTACATAAAAAAACTTGCCACAGTGGGTGGATCTGAGGGGTCTGGAGGTGCAGTAAGGGGCGAGAAGTTCTGAGACATATGTAGGGGTGAGACTATGGAGAGCTTTGTAGACAGTTAGAGGGATGTCAGTGTAATTTATATCTTGGTAATATGATCATATTGTCACTACAAACAAAAGTAGACCTTCAAGTTTTATTTTTGCACATGTCAATTCAGAGGGTTTTTTCTGGTGAAATTCATAGTAGTGAACCACAGTTACATTATTTTTGCAAATGTTTTTCTTAGTGTGACGTGTTTTTTGCTCCTGAAAAACAGTTTGAGAATATCTGTTATCATATACGACAAAGAAATCCCTACATTATTCTAGGCTGGAGTATTTTTGGGTGAAGGAAGAACTACTTAAACAGATAATTTGTTATCAAATTGTAGCTGATTAATTTCATGGTTAAATCAACTAATCAGTGAATTGACTGTTTCAGCTCTGTGGTGTATTTCCACAGTGAAATAATTAGGATGACCAGCTCTTGCAATCTCACCAAAGCCCAGTAGAGGGACCCTGTCCTCAGAGGGACCTCTTGGATTTATTTCAGTTCCTCAGACGGCACTTACCATACACATCAGCTATCACTCACCAACAAGTTTATCTGATATATTATTTAACAACACCCTCCTACTCAACAGGATCTTAAAAAAAGATCCCTTCTGTTGTTTTTATTTTTACCACTTGTGGCTGAGAAAGGCAGAGAGAAGAGGTGGGTGGGTGTGACTGGCTGGCATGTGAAAGACACAAAGACAATAGAGTTGTGTATGAAGACCAGCCATCCAAACAGCCACAGTGCCTCTGTGGGAGCTTCCTGTCTCCACGATGTGCACGCTTACCCTGAATGCTAACCTTTAACCCCGCCTGAAAACACAAAATGCCTCAGTTGACATATTTAGAGGACTTATTGTAAAGAGTATGTATAGATGCTGTGCACAAAGGGCATTTTTGGGGGGTAAATATGCAGAGAAAATACAATTCAGTCGACATTCTCTGCATTAAAAATATAAATGCGTTTTTTTTGTCAGTTTTCAGTATAAATGCAACAATTATAATCATTAATAGAATAGCAAAATATGATCTCCATCTGTGGAAAAAAAACAATCGCACAATGGCCTTGAAATTGAACCAACACCTCTCTGACACAGCCCTGCAAAACCTGACTAGATCAGTCATTTTATACTGTAGATAGTATGTGTTTTAAAATCATTGTTGGAGTCTAGTTTGGATTCCCTGTTTGCTGTTACCTAGGCAACAACTACTCCGGATGTTCATGCTGCTGTGACTATTTTCCTCTATTCATATTAACCTGAGGGAGATCTTTGTGAATGTACTGTGAGGAATCATGTGTGTGCAAAGCTGTATTGTTATTGTGTCTGTGTGTGTGTGAAAGTAGAAGGTAAAAAGTCCAGTCACAAGTTAGAGTCACGACTACACTCACTCCCCTGAGAGAGATGGGAAAACTGGAAGTGAAATAGCAGCGAGGGAAAGACGTGGGCGATATTCTGATCTGTGATCTAATTTTAGCTCGGCATCGGCTTCAAATAGAAACTTCTCCATTAATATTCATGAATGGAGGGAAAAAATGCGCTGCTATGCGATGCTGAGGGGAAAGAGAGGCGAGGGGAGGGCTCTGTACTCTACCTGAAAGTCTATTTTTAGCTGCGTCGCTGCCTCTCTTGGTCTATTCCCCATGCATGGGGAGGCTAAATTTAGCTGCACGGAGGCAGAAGTGTCGTGCAGAAACAAATATAGAAATCACAAGTTTATGGTCGGAGCACGCAGGGGCAGCCAGGGGTGCAGCATCATTAGGCAGGATGGAACAAGATAGATGGAGACAGCAGGATGAAGAGTGAGGAGTGGGTGTAGCTCCGAGCTCCATGTGTACCCGTAGTAACTGTGCAGGGATAATGTGTTCCCACAGATCAAAAGGTGTGTAAGGTGGCACGTTGCACAGCTGTAGCACATTAAAGGCATCACGTACAAATGTGAAATTCCTAATTGAATGTTTAATCCTCACATCTGTGACACACAGACACTCAAATACACATTTGCAGGCGTGCACCCCACCAGCCCGAGCCACACTGGCCCAGTCACACAGTGCACAGATAACCAAAAAGCACTCATGTGCGTGCGTCAGAACAGGCTGTACTCTCTTGCTCTTTGAAATTGTATTTACTCTCCCCGCTCTCTTTGCCCTATTTTACCCCTCACCCCGCTGTCTTCTCTCCCTCCCTCTGACTCCTCTACTTGGCTATGTATAGTGCAGTCAGTGAGTCTGAATCTGTCACATGAATGGAGGGATGGGGGCTTCTGTTAGGTGTTACGTAATAGCCAGTAACACACCAACGCCTTGTCCTCATGCAGCATCCTAGCAGGGTAGCAGGGTGGGGAGGGGCACGGGAGGAAAGAGTGGAGAGAGGAATCAATGGGATGTTCGCATTCTGCAGTTGGTGCATACCCACTAGTAGATATTATAACGTGGAATTTCAATATCAATGCTATTAAAGCTGTACTGTAACTATAAAATATCTGAACAACTATTGGATGGATTGGCATGATCCTCAGATGATGAGGGTGATCCCCTGGCTTTTCATTTAGTGCCATCATGACGTTGTTATTTGTGGTTTTGAGTCAGATAACCCGACAACTGTTGGATGGATTGCCATGAAATTTGGTACACACATTCACTTCTCCCAGAGGATGAATTGTAGTAAGTTTGGCAATCCCGAGGTCCAGTGTGTTCAGGGAGATTTGGGGGCATCTAATGGTGAGGATTGCAGATTGCAACCAGCAGAAACGTCTCCCAGGTAAAATCTTTCAGTGATCTTTGCTCAGGAGGTTTCTACCGGGAGCTGAAATATCTGCAGGGGTCTCTTCTTGTCCAAAACAAATGTACCAGGTGATTAGAATCAGTAAAAACACAGAATAAAGCATATATAATAAAAAAATCTGTGTTTTTCCGACACTCTCATCTTCAAGGGGCTGCTAACAATGATGACCCTTGGAAATACATGAAAATGCAAATGGTCCTGTTGAGCCAGTGTATGGTTTGTCCATTCGGGGCTACTGTAGAAACATGCCAGTGCAACATGGTGAACTCCATCAATGAGGACCCGCTCCCTGTGTAGATATAAATGGCTCATTTTAAGGCAGTGAGAACACGATAATTCTTATTTGCAGGTAATTATACACTAAAGAAAACGTACTTATTATATAAGTAGTGTAGTTGTAGTGTATGATAGGCATAATCTGGTGCAAGTGGTACTTGATAAATATATATTATATACACATAAACTCACATATAAACATTTATTCTGTTGCATAGTGTTTATCAAATTAAATCATAGGTAGCTTGTAATGTATGGACCTCACACAGCGAAAGTGAATATTCAGAGTGGTGTTATTCAGTACTCTGTCCAGGAATCTGTGATGTACTCGAGACTGATGATGTTTCAGTATTATGTTTCATTATTTCCCACACTTATCATCAACAGACATCTCAAGCCAACACTCCCGCAGCCATAACTCTAGTTTTTTTTGTTTGCCTTGGATTTCAGAGATTTTTTTTATTTTCGAATATCGCTTCCACTGCTGTATTTATTTGAAAAAGATTGAATGTGTGCCTCAGCGTCCAAAATCCTTCACGTTCTGCTAATGGTTGTTTTGCCAAAGCGTGGATTTCTCCTCTGGAGTTCCTCAGACTGTTTAGAAAAGGATACGCATTGCCAAACAGAGCTGCAGGTTGACAGAGTCTCGTGGGTTTGCATGTCAGCAGAGGGGCTGTGGGAAAATAAAGATGTGGATCAAGGCTGAAACGTGCCCAGACTGTGAAGAGAGCCCTCGCTGTGCCTTTATTTGGTGTTTTTTCTTCGTAGTCGGATTGTGTTTGATCAGGAGGAACCCCTGCTCACCTGAACGTGGGGCTATTTTTAGACTCACACTCACATGACCCCGCGTCAATACTCTGATGCTGTTCACACACAGTCGTTCTCTGCATGTAGATGTCCTCTGCATGCACACATACACACACTTGTGCCTCACCTGCATGCCACACTGTCTTCACACCTTTAATGAAGTGCTCATCATGTTGTTCTTTTTATTTCAAGATGGAGGATCATTGAGATGCAGACATCAGAATTAGAAGCTGTTCTGTCTGCGGCTCTCAACACCCCCTTATTGTGGTTCCTGTCTAATTCTGCTCCTTCTTATCGCAGACCATTTTAAACGCAGAGCTGATTTTAGCCCATTTTGTGGCACATGTCAGTGTGATAACTGCACTCCCACACATTTCACACTGTCTTATCCTTTGTGCCACCCTCTTAAATTTGTCATTTTTAGCCCTTATTTTGGTCTTGACTGGTTCATAATGGTCACGCTTCCCTCTAAATGACACTATTTCCTGTCTTGTTGAAGGGATAAAAATGGCTGAGTGTTGTTACCCGGTGTTGAAGGATTGTGCTATTTTTAGATTTGGAGTATTGTACTGTATATTCCTTTTCTCCCTTTCATTGTTACTGGAGCATTCTCAGTTGCATGAGCAGTACCAGTCTCTCTCAACTGGGACTGTTTTTGTCTGCCTTATTAAGAGAGTTCATATGGGAACCAGACAGGCTGTGACCACAGGTGTAACATTTTATTCATCATTTCAATCAGGAGAGTCTTCAGTTAGAGTGAACAGTGATTAATTACATAGTGCAGGATAATGGGTATATTTAGGGCGTAGCGATGCCATGCTTCTTTTAGGAGTATTCCCCAGATGGGGTCTACACTGGTGGAGGTGAGGAGAGTTGGCTGAGGATGAGGATGATGGGATGCAGAGCAGGACTGGGCAAGACTGGAGGTGAATGGGGTGGAGGAAGGTTGTATCTGTTCATACTGAAACAAAAACTGCCAGCAGCAGAGGGGAGATTGGTTTTAAAATGTAACCCCAATGTTATAATTGAGTCAGGGAGATCGTGGCAAAAGCTGGTTGGATTAATTAAGAGTGACGCCCATAGTCAGCTGACAGAGTAGAAGCCGGAGAGTGAGGTAAAGAGATTTGTCAATGACTCTTCCTGAATGAACTTTCGCTAAGCTCCATATCCATATTACCTGCTGCACTCACTGACACTAATGCTGATACAGAGTCATGCAGGATAATGTGCGTCCTGATAAGGGGTGTAAGAAAATATTAATACACTTCAGTAAAACAATATCATTTTTTAAATTAATAGTTCACATGCAAAGATTTGTGGCAGTGGTTCATATTGTGTTGTGTTTAAACCCCCACTGAGAGATCCTTCAGCGCTGTAATCTATCTTCAGCAACTGACCCTTCCACTCCAACGCGACAACATGTTGCTAGTGTGTTACTGGAACTGTGACAAATATAAATGCAGATCCCACTGCAAGTTTCTTACTCAGATTTTATGCACGTGTTGTGTTCAATGACAGTTTCCCTAAAATTAGATCTTAGTATATTGCCTTGCTTGCAGTATTGCAATATATCGCAATACATTGACTCGTAACACCTGTATCCCGATGTGTATCTTATCCCAGATTCTTGCCAGTACACAGCCATATTCCTGATGCACACATGTTCTCCAGACATTCTGATCTGCAATATTTTAATGGGACTATTCATTCGTTTTCAAATGGCAACCCCTTTACGGAGAAGTGGGTGTCAAGCGTGAATGCATGACTGCTTCTTTCATTTCCTTTCCACGCTTTGGGGTAAATCTGCATGTTTGTGTTTTATCCCTAAAATGTGTTTCGAGTCATCTGACCTTAATGTATTCCCTTCCTGTCTCTCTTGTTGTTGTTGTAGTTTTGATGTGGAAAATGGATTGTCAGTGGGCCGCAGCCCCCTGGACCCCCAGGCCAGCCCGGGCTCTGGTCTGGTCTTACAGGCCAACTTTCCTCACAGCCAGCGGCGGGAATCCTTCCTCTACCGCTCCGACTCTGACTTTGACCTTTCACCCAAAGGTCCCTCCAGAAACTCCTCCACTGCCAGCGACCTGTAAGTTCATTACAGTTGGGAGACGCTCTGCTACACGATATACAATGTTTTATATTTGATGGGTGTTCAGGAGGCCGGCTTGTAATCAAAATGTGTTACTTTATTCATTCAGGATCATAACAACCTTCATTTACATCATCTTAGTACAAAGACTTTGGCCCTAATACCAATGTTAGATAACATACATGTTTATAGTCTATATAACAGACATGTCTGTAAATATTTTTCTCTGCTTGAATGTCTTACTTGTGCTGAGAGGTTTCCACATAGGAGGATGGTTTTGCTCCTTGACAAGCTGCAGCAAACAGTTGCGGTCTAAACTTAATTTGCAAATTTGAAACTAGTCTTTTTGTCTTTGGATTCCTCGAGAGCGCTCTAAGACCAAAGGGACAAACTGTTTACGTGCCATGCTTTCTCTGTCATGGCTTTGAAAGCTATTCTGCACAAAACTCCTTCACAGACTGAGAGGGGTCAACCTTAAGTGAATTTTTGATGCTTTCTTATCCTGGTCTTTTACTTTTACTTGCTCAAAGGCTGGTTTAAAACATGATGTGCAAGGCGAGTGTCTAAAGTCCACAGACCTACAGTCCAACTTTAGTCCAAACAGCTGTTTTTCCATCACAGATGCTTACATGGCAAATCTGCTTCACTGGGATTGAGGAAATGGGCAGATTTCTTGTCTCTTGTTTCTCTTTTTTGGCTGTTTGTGTTTACAAAATGTCCCTAAAACAGTCCCCCCCGCACAGTTCATAATGTCTAAACACCTTTAAGTCTGTAAAGTAAGCAGTCACAGCTTTCCTCATCGACTCTCGCCTGTCTGTTTTTGAAGGGAAGAAAGCTTGAAGCACTGGGAAGTCAACTGGTTGTCATCTCGGTGAGAAGAAACACGATAAAACAAAAACAAGATTAAAAACACTGACTCTGTCCCCTTCAAAGCCCTCTCCTGCATTCCCTCTAGACGGCTTCATAGCCTTTTCCCACCTCCCTCTTGACAAACGTGACTAAGTATCAAACACTTCACCTGTGACAACCCCGTTAGCCCCCCCTTTCCCCTAAAACACCCAGTTTTCTTTTGTTTGTTTTTGCATGTGACGCTTAATCAGAGAAAACCAAGTCTGTTTTTTTATTTACTTGTGAGTATTTACCAGTTCGTACTTATATCACCCACCCTTCCACCTATCCCAGTCTGTTTCCTCACCAACCTTATTATACGCAGTGCATGACGTATATGTTTTTTGATGTAGCTACATTTTAAAAGAATGATGACAAAGGGAAAGATGAATGAGTAAGTAAATATGGTAATTAATTCTCTGGCAGCCTGGCTGCACAGCCAGCATCATTTTTGGATGAACTAGAAGTGATACGTGCCTGTGGATATTCTCATTCATCCAGGTCATAGTTATCTCAAGGCAATTGAATCGAACACAGCTGGACTTGGTTTTGTCTTAGAAGACGTTTCACCTCTTATCCAAGAGGCTTCATCAGTTCATGCTTGTCAGACTAGGCTGGAACTAGTCTGACAAACTGGTGTGGAAACAACCCAGGTATTTAACCTCTGGGGAGGTCTTCACAAGGCCAATGATGTCACTGGTTCGTTAGTGCTCCAATGGTGTGTCGACCATCATTGACACACCATTGGAGCACTAACCTAGTCTGACAAGCATGAACTGATGAAGCCTCTTGGATAAGAGGTGAAGCGTCTTCTAAGACAAAACCAAGTACATTTGCGTTCGATTCAATTGTCTTGAGATAGAAGTGATACCAGGTGCAGATTGGTTTTTATTAATATCATCTTAAAGGAACAGTTCACCCAAAATCAAAAGCACATTTTTCCTCTTACCTGTAGTGCTATTTATCAGTCTAGATAGTCTGGGGTGGCTGTGGCTCAAAGGTAGATTGGATCGTCCACTAGGTGGAAGATCAGCAGCTCGATCCCTAGCTCCTCCAGCCCACATGTCAAAGTATCCGTGGGCAAGATACAGAATCCTAAATTGCTCCCAATGGCTGCTCCATGGGTGTGTGAGTGCGAGTAAATGGTTACTGACTAGCAGGTGGCACCCTGTATGGTAGCCTTGGCCACCAATGTGTGAAAGTGTGTGTGAATGGGTGAATGTGACATGTAGTGTATAAGTGCTTTGAGTGGTCGGATGACTAGATGTCTATCTGTTCAGTGTTGTAGATATCGACTGTAGAGATGTCTGCCTTCTCTTCAGTATGATGGAACTAGATGGCACTCGGCTTGTGGTGCTCAAAGCATCAAAAAATACATTTGAAAAACTCAACAGCAATGTCTCCTTTCAGAAATCATGACCTGCTTCATCAAAATAATCCACAGACCTTGTTGTGAGCAGTTTCGTGTAGGAACTATTGTCTTTTTAACAAACTACATCCGCCAACTGTGTCACCTTGCAGAAGGAAGCATGCATCTACTGCTAGCTCACCTAGCACCACTGAGCTAGCTAACGCTGCTAGCCTCTCGTCCATGAGTTGATGCATGCTCCCTTCTGTACAGTGATGCGGTTGTCTGGTGTAGTTTGGTAGAAAGAAAATAGTTCCTACATGAAACTGCTGACAGCAAGCTCTGTGGATTATCTTGAGTAACCAGATCATGATTTCTGGAAAGAGATATTGCTGTTGAGTTTTGGCACTTTAAGCACCACAAGCTGAGTGCCGTCTTGTTCCATTATGTTGAAGAGAAGGCAGACATCTCTATGGCTGACATCTTCAACACTCTGCAACTCACACCAAAACAATGTTGACTGATAAATAGCACTACAGGTAAAAGGAAAAAATATGCTTCAGATATGGGCTGAACTGTCCCTTTAACACCGTTGCTAAACCTTTTTATCTATCATAGATTAATCAATAGAATTTAGGAGCTTATCGGTTGGTCCTCTAAACAGTGTTTCATGCCTTCTCCTCTTGTGTGTTCTGTTCGGTATTGTAGACATACAGAAGACATGATCGTCACACCATTTGCACAGGTGAGTCCTCTGAAACCTCTCCATTCAGCACTTTTGATTCTTCCTTTTTGTGCTGTTTGTAAATTTGCCAGATTGCCCAATAAAAAGAAATCATGTCCACTTGTAAGCAAAAGACAGCAGGTCTTTACTAAACCTATAATACACTCCAGATGGTACGAGACTGGGCTTCACTGCCTCATCGGAACAGCCCCTCAGCATTATGTTGGCCCTGCGACAGGATCAGGCATCCCGCCGGCGTTGCCTGGCTCTTGCGTGGGATGTGCGTCACACTTGTGCTCACTTTACACCGCGAAAGAAGCAGTGAATCCAATACTGCTGGATCATGCTGTTTAAAGTCGCATGCTGGCTGATAAGGGCTGCTACATGGGTCGGGCCCGGACACCGGATACTCTGTGGGCTTCCTCTGCGTGCTGAGTCAGTGTTTGGCTGCAGATGGAGTGACAGACATGACATAGAGGGGTGTCAGTGATGCCATCAAAACATCAGAAAGGGGAATGCCTCTGCGTAGCACTTTGGCTTGGAGGATGAAAGCCACTAGATCTGGTTTCAAAGGCTTGTCAGAGAGTCACATTAAACAGCATCTAAATCTGCGTCAAGATGAATTAAGTGAAGGCATGTGCAAGTCTTTAAGGTTTTGAATGAGGTGATGTCTGTGGTGTCATTACATCACAAATACGTCACATGATGATCTTGTACATTCAGTCTCTTGTTCTTATCTTATAGGTTCTCGCCAGCCTGAGGACAGTCCGAAGTAACTTTGCTGTCATAACCGGCCAGCAAGATCGCACAGCCAGCAAGTAGGTTTTTAGAAAACGTATGACAATAAACCTTTTTAGAGATCTTACCATCGCATCTGAGAAAAGCTTTACTTGCTGACTTTCGATGGTCTCTGTCTACAGGACGCGATCCTCAGGCAGCAACCCACCATCCATGTGCAAGACCAGTCTCGCAGGTTGGTCAGAAAGACAGAGAGATGACACAGACATTATTACAATTTATTTTGTAAGCTGTGAAATCTGGTTTACTAACACATTAAAGTTATGAATCAGTAAATAGATATTATTTACAAATACATGAAAGCCTGTGGTGATGAGGGGGAGTATTAAGATTATTTACTGAAGAAATATCAGTACTATGAAAGAATTCTCCTTACGCAAAGGATAATATGGCATTTTTTAATCAATGTGTTGCCTACAATCGATGTCAGCTGGCACACCCCCATGATGAAGAAGCAGGCAGGAGTACTGACATAGAAGCTCACAATGTACTGCTGTGGACAGGGGGTAGCAGCTAAACATTTTTCCCACCTAAAAAACAACATCAGTTTAAGTGTGCTCTATATTGAAAATATTTTCACAGCTTTACCTTGCCGCCATACAGCCTTTTCTGACAGGGAACTGAACTGAAGTTGTTATCTATTCTATCTTCAACGCCACTAGACTCCTTTCACAGTAATTTTACCTCACAGAACACAAGAGTTGCTGATCTACTTCTGCCTTAGTTGGTTTGTTTGTTAGGATTAGTTCGGATTTACCAAAGTCAGAGAACAACACAAACTAATTAACTGATTGGTGGCGTGACAGCATAAATGAGTGGATATAGTCTGACGTCAAGGTAAAGCAGTGCAAATATTCCAGATATGTCGTACACTTAAACTGATGTTGATTTTCTTAGGTGGGCAAAATACATTTTGCTGCAGTCCCTGTGCACAGCAGTACACTGCATAGCTACTCCTGCCTGCTTCTCCAAACTGGGGGCATGCCGACCACCATTGACTGTTGATAACACACTGATCATGGATAAGTACCTCATACAACCTAATTTCAAAAGATCCAAACTATCCCTATAGATAAAATATGTATTATTAGTTTAATCTATGATTTTGCCACCGTAAAAGGTCATTTTATCTTTTGGATGTGAAATCTTAATATGTAAAGTAACTAAAGATGTGGTCTAATAGAAGTGTTCCACCACTGATTGACTATTTGAGACATTCATTTTGTCTTCTCAAAAAACAAGAACAGAAGGTTTATACAGTTCTTTCTGAAATTTGAACAGTATGTGAATGCTCTCCAAGTGTAATATCCTTCCCACAATGCCTTGCTGTGTTTGTCTGGTACAGAGGAGCCTCACCAGCAGCTGGCCATAGAGACTCTAGATGAGCTGGACTGGTGTCTGGAACAACTAGAGACGCTGAAAACTCGACACTCTGTCAGCGAGATGGCTTCCAACAAGGTACTTAAACATAATACACTAACACATAACCAACAGCCTCAAAGTGACTTACTGAACATACATACCTGTCACAGAATAAAAGGTAGACACACACTGCCACATTGTTCAGGGTAACATTTAATAGAGCAAGGTTGCAGTGCACTCTCTCTCATCTGTGCTGTGATTCATCCCCCTGAAGGAGTTTATTAGTCACGTCCATCTTGTTGCCATTTTTAAGGTAGTCTGACTCTATGAACACGGTACAGTAGATGACCCTGAACTCATCAAGGTCAAATGTGTAGTGCATTTTAAAGAATACACTTCTAGTATTTTTATGTTCATCACATTGAAATAGTTAGTTTAGCCAAATTTTAGCTCGTCTTTGTTTGAATATCTAAAAATTATCAAGTTGTTCTTTCCACAACTGTTGTTCTCCATCTCAGAGGAGACCTTTAAAGAAGACTTCAACCACCAAATGACAATAAAGAAAGAAAATTTTTGATGAATTAAAGTTAAAGGGGGGCTGATTTAATAGTGTAATCCAACTCTAATTTATCTAGTCGTATGCTCAGTGCTCCCCAAACACATGCATTTTGCTAAAACCTTGCTATTTAAAACACTTACACATAGACACTCTCACGCACGAACTAGAAGCATGCCTGGGTAAACGTGCATTTGAACTGTATTCAATGAAATGCGCTAGCAGAATTCAAATGCATGCAGTTGCCCAGGTGTGTTTTTCGTGTGGGTAAGTGTTATTAATTGTTCGTATTTATCAAAATGCATATGTTTGGGAAGTATTGAGCAAGTAACGGGATAAATGAGGCTTGAATTTTTCTTGTTCTTATGTTATACAGTCTCTTTAGGCCGTTTATGCATCCTTGTACCAGTCATTTCTTGTTCTATCACTTTATTGCACAATTTAAAAGGAAAAAAAGAATTTTCTGAGTTTTTGGATTCTCTGTTCACCATGGAGACATGTGAAAAACGTTTCCTTCACAAATATAAAACAACGGGGTGAGTAATTGATATACAAATAATCATTTTGTGGGCGAGGTCTTCCTTTTATGGCCAAAAATCAGCAGTCAGATTAATTAAAGTTAATGGGTGTTTCCCTTTTGAGATGAAATACGTCAGCCTTCTTTATTAGAATGAATAATAAAAGCAATACGTGAGACACATTAATAGTTTCCACTAATTTTTCATCGATGGCTGGTATTCTGAAGCCCAATTTGGGGCTCCATGTACAACACTAAGCCTGTGGATTGTGTGTGATGCACTGAAGTGCCGTTCGCCTTCACTGATCCTTAAACAAATCTGAAAGCTCACTAATACAGAGAGTCCATCATGAAAATATGAAGAGAATCTCCCGTCCATCAGCACACTGAAGAGGGGCTTATTCCATGAATGAGCAGGATGGTCTCACACAGACACTCCCTTCCCCCCACTCATGTGCAGAAAAATGTGAATGAGGTAGTGGGAGCTGGAGATGAAACGGCATCCCCCCCTTCATACACTCTTCTTCCATGTATCCCTCTCCTCAGACTGGAGCCCGGCGCTCGTGTGATTCCACGATTAGCCCGCCCACGCAACCTGCACATGCTCACCACACACACACACACACACACACACTTCCTTCCATCATATATATGTACATCTCCTGCCTTGCAGCCCCATCACATACATTGCCTGCTTGGATACATATACCATTACACACGCCACTCGCTCACGTGGCAGAGGCCGGAGCTTCGTGGGAGGCAAACCCCCCCATAGCTGCAGATCTGTCAATGAGCAGCTTCAGTCAGTGGGGAAGAATTATCCATGCAAAGACAGGCACATTTGATCCCAGAGTGGACGAACTGATCGAGCAGTTTCATTCAAAACAGATCTCTAATGACTCTTGACAGTGTCTCTGATGAAGAGTGAGATGTCTGCGGACCAATAAAACATGAATGTTTGAATAGCTCTGTGAGGAAATGTTCATTTAAGCCCATTCAGAGTGTTTCTCA
Source organism: Epinephelus cyanopodus (assembly GCA_026686955.1). Classification (NCBI taxonomy): domain Eukaryota; kingdom Metazoa; phylum Chordata; class Actinopteri; order Perciformes; family Serranidae; genus Epinephelus; species Epinephelus cyanopodus. Next base: position 14,293,621 of record CM048926.1, on the reverse strand, counting down.
TAGCTGTTAAAGGTCACCAACACTGATTTGGTGCTTAATTTAAAGGTGAAGAAACTGACTTTCTGTTATTATCTTATCATATTTTACATCAGCTTTAAAACGTGGTCATTACACAGATAAAATTCAGGTTACCAAATTTAAAAAGATTAACTGCACCACATAACATTTTACACACTCTCGTCATGCTATGGCAGCCTGCTTTGAGGGCATTTCTGAACCCAAAATACTTTGTTATCTTCTGCCCGCAATCATTCAATTGTAAAAATGGCTGATGTACTCACATCCTTGTGGTACGCAGTGTACAGTTTTTTATTTTTGGCTACTTGAATGAAATCATGAAATCCACCCGTCCATCCATTCAAAGCTTTTCCTTCATATCTTCTTCAAACTTGGTGCACATGGTGTGTCTCACTACCTCCGCCTCCAGCACACTTGTCCCTGCCCACTTTGTACGTCCCCCCACCAATGAGGGCCCTCTGCCTCTCCCAGCCTCTGCTGCAGCAGGTGCCTGATTGGCTGCTATTCTTAGGCATTTTTGGAAGGAGGCGGGGATTAGAGTACCTCGTTCTCCCTCTGTTTACACACATATGGGAGCAGGCAGTAACTGAGTGAATGAGGGAGAGTCAGGGGGAGCGAGGGAGTGTGGCTTCTCCGACTTGCATCCTCGCATCCCACAGCATTCCCACAGCTATGCTTCCACGCTCTTGTTCTTCCATGGATCTCTGAGATATTTTTTTGTTATATCTGCCTGTTCAGCTCGTAGTGATCAAAGCCTCCACAGCACTAACCAGTGGACTGTCTGCTCGCTTTGGATTTTGCTCAGGCAAGCAGTACAGGAGCACAAAGTGTCCCTGCTGTCTGTCGAACAGGCAGTGCCGGAGGACGACCAGAAAGCTCTGCTCTCTCACTCAGTTTTATTTTTCCTCCCATGCTTGACTTTGCGCTGAAATGCCAGAAGTGAGCTATTCCATCTCTGTGTCGTGGATGTTAATTCAGGTAAGAGAGGAGAGGCGAGAGGATGGAGCAGGTGGGAGGGCATGAGGCTGCTCACATGTTGCTCGATTTGTGAACAACAGGGGTTGAGATGTGATGATGTTTCTCTAAGACTGATCTGGACACTTCAATTAGATGTGTAGATTTTTGTATTTCATACACATGTTCCTCATGCATGAGTGTGTTCGGGAACAGGGCACACTACTACTCGTAAAATCAGCCATGCATGTTTCTGCGTCCAATCATTGGCTTCTGCACTGTGTGACGTGAGACGCACACACAAGCACATGTAGTGCATGTGAATGCTTCAGAGAGAGAATCTAGGTGTTGCTGGTGTACTCATCATGGGTGCACTTATGAGTGGTTAAGGGTTGTCAGTGTTGAGACAAATTTCTCCAAGTGATCGCTAGTTCCAAATTATATCTTTTGCCTGCAAGCAGTGATTAATCAAGAGTTGAGACTTGCTTTATGTCATCTGTACTCACATTCAACTCAGTCTGTCTCAAGCAATGACACTGTATACACAAGTTTACATTTCTTAAAAGACATTTCCTCCTCATGTGATTTTGTTGATTTTTAGAAAAAAAAAAGACAGATGTTTGAGCTGCCCTAGTCGGACTGTTTTGTGCGTGTGATCAAACTCATGGATGCTTGTGTGTGTGTTTGTCCTCAGTTCAAGAGGATGCTGAACCGAGAGCTCACTCAGCTGTCAGAAACGAGCCGTTCAGGGAACCAGGTGTCTGAGTTCATCGCTAACACCTTCCTCGGTAAAACACTTTCTCTTTGTATAATCCACAACCTGTACGTAAATGTATGCATCTTATAAACAACATGTTATTGTTAACGGGAAACTGCACCTAGTGTTATTCCTATGGTCTAAGACAGTCCAAAAATATAAGTTAACATGAACAGTTCTCTTCCAAATCCAAAGACTAGAGTGCTACAATGTGTGACATCATCAAGTATAAAGTCTGGAGCTGCTACGTAGACAACGAATTGGGAAAGATATAGGTGATACTAAGAGCACCCTGGGGAATATTATGAGTAAATGGAAACAAATAAAGCTTGTGTGTGTCAAAGAGGAAACAAACATTCTGTGGCTCCCAGTCATTGTCTACGGAGCAGCTCCAGACACAAGTATGAGACTTACATCTCTGATTTCTGGCTTTGAAAGAGAGTAGCTCATGTTCACAAAAAAATATTAAATCTATTGAACCATCTCAAGCTATGGGGACCTACTATGCTTTTCCGTATTAAGGATGTTCATATTTAACATGGCCAAAGTTTCTAATAATGAGGTAAACATATATGTAAATGTAATCCCTGTGAGCAATAACCTCAGGAAACTGTTCTCATCACTCCTTCTCCAACAGTTTTCTTTTTATTGTTGTTACTCCAGCTCCAGTATGACGTCAGGTTTCTTTTTATAGTCACTTGCCCCAGGCACGCTACTGCAAGTGTTGCATTACCTAGCTTACACTGCTACATGTAGCTACATGCTAACATCAGGGAAACATGTAATCTTGATTGCCTGTGTTGTTAATTTCTCCTAGATTTCAGATCATATTCCTGCTGGAGCATGTCTGGTTGTGTTTAGAAGCTTTTATAGATGGTTTTTCATGACAGAAAGTGCTGCTATTCTCCGTTACAGTCATTCCACGGCTGCAAGTATACTACTAATGTACATGTAGCTACATGCTAACATCAGGGAATGGCGTAATCTTGGTTGCCATCCAATCCCTGGTGCATGTCCTGTTGTGTTTAGAGGCCTCATTAGGGATTTTTTTTATTCTCTGGCTGTAATGACGATGCAGAAATGCCAAGATATGAGGACCCAGAGGCACTGACCAATCAGAGCAGACTGGGCTTTTTTGGGGGGTGGGGCTTAAAGAAACAGGTGCTTAATACAGTTGTTCTAGCAGAGACAGTATGAGGAAAATAAAGTGTTTTTGAACATTAAAGCATGTAAGCATGTTCAAAATACAAATATGAGACTGAAAATTAGCATAATAGGTCCTCTGTAGTTTAGGTGGTGTTCCCCTTTAAAGTATGTGATCGCTAAGAAACTGTGGTGTTAATATATTGTCTGTCTTCATCTGACAGAGAAGCAACATGATATGGACATCATGTCCCCACCCAACAAGGAGAAGGACAAGAAGAAGCGGCCCATGTCCCAGATCAGCGGTGTGAAGAAGCCCACGCACAGCCCCAGCCTCGCCCCCTCCACCATCCCTCGTTTTGGGGTCAACGCCAGCCAGGAAGGACTCTTAGGAAAGGTATGAGGACTAATTCCTCTAACACTTTGCAAAAAAATCTCTATTCAAATAATTCTGCATTGTTTTTAATTTGCTCTCAATTGTCTGCCGGCAGGAGTTGGAGGACGTAAACAGATGGGGTATTGACATTTTCAAGGTCTCTGAGTATTCTGGGAATCGCCCACTGACGGTCACGATGTACACCATCTTCCAGGTAGCACATTCCTACATATTGTACTTTCAAGAACACAGTATGGTCTTTGTGTCACCTCAAACATTTGGTGCGGTACATTAATGACTAAGCCAGTAAATGAATGAATGAAACAATGACCCAACAAAGGAATATTAATAAATGACTGAGCTTCACCTCGACTGACCCAGTGTCCTCTTGTTGTCTCCTTTAGGAACGTGAGCTGCTGAAGTCCTTTAAGATTCCAGCGGACACTTTCATTACCTTCATGATGACTTTGGAGGATCATTACCATGCCGACGTGGCCTACCACAACAACATCCATGCTGCAGACGTCGTCCAGTCCACACATGTCTTACTGTCCACACCTGCTCTAGAGGTAGACACTGTTATACATCCAAGACTAAGAGCAAACTTCATTACTATTAAACCAGAACAATAGGATCTGTACATGCCCTGTCATGTTGAGGACACCTATACACACTTATTGACAGTCCCTTGCCTTCTTGTGTCATCCAAGGCTGTGTTTACTGACCTGGAGATCCTCGCCGCTCTGTTTGCAAGCGCCATCCATGATGTGGATCACCCTGGAGTTTCCAATCAGTTTCTCATCAACACCAGTGAGTTTGCAGAGCTTCACAGGGATTATGTGAACATGTGTGTGTGCTGAGTGTATTTAACTGTGTGTGGACACATGTCTTTGTAGATTTATGTTTCTGCATTAATTTGTTTCCCATTCAGAATTTTTACAGTGCTGTCTGTGAACTTTTTTAATGCTTTTTTTTGCCCTCAGACTCAGAGTTGGCCCTGATGTACAATGACTCTTCGGTGCTGGAGAATCACCACCTCGCTGTTGGCTTTAAGCTTCTGCAGGAGGATAACTGTGACATCTTTCAGAACCTCAGCAAAAAGCAGAGGCAGTCGCTGCGCAAAATGGTCATTGATATGGTAAGACACCTCAGTGGAAGCCTTATGTCTGAAATTTAAGGCTGTGTTTTCTTCAAATCGATTTTTTAAGTCTGAATGCTTAATCTACAGGTGCTGGCTACAGATATGTCTAAACACATGAACCTACTGGCAGACTTGAAAACCATGGTGGAGACAAAGAAAGTCACCAGTCTAGGAGTCCTGCTGCTGGACAACTACTCAGACCGCATTCAGGTGAGAACCACATTGCCACTTATTCATTGTCAGAGCTGCAATCAAAGGACACTTTGCCCCCAAATCAAAATTACATATTTTTCCTCTTACCTGTAGACCTTTTTATAAACCTAGACTCTTTAAGTATAAGTTGCCGAGTGTTAGAGACAGTTGCCTTCTCTCCAATATAATGAAATTACCGTATATTTCCAAATAGTTGCCCAGTGGCAAATAGCCGCCGGGCACCTAATAGCTGCCGGGGGTTTGACCCCATTTTGCGTATTATTCATTCATTCATTGCCTCATGGCTGTCCCTCCTTGAGGGACCGTTTGCGCTTTTACGCACGGGTCGGTGGTGAAGTGGTGCACATGACTCGTGCTCATGACAGCACAAGATGTAAACATTAATGGCATCCTCCTTGGCTGAGCTGTAATGTTCAGTGGTGGGTGAGCTAGCAGTAGATGCATGCTTTGACTAACAAGGCACTCTAATACAGAGCATTTTAGCATCTTTCAGCTCATTGTTTTGGTTTTACAACCTCCAACTTTACTGTTTTGGTTCAGTCTGACTGCTGTAATCAACCATGTTTTCAGCAGGCAGGTACTGTAGCATTAAAGTTAAAACAAACATGCAACACTGCCTACGTAGCACCAAACGGCTGGTGAACATTGTAGCTAAAGACCCACATGTTTTCCTCTGGAGTTGATTGAAACCCAAACAGAACTAAAAGAAGAGTAAAAATTGAACTTACATCAGTCACAAGGCCAAAAACATGACTTCAGCCACCAATTTATTAGGTGTTTACAACTTTTTCTGCTGTCTCCAAGTGGCCAAAAATCAATTCATGCTGCTTCAAGTCAGCCTCTTAGTATGGGGACTGCTGAGGTATTCTAGTTCAAGATGAAGCAAAACAACTAAAAAAAAAGTGGAAGATTAATATGCAAACTTTTTTGGTCACTGCAGGTCCTTCAGAACATGGTGCACTGTGCAGATCTGAGCAACCCCACCAAGCCTCTGGAGCTGTACCGGCAGTGGACAGACCGCATCATGGTGGAGTTTTTCACCCAGGGGGACAGAGAGAGAGACAAGGGCATGGAGATCAGCCCCATGTGTGACAAACATAATGCCTCAATAGAGAAGAACCAGGTACAGATTGAAAACAGCAGCACTTAGTTAATAAACTCAACGTCAAGTGTGAAACTGAAATGTAGAGAAAAAGAAGGACTCAAAGACAAAGAGAAATGTCTTTCTTAACACTGTATGCCTCTCTTCTTTAGGTGGGTTTCATCGACTACATTGTTCATCCTCTGTGGGAGACGTGGGCCGACCTTGTCCACCCAGATGCTCAGGAGATCCTGGACACACTGGAGGATAACAGAGAGTGGTACCAGAGCATGATCACCCACAGCCCCTCACCACACCCAGAGGGCCAGGAGGGGGGAGCCCACGCTGGGGAATCCACAGCACTCGGCGGGGGCAGCGGCTCCATCTCAGCCGACAAGTTCCAGTTTGAGCTGACTTTGGAGGAAGAAGGAGAGTCGGATACGGAGAGTCCACCTGAGGAAGAGGAGGGCTACAGTGGCAGTAGGGGATCTGAACTCTCCAGAACTGATTCTGCTGCTACGACTCACATGCTCACCAAAAGGCTCACTACTGAATCGGGCAGGACGTTTTCTTTAGACTCTGATAAAGATATGGCAGAAGACAGAGAGACAGAGCAGGAAGACGTCTCTGGGGTGCCACGCTTCAGACTTGGAATATAGCACCAGTCAAAAGTTTAGTTTCTTTTGGCCTTTTTTTTGTTTATTATTCTTGATTTCGGTGCCTCATCCTCTGTCACTCCTTTTCTCCCACTCCAACCAAACACCACCTCTGGTTTCTGCGGACAGGGTGACAGCAAGCCTCTGGGGTGGGGAGCGTGGGAGTGCGAGTGGGTGTGGGGGGGGTGTTAAGAAAGTCTGCAGTTTTACACAGCAGTCACTTGCACTGGAGAGAGACAGATAGACTGAGTCACTTCTAATAGAGGACAGGAAACCAAGTTTCTGACCGGTCCTTTGTGTTCTGTGTCTTTCTGTCAGAAATACTGTGGATGAAGTTCTGCAGAGACAATGAGAAGTTTAAAAAAAAACTTCCCTCTTACCAGCCAACCCAAGGTCTACTACAACAAATGACAGAAATGTCTTCCTCTTTTGTGAAGAAAGCGAGGAAGTGATGAATGAGCGCGAAAGCAGGACAACGTCTTGTGAGACATCTTGCCAAACTTGCGATTTACAGGGACAATGCTGTTTTGCCTGCCTTTTTAGTTTTGTTTGTTTATTTTGTCGTCTTTTATTTAGGTCCATATGCAGTGAAAATGAAGACAGTTAAAAGCAGACTTCAGAGCAGTGTAAGCTAATTAAAGGCAGAAAGGAGCTATACATGATTTTATGCAGGAAAGTTTAAATGTAGCAGACTTTTTGAGTGACTCTATCGTTGTTATTGTAGCACTCCTTGCAGCTGGTGTTGCACAGCCCATTTAATTGTGCTCAGCAAGCAGTAATCTTGTAAGGAATATGGTTATAATGAAGTGGCTGGCAGTACATATTATTTTCAGATGCTCTGTTGTTGCAGGCTTTCCATTTTTATAATCCTAAACTATGATATTGTCGGCGACAAAACTGAGCCAGGGTCAGTGTAGTGTTATACAGTCGAGGAGTTGCATCCAAAGCAATGTGGGCTGTGCACATGGTGCCTCCCAGTGGTGACAAGAGGAACTGAAGCTCTGGCATCGGAGGCAGATGATTTGCAAGATTTTTGCATAGGCCTTTATGGAAAATACATTCAAATTAACTGTAGGAGTGCCTGAAATATCAGTTATGTTTCAGTTTTGTTGCTCTTTTGATTTTTTTTTTTTTCTAAATTTAAAGTCACTATTTTTTTTTTTTTGCGTTCTTTATATTTGGCACCAGTTTTTATCAGTTTGCCTTCAAGTTTAGCACTTTACAGGTTGGTTCATGGCTGGCCCTCATCGTGGTTTTTAAGGGCTCGAGCCACAACATGAACACAATGACTGCAAAACAGTTTGTCAATGGCTGTCAAGCAACCAGCACAGGCATCATGCAAAACTAAACACTACAGTACAGCTATGAATGCATTAACTATCCATTCAAAACCATTAATACATACGTACTCTTTGGTAGCATCCATTTGCATAAATAACTAGACTGATAAGGGCAGTGTGTTAGAGGCATAGGGTTGTAAAGAAGGATGTTAGCATCATTGTAACTGTAAAAAAAAAAAAAAAAAATCCAGGAAACAGTTTCCTGTGCCAGAATTTTTTTCATCCTTTTTTCTCTCATTGATCAATACTTCGCTCTTCACAGGGACATAGTCAATGACAAAACAAGTGCCAAGCAAGCATGACACAACCCGTACTGTAATTTCCATTTTGCCACTGGCTACTTTCCATCAGTGACTGATAAAGTTGGTTGATTGTAGCACCCCGTGTGCCAATCTGACCCTAGTGTCTCTGCTCCTTTTTTATCTAACTCCTGTTCAAACAGTAACTGAAACTGATATTGTCTTAAACAAAAAAGGTGATGTGTTGTGCGTTGTTGTGCGTGAGTGAATGAGTGGGTTTTGATGTATTTGCTAAGAAGAAACCAAAGCACTTTGTACGGTACTTTTACAGTTCTGCACTTCCAGTACAGTTGAACATGTATAACGTGACTGTTTCACTGTTTTTCTGTTGGCAAACGGCCTGGTGGTTGAGTTGAATTGCACGGGCTGCACCACTACAGCTCTTAAAGGTCGGATGTTGGAGGGACTGAAGTTGTTATTTTTTTGTTTGTTTTTATAATTGACTGTACAAACAAGATGTGTTTTGTTGAAATGCATGACATTGGCTGCAGGATTTGAAGAAGATTATATAGAGAACTTATTTAGCCTGTGGAGAAACTTGTTTTATTTTATTACCATGAAACAGAGTAAATCATGTTTTAATGTGTGAACGAATTTTATTTTTTTTTTTTTTTTGACGCCTTATTTTCAAACTGTATTTTCTGGTCATAGATGTGTCCACTGACATGCTGGAGTAAAACATGTGCAATCCTTTCCGTAGCCATAAACCGCACCAACCAGACCAACACTCAAGGATGCCTTCAACACTAAGGACTATTTAACAGCAGCCTAACCAGCACAACATGCGAAGATTCAGTCTGTCTCTCTGCGTGTCACTAATTATTTGATTTTGTACATTTTCCTCACAGTGCTTCATGTACAGTTTATTTATTATTTCTATATTATCTGTCAGAAACGATGGAACAGTAGACTTTTTTCAGTCTGAGGTCTAGTACTTATGTGTAGCTCGACGTGTGACAAAGTTGCACGGGACAGATTTCAACTATTACTCAGCTTTTTCTCCCCTTCTCGTTTCATTTCTTTATGTCTGCAAATAACATTATACATAAGCAAAAATACTCACTTTCATGTTTTCTCGGTATAAAAATAGACAGATTTCCGTCAGAAACATCTCTCATCTCCTGTCTTCCTCTGTTTCCACTGATCCAGTCAGATCATGTATTCATGAAGGATCTCACAGTATGCGTGCTGATCTGAGACTTCTTTGATTCATAGTGAAGATAATATAGTCACACTGCCTCAAGTCATCCTAGATCAGTATTTCTGTTTTTAGAGATTTTATGAATATGGGTCATGAACTAAGACTCTGCAGCTTTGACAATCCAAACTCTGCTGTTTAACTGCGGGTGTGTTAGCCCTCTCTCCAACTAGAACTGTATGCCTTGCCAATAAAGGAAAAACTCTTCACTCTTTGATGTCTTGTTCTGTGTTTTTAATATGAGACTTAATTAATCCCTCACGGGGTCAGACATTACAAAGTCATACTATACAGCCAGTAATCAAACTTCATTTTTAAATGCTGGTTTCTAAAGACCAAATATCCAGGCTGAATTTTGGAGCCAGGTGTATAAAATATGCAAAAGCTACAGCCATAAAAGAAAATGGAGACCTTTTATTTGAGTGTTTCACTAGTGCTAACATCTTATAGCTTTAATAAAGATTAACAATGCTGTACACAGTATAAATGTATGATGTCAGTGTGAAATAAGATGATAAAGCTTTGTTTTTTTGATAAGAGAGACAAGTGTGAAGGGGGGAGTTGACATGCACAAAGGGCCACAGGCTGGACTCGAACCTGGGCCACTGCGGCAACAGCCTTGTACATGGGGCACCTGCTCTATCCACTAAGTCACCGACGCCCTGATAACAAAGCTTTTAATAATCTTAATGCTACTTAAGAGGACATAAAAAGATAATACTGCATGTTCATCAGTAGAAAAGTAACTAAGAACATTTACTTTAGTACTGTACTTAAGTATACGTTTGAGGAACTATAATTTTTATGATAATAGTAAATATGATTTCATTTTTATAGCGGTTTTCAAACAGACGTTACAAAGTGCTTGAGGAAATGATCAACATCACAGAATGGACCAATAACAATATAATGATAAGACGTGAGGTTAAACATAAAGCTAAACTATTTCCATTTTGTCCTACTTTATACTTCCACTTCACTAAAGTTCTGAGGTAAATCTACTTTATTCCACTAAATGTATTTAACAGTTTTGGGTACGTACAGAACATATAATGAGTTCATGAACTTTAATGCACTGTTTAGAGATTTAACAACCCAAAAAATCCATATAACAAGCCTCCACCTCCAAAATTTCATTCAAATTAACTAGGGATGTTCGATATTGGCTTTTTTAAGTTGTGTCATTAAAAAAGTAAAACCCGATACCAATAATTTCCGATATTACATTTTAATGCCAATATCGGCCGATAATAATGGTGGGCCGATAATATCGGACATCTCTAAAATTAACACGTACCTACCACAAAGACACACACAAAAAAAAACACACACACACACAAAATGATGCAAAGGAACTGCAAAGAGACACAAAACAACAAGAAAGACACAAATATAGCCCCAAAAACCACATATTGACCTTTAATGAGACATAAAACGACATCCAAGACATGCAAAGAAACTACAGAGACACAGAACAACAAATATACATCAAAGAAACACAAAGTGACCTCAAAGCGATGCAAAGACACTACAAAGAGACATAGAACAACTACAATGAGACACAAAAGGACCAAAACAGACACAAATATACCCCTGAAAGACAAGAAATGTCACAAATCTGTCACAAAAAAACAAACAAACCCAAAACAACTACAAGGACACATGGAAATACCACAAAGAGACACAAAGCACAAAACAATGCGGACAGATACACAAAACAACAACAAGGAAAAGAGGCAAAACCAACACAAAGTCTTTGCATCTTGCTCCTGTGCAGGAGAAGTGGTGGGGCCTTTTACATGTCTGTATCCAGGGGCCCATTGTCTTCTAATCCACCCATGATTTTTGATTAATCAAGAATTAAAATGTCAGTGATGTTGCTTTCTTCAATATGAGTATCCTTACTTTTGATATCCTGAGAGGAGTCAGTTTGTGCCAATCATTAGTAAAAGTAGGCAAATAAAGAAATTATTGGCAAGATACAAATGCAATATGAAGATAATTAGTGCATTTATAAATCTAATACAGACACCGGTCTTTTTTTTAGGATTTGTAAAAATAATAGCACAATAAAAAAGTTAAAATTGAAAAGTTAAACTGACTTTTGATATTATATTTTGTTGCTTATACCTCAATGATATATAATATTTTTTCTGTGGTTTTATAACATTTTCTCACAGAAAACTACATTAACTTCTTTTTTTTTTTTTTTTTAGCAATAAAACTGAATTAAAACCTCCACATAAACTCTGACTCAGCGGGGGCGGGGCTCTGTCTGATGATGGGACGGATCCTCTTCTCTGATTGGCCGATCCTCCTGTCAATCATCCTTACACTGTGTTTGTACCCACTAATGCCGGAGCTGTCAATCAAGAGGCGCACGAGCTACTGCAGGTGCAAAGCTGGGCACTGGAGCTACGCGCTGCTGCTGCGAAGCGGAGGATAAAACACACATTTCACGGTAAAACCCTGCGCTTATTTCTCGCCGCTGGGCCGTGTTAGGTCGCACAGTTATAGCTTATAACACGCGGATTGTGTGTCGCTTGTCACATCCTGCATTTAGACTGAAAAATGAGTCACAAATAAGGAACAGTAACCTTCATTTGACATAGCTGGGATGCTTAGCTAGCTCCTGCTGCCACTTTTAAACACTGGTAACGGTCTGCTGTGTTAGCATTAAAGGTAGCGGTGCTAGCTTAATTGGACGCGTTTTTCCAACAGTAAAGCTGCGTTTGTATCTGTAATGCTTTAATCTCTTTAACAGTCGTTTCATCTTTATTCTCAGTGGTGAGTAATGAATGACACAACGCCTCGTGCTGTATTTTTGTTTTTTTTTCTCAAGCTAACGTGAAGCAGACTCAATTTCAGCTAGCTACATATTCAGTAGCAAGCTAACGGCGGATAAGCCCCGCTGTGGATAAGGAGGTGGTCGGTTCAGGCCGTTTAAATTAGGAGCATGTTGTGCTCAGAGACAGTTAGAGAGCACTACAGGCGCTGCCATTTTTTTCTGTGTGTGTCTAATTTACTACAAGGCAGATTCTGTCCAACCATATGTTCATTCATAATTAGCTGGCTAGCGTAGCGCTCAGCTGCCCTCCTGGATGGGATGGGATAGTCAGTTTAGCTGATGCTTAGCCTGCTAAGCTCTGGCACTTCCGTCCTCTTATCTTTGCTTGGGGCGGAGGTGTGCATTCTTTGTCCGGCGAGTATTATTGACATTAAGTGGAAACACTTAAGGCTGTGTGTTGGTATTGGCTAGCTGTATTGACACAGCCTCTCAGCGAAACGGCTGCATCATTTTATTCCCAGATAAAATCAGGTGACTGTTTGGGAGTGCTGTCTGGCCTCATGCTGACATTATTTAACCCCGTCATGGGTTAAATGGTTTATATCTGCGGCTGCTTCACCCTGCCATATGGTTTCAGGTGGTTTTCCTGTGGTCTGTCTGAAGACTGATGATGATCTAATTGTTCTGTGCATTAATACAGATGTGGTCTGTCGGTTGTGGTGTGTTTTATAGATGCCACATAAGAGGAGATTTGATAGATAGGCAAGATAAACCCCTGACATCACCCAGAGACATCCTCTCAAGCTACTTTTAGATTGACACAGCTGGTGCAGGTATTCTTTGCCTGAGATATACAGTAATGTCAACATGTCTGAACCACAGAGATCTTTAACACATCTCGACAAAAAGACATTAAAATAGCATAATAGAAGAGCAAACCAACCAGGAATAGTGGCAACTATGTAAATTCGATATCTGTTTTGTCTTTCTTTCTCAGACTTCTTCTACACCTTTTAATTGTTGACATAATGCTAGAATTGCTGTATTATGCTTTTTGAATAACATTTTGTCTACACATGTTTGAGACTGCATATCTCAGGCAAATGATACCTGTATCCACTGTTAAAATCTAAAAATAGCTTCACAGGATGTCTCTGGTGCTATCAGGGGTTTATTTTGCTCATCTCAATGTCCGTAGTTTCCCCTCTGAAGGGCTTTCATGTTTCTTAAAAGTGCGTACTTTGTAGACCAACTGAAACAAATTAAGTAGGATAAACACAACGATATGCAAACTAATCAACAAAGGTGTGGGAATCTGCCACGTGTCCCAAACACGAACAGGAACATTTTATAAAGTGGCAAATAGGCACTTTTTTCCTCGTTCTTTTTTATTTTTTTATTTATCTGCACTAATTATGAGATGTTTCAGCCAGTGAAATTGTGTATGACACTGTAATTATAGGGAGTGGAGACCATGTCGTGAGTACAGGTCTGCAAAATCTGATGCTATCAAATACAACAGCTCTGCCTTTGTAGATTCATATAATGTTCAGGTTTGGAGACACTGTCAGAGAGGCTTTGATCCAACACTGATTATTTTTGTGACTGTCGTTTGTGGTGTTCAAAGGTGATTCTGTTATTACGTGCTGTTTCTCAAGCTTTTTCCTCAAGCTTTTTCCTTGTAACTGATTAATATGTGATCTCAATCCTTGCATAGATGGCGTCTGCAAATGCCACATATGGACAGAAGGAGTCCACGGACCAGAACTTTGATTACATGTTTAAAATCCTCATCATTGGCAACAGCAGCGTAGGAAAGACGTCCTTCCTTTTCCGCTATGCAGACGACTCATTCACGCCAGCCTTTGTCAGCACAGTGGGCATCGACTTCAAGGTGAAGACAATCTACAGGAACGACAAGAGGATAAAGCTGCAGATATGGGTGAGCAACCGAACACGTGCATGCAGACGTGGGCTGGGTAAGGCTGACAAGAAAAATGTGAAAATTTGTTTATGGGAAGCCAGTGAATCACAGGCACCATGACAAAGAATCAAAAACTCACCTGGCTTTGCTTTTTCCTGCCTTTTGTTTTGTGCCTCTGAGCTGTCTAGACTCAGGTACCACTGAAGAGATTAGGTGTAACTGGTGAAGACTTCTATGCCTACATTACTACAGAATCTAATCTCATGTTTATGTTTCGCTCCATAATCAGTTACACAGCACACACTCAGCCTAAAATAGGCTCCAAATATAATTAGCTGAGTAGCTCTAAACTGAGAAAATGCAGACTGCACTACTGCTCTTTAAAAAGGACCTATTATGTTAATTTTTAGCTTCATAGTTACAATTGAGGTTTCTACTATAACATTTTTACATCCTTTAGTAGTCAAAAACATTTTATTTTCCTCATCCTGTCTGTGCTGGAATATCTGTATTCACCCTCTGTTTGAGAAGCTCCATCTCTTTAAGCCCCCCTCTCATAAAAGCCCTATCTGCTCTGATTCTGGGTCTTCCACATCTCGGTGTCTCCGCACCATCATTGCAGCCAGGGAACGACTGTAATGGAGAATATTAGCACTTTTTACCGTGAAAAATCATTAACCAAAGCTTCTAAACACAGCCAGACATGTTCCAGCAGGATTCTGATCTGAAATCTGGGAGAAATGTGCACCATCGGAAACCAAGGTTACACGTTTCCCCGATGTTAGCATGTGGCTTCACGTCGCAGTGTCGGCTATGTAATATGAATACCTCCGTAAGTGTGCCTGGAGCAGATAATCAAATAAAGAAATCCAGCACACAGTGACGTCATACTGTAGCTAGAGTACAAAAAACAACATCGTAAAACAGCATTGAGAACGTTCTGAAACCTGAGATTTCTGCTCACAGGGATTACTTCTACATATGTTTACCTCATTATTTGCCACGTCTAATGTGAATGTTCTTCATTTTGTCACTGTATGTAAGAAACAAAATACGGAAAAGAACAATAGGTCCCCTTCAATGATTCCTAATGGTAGAACTGTTTAATGGCGCAGTGTTGAAACAGCCATCTCTATGAACAATAAACTGAAATATAAACAGCAGTAACATCCACGTTATAGTATTAGTTATGGTGCAGCTATGATTATTTTATTAGTGATTAATCTGCTGATTATTTTCTCAAATAATCATTTAGTCTCAAATAAAGTCCATTCCAGTATCCCATAGTCTCTGTCTTCAAATGTTTTGTCGGATCATCAGCCTAAAAAAAAAATATTCAGTTTACAGTGACAGAACATTAAAACGCAGCAAA
Organism: Epinephelus cyanopodus; assembly: GCA_026686955.1. NCBI lineage: Eukaryota > Metazoa > Chordata > Actinopteri > Perciformes > Serranidae > Epinephelus > Epinephelus cyanopodus. The sequence goes on along the minus strand of CM048926.1, from coordinate 14,278,361 downwards.
TCCTCACAATGGAGAAGCTCTGAGGAAGACCTTAAGTGGTCAAAACATGTTGGCTCTTTTAATGATTTAGCCACCGCTATAAAAACTTTTAAGTATTTCCTTCCTCGTTAATAAACTGCCTTCCTGTTTATCCCATTTTCCAAGAGCACCTGACACATGCCTGATCTACATTTGAGTAAACAGAACAACCAGTCGTCTCTCTTTCCTTGTGTTCTGATCGTTTATGACATTTGTACTTTTAAAGTAGTTAATCAATTATCAAGGTTTTCACATTAGATTTATTTAAAACCACCAATACATTAATCGACTAATCGTTTCAGCTTTACAGTCATTAAAATTCAACAAGCCTGCAAAAAAACTACATTTGATTAATCAGAATTTAAGCAAATTGCCTGTTTTTGATGCTGCTGCCCCGTCACATCTGTGACTGAAGCGGCCCCTATTATCATGTATCTCTAATGATTACCACCTGGCCTCTGCTGTCCCCTGAATCACTTCATCTGCTGTGTAATGGCAATACCCTTGAAGTGTAATTAACATAAGCCATAAAGCCTGACCCTGGGACCAATTGCTTATAACACAGGACACCAGAGGAATAGCTAATGCTCATGGGAGTTTGGCGTAATGTTATGCCTCTGCAATCATCACGAGGCACGTGCAGTCATAAATCCTTCACAGGTGCTGGGTGATAATGATCTGCACAAAAAGACAACTACCCACGCACTGCTGTTTTGTTTTTAATGCTTATTTAATCCTACATGAAGATGATGGTGTTTAGACCACAACTTGAGCAAGAGCATGGAAACTTTGTCATGTCCATGAGACCATGAGTGTGCAGACGGATTTTATTTTGAGTATGTTTTCATTATAAGCCTATCCTGCTTTGACAGAGATGTATATACTCAAACATAATCCTAAATTAAAAATGTTGGTGTTTGTGTGTGTTTGTGTAGGACACTGCTGGCCAGGAGCGCTACAGGACAATCACCACAGCTTACTACAGGGGAGCCATGGGCTTCATCCTCATGTATGACATCACCAACGAGGAGTCCTTCAATGCGGTTCAAGACTGGTGAGGGACACTTGAGTGTGCATATTTGTGTTTATTAAGATGCAAACTTAGGAACCTACAAAAATATGTCTGAAGATTTCATTCTGCTTCAGTTATTTGTGACCCACCAGTTAAAATTTTGAGATGTGGGTTTGTTTGCTGGGATGACACGCATAGTGAATTCGGCAACCAGGTGTAGTCAGCGCCTAATATGATTATGTAACATTTGTTTGCATGTGAAAAGACACATAAAAGCACTAATAATGTCTGTTTAAAATCACCATTTTGCGTTGTCAGACTGTATGTTTGCACAACAACTGGAAGTGATGTAGGTCAAAGTTGAATCTAAACATTGCAGAGAAGTTTACATCTAATAGTTTTGTGTAAATTTAACGTTCACTTTTGTTTTCTTACCCAAATTAGTGGTTTAGATAGAAACCTCTCCAAGGGCTTGGGTTATGTTGCCATTCTTAATCTTGTGAAGCTATTACTAGTTACTTTGCCATTTTACCACCTCTCAAAATGAAGTTGGTGATTGAAATCTGATTTTAACCAGTAGGAATGATGGCTGTAAAAAGATGAATTCTTTTTTCTCATCAGCAAAATGCAGATGAAGCATATGCAGTGTTTCCCACATATAGACTATACTTGGGCGGGCCCCTGAGGTATATAAATAGCCGCCAAAGTTTATTTGGCAACCCATTTTTGTATTTTTATTTTTATTCTTTTATCCATCTGACAGAGCGACACCATCTGCGATTGATTAACTAGTGGACAATCTCCCCTCACTCTTCCCCTCCTGTTTCTGTTTGTGTTCAGCTCGCAATCTGCAGGTTTATTTTCTTTGGAGCCATGAGCAAATCTGGCATGAAGACACTGATAATCTATGATAAACACTATAAAGTATAAATTATATATGATATAAATCCTTGCCTACCTTTTTGATTTTCCTGCCCCTCTCCCTGCTGTTCTCCTGGAGTTCCAACTCCTGCAATTTTTACATTGTCCACACATCCATCCATTTTTAACCGCTTATCCAAAGTCCGGTTGCACGGGGGCAACAGGCCGAGCAAAGCATTCCAGATGCCTCTCTCCCCAGCAACGCTTACCAGCTCCTCCTGGGGGAGCCCAAGGCATTCCCAGGCCAGATGAGACATGTAATCCCTCCAGCATGTTCTGAGTCTATGGCAAGCCGTTTTAACATTTAATCGCTAAGTTTGACTATCCGGAAATACCATTATAGATATCAACAACGTCATTTTTGACTAGTAGTAATGTCATTGTGACTAGTATGAATTTTAATTGAAGATATCTATAACGTCATTCTGACTAGTCAAAACTGAAACACAGATATCTATAACGTCATTCTGACTAATCAAAACCACAGTTACAGATATCTGTAATTCAGTTTTGACTAGTAAGATTCAAACTATTTTTGCCATTCATGTGTATGGGGTTTCTCATTATAGATATCTACAATTACATTATGACTATCTATAATCCCAGTTTGAGACATCTACAACGTCATTTTGACTAGTCATAATTCAATTGCAGATATCTACAACGTCAGTCTAACTATCTGAAACTCAATTTAAGATATCTAGAAAGGACCATGTAGATATCTTAAATTGATGATAATTAAAGATATCTTGAACTTGAATTATGACTAGTCAAATTTAAATTGTAGATATCTCAAACTGGAATTACAGATATCCACAATTCAGTTGCAGATATCCGCAATAACAATTGTAGATATCCGCAATTACATTGTAGATATCTATAATGAGAAACCCCATACACATGAATGGCAAAAGCAGTTTGAATCTTACTAGTCAAAACTGAATTACATATATCTGTAATTAGAGTTTTGAATAGGCAAAATCTAATTACAGATATCTTGAATAAGATATTTGTAATTAGAGTTTTGACTAGACAAAATCTAATTACAGATATCTTGAATAAGAGTTTTGACTAGTCAAAATTATGTTGCAGATATCAGTAATGAATATCCAGTCTAGCGATTAAATGTTAAAACGGCTTGCCATATGAACTCCCTCGCTTGGGGTAGTAACTGGAAGGGTCATTCCGTTGTTTTCCAGCAGAGAACCATGGCCTCAGATTTGGAGGTGCTGACTCTCGTCCCGACTGCTTCACACTTGGCTGCAAACTACCCCAGTGCATGCTGGAGGTCATGGTGTGATGTAGCCAACAGAATGACATCATCCAGTAGTTATTATGAATAGCCTAATATTACTGCTGTTTATGATTGTGTTTCTGAGTGATGTAGCCGACTTGCTTCACATGTTTGTCACGTATTTGTGTCAAACAGAGTACGGGAGAGACCAGTAGACACACACACAAACAGACTGTTGGAGCATTAAATCAGCAGTACTTCCTAAAATCTGCTTTAGCATCTTACAAATAAGGATGCCTGTGAGATTTAGTCACACGATATATAACTCAACGACCTGTACTGTGTCTGTTAACAGGTCGACCCAGATCAAGACCTACTCTTGGGATAATGCCCAGGTCCTCTTGGTGGGGAACAAGTGTGACATGGAGGATGAACGAATGGTGGCCACAGACAGGGGCCGGCAGCTGGCAGAACAGCTGGGTAAGTCAGCTGATCAGAGTGGAAACAAGATGCTGTGTGTCTGTTGTTTTTCTACTATTTCTCCTCTTCTCTCCTGGGAGCATTAATGAAATTTGTATATGACTCATAAAGTTCCCCAAAAGAGGGGGCGATTATGTGTAAATTATGTATCTAAACATTAGTGAAATTCACAATGTTTGGGTTATGTGTGGACTTTCTGTGCTAATTTAACGCCCCTTTCTTTCTGTAGACAACTCACTATATTACATAATCGCACCATGTTCGAAACTGATGTTACAATAATAAAGGCTGAAGTAATTGTAAATTAAAGACAGCCGTATGAAGATGAGTCTTAACTGGCAACATCTTCAACAGAGGTCTGTTTATTTTTAGACAAGCCAAGTGTTACTTTCTGCTCTTCCTGTTGGAACGTGTAACATGAAAAACATGCTGCTTGGCCTGTAATTCGACTTTAAATAGACCTCATTTCTTACCAAACGTAGGTGTTTTTCAACCTGGACCCTGGTTTCCCATGTTTTCGTGTTTAAGTGATTAATGGAGACAACAGTTTTTGAAATTGGGTCTGTATTGAGAGAGAGCGCTATGGCCCAAAATGGGCTGCAGTGTGCACTGTCAGTGTACTAGACGTGCTTGTTTTTGACAATGATAGAAAAAACAAGTTTACCTTTTGCTGATCCGTGGTTTTATTATTTGTTTAATTAAGTCTTGCCTGAGGAGGTCTTGTTTTGAAGTCTCACACTTTTTCACATTGACAAAATGAATTAAATATTCAGCTGTGACGCTGAAATCTTAAAATAACACTCAACCTTCTGAACTCCAACACAACAAACTCTTTCCGCCATTCCTCTCTCCAACTCTCACTGAGATTTCAACCGCCCTCTTCCTCCAGTGAGTCACTTCTTGCACGATTTCAGAGTGAGAATTTTTTCTTTATCAAGACTTTGTTTCACACAATAAGTCTATGTGTATGTCCTTGTACTGATACTTTCCAAAATGTTGTCAGACACTTAAATAGTAGAAACTGCATGTAGTGATCACGGTGATCAAAAAGCTTGGTACAGAATTATCCCTATACAAATGTTTAAATGTCTCACTTATAGTAATCAAGTTGCCAGCTGAAAGTGCTTATCTTGGCTCTTTTCATACATGTCAACATGGGGAAAAAACTTAATATCTGTAGTACTTCTCTGCGCACTGACTCCTCTGCTTCCAGCTCCTGAGGCTGGTGCTGCGTGCACTCTGAAATCATTACGGGAAAAAGAAAGTCATTTTCTCTCAATGAAAAGCGAAGCCTTCTCAAAGCTTATGGCTGCCACTGATACAGACAGAGAACAAGCGTGCGCAGGGAAAGCACCTGTGGTTGAAGCCACCCATGCAAAGCAGTTTGGTAATGCCCAGACGCATAGCATAATGCCTCCGTAATGAAACTTTTTAAACAGTTAATGAAGTTAAGGAAATACCGAACCTGTCTGTTCCATTATTTTATGTTCATGTAATCCATATATAAATGTCAGTAAGATGGTAATTCATGCATTCATTTTCTGTAACTGCTTATCCCTGTGGGGGTCATGGGTGGCTGTAACCTACCCCAGCTGACAGTGGGTGACAGGCGGGGTACACCCTGGACAGGTTGCCAGACTATCGCAGGGTTGACATATAGACATGCCAACAGGCAATTTAAGGTCACCACATAACCTAATGGTGGGAGGAAGCTGGAGTACCCAGGGAAAACCCACGCTGACAAGGGGAGAACACAGAGGGGCTCCCCCACCCCAGGGTTGAACCAGGAATCTTTGTGCTGTGAGGCATCAATGCTAACCACTGTAACACTGTGTTGCATTAGGTGGTAATCCGCACAATTAATAAAGAAAAAGAAAAGAATATTATCGTTTTAGTATAGTCGCCTAAGAAAAAGAAAAAGGGAGGTAACATCCCCATGGTCTAGCTCGTTAACTACGCACTAACGCAGATTCCTGATTGGTTGGCTGCATCTACTCCTGTTGCCATGCGGAAGTCGCATTAGCCACTAGATAAAGGAAAATTTCACTAAAAAAATGTCACCCAGCATCTGCAAAAAGCCAGAAAAAAACGCATTTCACATCATTTTACAAAATAATATCCTTGTTATAAATCTTTTATTCTGTAATTTATTTAACCACAGTGTACTATTTTATATATACATATATATTCTATTTTAAAGAAAATTAAATGTGAACTGCTGTTTTATGTCATCATCTATTCATTATCATCTTTTTTTATTTAGTGTTATGACTAACTTTTAGTGACCTGGGTTACATACGCAATTCGCTCTCTCTTAATACTCTGCCTGTTTTAAAATTATTGTCTCCGTTTGTCAGTGAGACACAAAACATGGGAAAATAGAGTCCAGGTTGAAAAATACAAATTTTTCCCTTAAGGTATGATCTGAAAAGACAGATTTAATCTATAAAAGCTTCCACACATCTGATAAGGAGGGAAAAATGATTGAGGTTTGAGCTGCCTGTCTTACTGTAGCCTTAATGTGTCCTGACATAACGAGATAAGTGGATTAACTGGGTAATCTTCACAGCAGGACAATAATCGTAACCATGAGCCTCTCTCTGTCTCTGTCGCCCCTCCTGGCAGGTTTTGAGCACTTCGAGGCAAGCGCTAAAGACAACATTAACGTGAAGCAGACCTTCGAGCGGCTGGTGGACATCATCTGCGAGAGGATGTCTGAGAGTCTGGACAACAACGACCCGACTGTCACCGGCAGTAAACAGGGGCCACAGCTCAACGAGCAGCCTCAGAGGTCCCACCAGGATTGTGCTTGCTAAACATGACCATACACACACAATCTGCTGTCCTAAAATCCACACACTTTCTTTTTCTTTCTCATGCACACTTGCATTACACACAAACACTGCCATACAGAGACACACAACCTGGCTGCTGAGATTCTCCACCCCTCTCACTACACCAAGAGCATCGCCCACATGATTTGGAGTTTTCAGTGATGTCATTGTTCATTTCAGTACTACAGAGATTATGTGAACGAGCAACTTAGTCAGAGGGGTGAAGAACATTTACAATCAATCCCAACTGGTCTTTGTTTTCGTGTTTGTACACTTTTACACAGACACACATTATACTGTACGAAAGCTGATGCTACATCCACACTAATAGGTTTTCATTTTAGATTTATAGCAGCTAACGTCCACAGTGCTCCAGTGTTTGGAAGCCCTGAAGCGGAGACTTTTGAAAACGCCTCTGACCCCATTTTAGTTTGAAAACTCAGAGGTTGCATTTTAGTCTGGACGGGCAGATACGGAGACTTTTGGAAATGATGACGCAGACACCCACACTCACTTCCTGATTGGCTCTTATCAGTCACAGCCAAAACATTGCTGAGTCCATGTACCTTTTGTGATTTCATCCGTCTTGTGTGAGCACTCCTTTCCATTCGCCACGGCTCCCTCCGGTGATAGATAATGTTCCCAAATGGTACCGCTGTAATTTGTCAACGTATTAGCTTTGACCACCTTATACTCATGTTACTTTGCGCAGCAGTTCCACCTTGTTGTCGGCCCAAGCAGAGAAATCTCTCTTCCTTCCACAATCTTCTTCCTGTTAAGATTGGCAAGTGCATGCCCAGTGTATGGCCACATGAATTGAGTTTCCACGTGTACTAGTATGGACAGAGATTATTTCTGTTAAAACGCTTGTGCGTATGGAGATCATTTCTGTTTTAATACGCAGTTTTAAAATGAAAAAGTATCAGTGTGGACATGGCCTGAGACTCCATCATTCCTCGCAGTCGTGTTTTACTATCAAAGGCTGTGGACCGTCCAATCCCAGGCCCCACTCAGCACTAACGCCTCAAACCTAAACAGATACAAATCAGTTGCATCTGTTTTACTTTAATACTTTAAGTCCCATTTAAAAATATATGTTGGTTGCTGTGGATAGAGTTGCTGGGTTTTTTTGTTTGTTTGTTTGTTTTTGTTTTTCTGAGTTGGTTGGATGTGGTTTTGAGCATGTGAAATCACTGGATCTTTCCAGTGCTGTGATTGAGTCTCTGCAGTTAATTATGGTCCGAGTTTGGGTCATTTGAAAGTTTGTTTGTCGTAAGAATAGCAGAAGTCACGCATATCAGTTTGCTCGTCAAGTCATTGTTGTTATTATTATTTATTTTTGGCCCCTTCCCAGATTTTTTACATTTCTTTTAGTGAGATTAGATGGCAGCGTCAGTCGCTTTGTCGGTCTCAGTGTAAGGAGCTGCGTAGCCTCTGGAGGTTGCTCGATTGAAGTTTTTTCTTTTTTTACTTTTTTGTTACTGTTTTCTAAGACAGAATTAAAGGATAAAGGACGTCTCTCACCACACGGAGAAGAGTGTATAAATGTTTAAAAGTCAACAGATACAGATTTAAAAATGCATATGTAATATATATATATATATACATATATAATTAACATACAATAATAATGATTCAGAATATCGGGATTCCTACCTGTGCTTTAGTGAGAGGTGCATGTTGTTGATGTTTTTAACCGATTGTGGTTGACTGGATTTGTATGAGCTGTCCTGTCTGTCCGTCCTGCTGTTTCAGTACTCGGAGGTACCAAAGGGGCCAAAGGTTTCACGTGTTAAGCCCACGGCCCCTTCTCATTGTATTAACTTCCATTCGCTGCATACAATGTGCAACATGCACTCACTAGAAAGGCATGTGATTGAGTGTGAGCACTGGTGCACCACAGACCTCTCCATCAGCTTCAGATAGTCTCTTGTGTCATGGTGGATGATTTTCTCATTTTTACTTTATGGGGGAACATGATGTTTTTAAGCATGTTGAATGTCAAATTGTGAGTTTTATTTCTCTCTAATGCTAAGGTTAGGGATCTGTCTGCTCGTGTATACGGTACAAACCCTTCTGTAAGTCATGCAAGGCATGCGGAAAAACAATTAAGTTATTCCAAATAAAACGTATTTATTTTGTATTATTTATAACTGTATTTATTTGAAGATGTTTCTTCCTAGATTATGCATTGCAATCTGCGCTCTACTTTTTAAAGAGATGTTCACCAGTATTCAATTGCTGAAAACTCTCCCAGCTTTTAAATGTATCTGTGTTTACAGTGAATATAAAGCTTAAGACGCTTCCCCAAGAGGAACGTTGAAACATTCCAGTGAAAGAATCTCTTATCATATCCACGCAGCTTTGGTGGGAAGTTTGTTTGTCTTTTGATATCGGTTATGTAACTTTGAAGACTTGGTAGTGTAAAAGCAGACTGTTCTCACGGAGCAATAGCAGTTTCTTTCTGTCCACACCCAAAAATGAGCGCCGCACAAACCCTCGCTGAAGGTTTGTAATACTGTACGTGGGTGTGCGTGAATGTATAGTTTCTATAAAGGCAGTCTTAATATTTTTTCCTTCCAAAGAGACCTTGACAACACACCTAGAGCCAAAAAGAGAGCTTGTTAGATATTTGTGAGACTTGCACTAACAAACTTGTGTGTTTCCCTGCTCTGTGCAGTAGCTTCAAAAAGGGAAAATGTTCTGAAAGTAAACTGAATACTCTGAACACTTCATTAAAATAGCGATTCTTACTGCATCGGTTCACTTTTGACCTGATTTTTTTGTTACTTTATTTATTGTGTTTTGCTACAGTTGTAAACTTGCCGGTGACTTAGGAACACGTATCGATCCTGTTTGACTCCTCTTCTCCCTCCCTCCCTCCCCTGTCATAAATAAATAACTCTTGTATATAGGAATTTTCTGCCCATTGGGTGTTAGTTGTGTGAATTGTGCTGTAATTCTGTAATGCCAGATTTGCTAAAATGAGGAATCAATAAACATATTCTAAAAGCTGGAGGTGTGCGTTGGTTCAACATTTGTTCCCAGAAATTCAGTGATTTACAAGAAGTGCTCACGAGTTGTTTAGATTAAGTTGTGCCCAGCAGAGGGCATCAAACTGCAATAATGTCTTGTTTTCTACCCTCAGAGTTGTTTGACCATCTATGGTTTGGTTCAGCCTCTATTGCACTTAATACAACACCCACAGTGTCAACTCTACAACAGAGGATAGATTTAAAGGTATGAATTTATATTATTCTTGCAAGAATGTTTAAGCAACCAGAGTCTCACACATGAGCTTTAGTAATGTAGTGAATTTAATAAATGTCAGGTAGAGACTTGAAAGTCCATTACACATGAATAGATAAGGTTTCTCAGCACGTACACATACATTCATGGACGTTTGGCGACTTGACTACACAGCAGCCACCATAATGAAAAATACAATGGTTACTGTACACAAAAGCGACAAGACATGCAGTGTTCATGTTTGCAAAATTAAAAAAAGAACAAGTAAGACCATATGTAAAATAAGAAATGTTTCAGTAAATAAAATATATATTTGTCATTGCTAAGTGCTTGTAAACAAGTAAGGCATTATATTACACAGTTGGGTGACAGCACTTGGTGCACCCTGGTGTTTGGTTGCACTCTTGTCGAGATTGTCCAGCTTACATACAGATATATGCTATCCTACACCAGTCCACTGGATAGCAGTTTGCTACATGGCTTTCCCCCACAAAATTAGGGCAACGAAACAAGTCATTTTGCTGCGTAACACTGCCAGATTTACAAGATGCAAAGGAGTCTGCAGCCCACACCTGCTCCTGGTTAACCTGCCATTATTCCAGTACACTTGCTCTCATCAAGACCTGGTCATTACACTGTGCAGTGCAAATGTCTGTTTGTTTCTACAGGCTTTATCTGGAGGGTGCATTTACAATGGCCTCATATAAAGTCTCTGATAAGGATTTATGCTATAAAAGGCAAATATTTCCTCATAATACAGGCCTGTATCCTCAGAGCACATTAAGAGCTGTATAAACATCCACAAAGAGCACCATTACTGGGGTTTAGTAAGCCTGGACCTGGTTTGGTAAAAGCTGGCATCCGCTGCTGACATGGTTCATCACCTTCTGCTTCAGCTGGGCCACTTGCTCCCTGAGGACGCTGGCTGTGGAGGCCAGCTCGGTGTTCTGCGTTTTCAGGCTCTTGACCTTGTCCTCCAGCCGAGAGATCCTCTCCAGTTTTCTCTTGCGGCATTTGGAGGCGGCTATCCTGTTCCGCAGCTTTTTCCTCTCCGCCTTGATGCGCTCCTGGTTGTCCATGTCAATGGGGGACAGCGGGGGGCTCTCCCCGAAGCTCTGCATGTCTGGTACAGTCTGAGGCTCGTCCTTCACCAAGCCGGCGGACTGGAGTCGTGACAGAGCAGCCGCAGCGGCAGCCTGTTGCTGCGCGCTGGCCAGATGAGACGGAGGCGGCGGGAAGGGGATGGTGTCCGTGGAGTAGTTGATGGTGGTGGCTCCGAGCGGACTGGCCGCATAGCCGTTCAAAGTAGTGTAAACAGGAAGGTCTGATGTCTGAAGTCCGGAGGACCCGACGGTGTTGGCGGAACCGAGGAGCTCCAGTCTGTCCACGGAGACGCACCCCGCTTCGCTCAGCTGATTCTGCTTGTGGAGATCCTCCAGCGCCTTCACGAAACCCTCCGCGAACTCCTGCTCGTCACTGGCTGACTTCGGGTAGAGGAACTGGGAGCTCGGGTTGGCGGTGGTGACCAGACCGTTTGACTGGATGATAAGGCGCTCCAGGTCCGGAGAGGTTAGTTTCAAGAGTCCCAAGTCTGGGGAGTTGAGGAGTCCGTCTGCGTCCCGGAGCGGGTTTTGTTTGAGCTCGGAGTTATGGTCTTCCAAGTTCAGATTAATGTCTTTCTTCATCATCGTGCTCTGGGGATAAGTGCTGGAGACCCTGGGAGTATTCACCACGGTGCCTGGGTAGAGGGTTGTTTCCATTCTACACCCTCACATGAGGGAGTGTTGAGCGTTACGCATTGACGACTGTTCAGCAATCATATCCAAACATGAGGAAATCAGCTGATCCTTATTTTTCTACGCGATCCTGCTTCCTTGTCCCCCTTCTCGTGTATCAGCCACTGTATCAGACGATCACTTGAGCTGCTGTGCCTGAGGGGCTCTGATGTGTCTCTTCAGCGCGCGAGTGATATTGTCTTTTCCCGATGGCACGACTGCTATGCGCAGCGCCAGACCTCGCTCGCTTTCTAGCCCTAAAAATTCCATTATGTCACTCCAGAGCGCGGAGATTGGCCCAAAATGACGTTGGTTTCCGGTTCAATTTGAATAAGGGGCCGAGCCGGTCTTTATTGCCATGGAGACTTTAGGTAAACTACAAACAGTGCAATGCATTGTGGTTTGATGTCATAGCATAAAAAAGCTCAGGGTCGCCAAAAGAGAGCAGAGACTGGGCGGGGAAGGTGTAAGAGGCGAGAGCCAAGGAAAGAACAGAGGAACAGGCCTTACAGAAAGTATTCCTTCAGCTCAGGCGGGGTAAGGCAGTTTTAAAACACCTCAAGAGTAGAATAGAATAGAGTTGTCAGCTTTAGATAATGTCAGAGTTGAGTATTAACACACAGGGTCTGGAGCAGGACAAACTAGAATCCTAATTAGGCCTTAAAGTAGGTGTTCAAAACTTAATTCATATTTTATTTCAGTTCATCAAGACTCCTAGCACTAACCACACCAACACCTCTTGTTCCAGCTCTTTAAGTATCAATGGTCACATTCAGCCCCTCTCACAAGGCCAAGCGACGTGAAATGAGGTGTTACAAAGTGCTCTGAAAGTGTTTCTGGGGAAACTGAGCGTACACTAGAAAAAGGGGAAGGAAACACTGACAGTAGAATGAGGAAACCATGTGTTTTCTGTGATTGAAAGTAGCATGTGGAAAGGTTAAAGGTTTTAATGGCTGTGGCTGATGGGCTGCCCTCGCTCTCTGTATTTATACTCTTTGATCCAAAGAAGTTGCTCAGGGTTTAGTCATCACAACAATGGGACGCAGAGCTGTGAAATCTCAGGCATTTGGGCATATTCATTCATGCTGACAAAAAATAATTGACAGAAGAGAGATAGAAAATTATAGACTAGAACGGAAAGTTACAGAATAGATTAAAATAGATGAGCACATAATAGAGCACTGTACGATATAATAGAGCAGCACATTACACAATAGAGCATCATAAATACAACACAATAAAACATTATAGAATAGAATAGAGTGACATGGTCAAACTATATCTCATATGTACGACAGTCATGGCCACATTTTTTGGGTATTTTTTTGGGTATTGACAATTTAATATCTCCCTTAATAATGTCCTGTATACCTTTGTTACACATTAATTTTTCAAATTGTAAAATTGTTTAAAAAATACACACTGTTTAGAAAAGGGTAATGAGGAAAGACGGTCTTAATTCATAAACCCACAATACTCTTTGTATCTGCAAGTGGATAGATAGATAGATAGATAGATAGATAGATAGATAGTACTTTATTGATCCCAAACTGGCACATTCTTGTGTTACAGCAGCAGGTGATCAAACAGTATGTGGACATTAGAATATAGAAATATAAAATATATACAAAATAAGTAGCACTAAGTACTAAAATTCAAAATATGCAAGAGAGTGAGGGAGAGGTTGTAAAAATGTGCACAATAGCTACCAGTATGCATTTGGCAATAGCAATGTAGCACGTTTTATACGACAAGCTTAAACGCGACAGCTTAAGATACATCTGACATGACAAACATCAAATACCATATAAGATAATAAAGTATTATATTTATATATATATAAAAAAATCAAGACATGATAAGAAAGTACTATTATGATCATGATTTTTTTTTTTTTTTAAAAAGGGAGATAATAACAATATTAACACTTATTTCTAAAACAAATAAAATACACGAAAAGCTTAAAGCAAAAAAAGCTACAAACATGATTGTGAAGAGCGTTATAGCATAGACTAGCACATTATAGAGAAGACAGTAACAGAAGAGAGTACAGCATTATGGAATAGAGTGTTATAAATCGAAAGAATAGGATAAAACAGTAAAGAATAGAACAGAGCACTACAGACTAATAAAACACCATAGAGCAGAGCATTTTAAATAAAATAGAACAAAAATATAGAATAGAAAAGAAAAGAAAAAACAGGATAGTGTGCATTATTGAATAGAATAGAATACAGTAGAATGTTATACATTAAAAAAAGAATATAGCCTTATAGAATAGAGTCGAACATTATAGAATCAAGCATTATGAATAGAAGAGAATAAAGCAGAATAGAGTAGAAGAGAAAATAACAGATACACAGAATAGAACAGGGCATTATAGAATACACATTAAAAGAGACAAATACAGTGTATGTCCATATTTCTGAGTCTGGCCCTGTGGTGGAAACTACAGTAGGATATTGTTATTCCGCCCATACACAGTGGGGACGTCAGCAGACCGTCTGCATCAGCACCACAGAGCAGAGAGGGCATCATTAGTTTCCATGGCAACACTGACATAGCGAGTGACGCAGGCGAGATACAGAGACGGAGAGAAAGGTGAATGGGCGGACGGAGAGGAGGGAGGGGAGGGAGAGGAGGGAGAGGAGGGGGCTGTCAGCGACTGCAGTGCAGGTTGTGTATGTGACGGTGGAGGTGTTAGAGTGCGTGTGTGCGTGTGTGTGCGTGAGGATCAGAGGCAGAAATCAAGTCAGTAAGCACAGAGGCATGAATGAGAGACCTTTTTTTGAACATTCACTTTAAAATACTCTTCCAAGAAGAAAAAAAAATCTCCACCCTATGGAGAGCATATTTTCTCCACCGTGCCAGTTTGGAGCCACATAGGGTGCAGTGTCCAGAATGTGTGAGTCATTTCGCAACCCATGGGTGTGGACGGCACCAGGAATAAAAAGAAAAGGGCTGTAGGGCGATATTAGATTAGCTCTGCCTTCATGACAGCAAACTGGGAGGAAGGTTTGCCGTCTGAACTCAGGTAATGGAGTGTGTTAAAGGTCGCGTAAGATACAGTTTCTCCCTCCTCAGCCAGAGAAGTGTCCTTTGACTTTAATCCCGCGGGGGAAGCAAACCGGGCACACACCCTGTGTCGCTCTCACAGTGCATACATTCACACCTGGGAGCTGCCCAGTAAAACCACTAAGCAGCTCAACTGGAGCAGCTGGTCAGGGGTTAAATGTTCACTCACGAGCCGCCTCAACAGCTCCTATTGACGGAGGGGAGGTTGTTTTTCATTCACTCTAGCTGGCCACTCACAAGACGGCTCCTCTAACCTTTAATCCGGGAATGCAGTGCAGATGCTGGGTTTCATTTTCAGCGCACACATGGCTTGAATTACACTCTATTGCATTAAAAGAGTTGGATTAAAAAGATCAGCTTTCATCCTCTCCTGTCCTCTTTCCAAAAATGTCTTGCGCTGCATGTCAGAAGAATACAAATTCACAAGTCTGCTTTTATTGATTTTTTTTTTTTCCACTTCTTAGCCAAATGCATTGCTGGAGGCTGAGCTGCTACAGAGGATCACATGCCCGCACAGTAGATGGCAGTACGATCCATTCAGATTTGGTGTGTCACTTCCTCTCAGCTGTGAGCCAGAAGAAGACGGCAGCAAGCGTAGACAATCCTGGAATTCCTGTTTGGGATATTTGATCCCCTTATTATACATCTATGACAGCTCCTGTCATAACAGCCGAGGATAATGGCCAATAAGAAGAAAGTAATAGTCACAGGTGAGAGGTTTGAACTGGTCTGGAGAGAGACAGATGCGTCTTTAAATGATGTCTTTATTGTCACCACAGTGCTGTTACAGCTCTTAGTTTTCCACTTGTGTCTGAGCTGCACTGATGGGTCTGTTTATATTATAGATATGTGATTATACTGCTTTAAAAAACAATGTTCTGCAGACAGAAATGTTGCTGTCGGGAGGGAAGTGTTCAGTCTGCTGGTTCAGATAATAAAGATACACATAAGGAGGATGCGACTGACACTTAATGTAATCTTTGTATTGTGACTGTGAGAAAGTCGTGTCCCTCCTGTGCTGCTGGAACAGTTAATGTTTAACTTGCAACCTTTGGACTTTGAATTAAGAGTCCTTTTTTTATCACTGCTCTTCATGACAGATTAGCATCCTCACTGACTCTTTTATGTACTTTGCTGCGCTGTATCTCGAATCATCTTGCTGCTCTTGTCTCTGCAGGGTTTGAGCCTTTCGGTGAGCATGCAGTGAACTCCAGCTGGGTGGCAGTGCAGGTAATCAGTAATCAGGTTGTACATTTTTAACAGGATGCCATAGGGAAGCGCATTTTATAAGTAGCTTGATAAAGGAAGTGGAGGAGGAGTGCCAGCTAACTCACCTGGTGGAGTGGATGCCCCGTGTGCAGAGGCTGTCACCCTTTTTCCTTTGTCAATCTTGGCAGCGCCGATTTGCATGTCCATCACCAGTTTAGACATGCCATGCCACACCAAGCCGTGCTGGAGATGGACCTTCTCACGAGTAGGCTGTGTGAGACTGCACCCACCTCAGCTCTGCTGCATGAGACCAGAGAGAGAGGCATTTTTAAAAGTCTGTGTGTGCTCAGCTCTCAGTACTTTTGTAACTTTATTTTTTCTGTGGTTTGGAGTTTAGTTTCTCTCCTGCGTCCTGTTTTTACTTTACATATCTACTTTACCGTGTCATGTTCGCTATGCACCATCTTAGAAGTTGCGTGAAGTTGATGCTCGAAAACTCAAATTTCCTTATTTTGCTGCTTCACAATAAAAGCTTTTACATAACAAAATTTACAATAAATTTTCTTTCTATTCTTCACAATAAAAAGGCTTTTATTGTGAAGAATATATAGGAAATGAAATGTGTTACTACTGAGTCAACGGAATTTTGTCAGCAGCTACTCTAAAAAGCAAGGCAAGGCTAATAGCGCTTTGCTTTTTAAACGTCATCACTCAAGACAAGCCGTCATCAGTTTAAGACATACTTTCAAGCAGGTAGACCAAACCAAGCTCATGACTGTTGAAAAGGGGTATGTGTCCTTGCTGTAAATCGCACTATATCATGATATATTTTATGGCATTACTCAGCAAATCCCAACGTATTTAAAATGGCAATAATATTGACTGCCCTTTCTGACAGGAACTGAACTAAAGTTAAAACTTGTCTATGCTCGCCTCAAAGCCAGACTCCATTGACAAAAACAGTAATTTTACCTCACTGAACATGGGGCTGCTCGTCTACCACTGATTGAGGCAGTGGTAGACGAGCAGATCCATTTTCAGAGAAGTAAAATTACCGTTTTTGTCAATGGAGTTTTGCTGTTTCCCCCCACGCCTCCACGGTGGAAGAACAATCCAAAAACTAAGGAGATTCTTAATGAGTTGTTTAACAGCAGCAAAACAACTCATGCAGTATAATCTCATGTCTCTCAAGTCTCATGTATCTAGTCATGCTCAGCACGTCCTTATCACATGCATTTGTTGCTAAATTCTTACTATTTAAAACACTTCTGCATAAACAGTCTCAAGCACGGCAGTTCAGTTCTATATTTATGTTTCCTGTGCTTACAGGAACTGGAGCGATTAGGGCTGGGTGAAGCAGTCGACCTTCATGTGTGTGAGGTGCCTGTTGAGTACCAGGCTGTTCAGACCCTACTGCCATCTCTGTGGAAAGAGCACCAACCAATGGTATTCAATAAATAACACTATACTGTGCATGAATAACACCTTTCTGTTACATTGAATATAACGTGATGATAAAATCCATCAATTAATAAAAAAAACTTTTGTCTTTTGGGGTCCTGTGTGCAGTTGGTGGTCCATGTCGGTGTTTCTGGGTTAGCCACCACTGTCACTCTGGAGCAGTGCGGCCACAACAAAGGTTACAAACGCCTGGACAACTGCAGCTTCTGCCCGGCTTCCCAGTGTTGCATGGACAGCGGCCCCGACTGCATACAATCAGTTCTGGACATGGAAACAGTCTGCAAAAGGGTCAATGACTCTGGCCTCGGGGTCACTCTGTCTGTATCTAAGGATGCTGGAAGGTAAGTGACGTTATTCCCACATGAGAAAAACTCACACGTACGCACACTATAAACGTGTTTGACAGAATTATTGTATGAAGCCAAATACTGGTCTCAAACAAGTGGTGGAAAAATGAAGCCAAGGCGGAAATGCCTATAAACTGCAGTTCCTCAAATGGCCACTTGAGGCTGGCTCCAAGAACGAGTCAATCCCCATGGACCCCCATGTTAGAAGTTTAGAACTCACCCATTTACATTTATCAGGGCTTAAATTTATGTTAAATTAAGGGCGACAGGCTGTTAGCGAGATGTCAGCTCTTGTCCAAATGCGGTCACTTCTGGCTCCAAACAAAACAGCCGAAATGCCAAACTAAAGGCTTCAAATGGAGTCTTCAAACCAATGGGTGATGTTGCAGTAGCTATGTCCATCCTTTTCTTACCATCTATGGTCTCAGTCTACTCTCTGGGTCCTGACACATGAAGCCAACAGTCTGTCATCGGTCAATGACGGACTGTCGGTGAGCGCCTGTCACCCTAGTCAGCCGATGTTGGATGTTTATCGGCCACTTCAGCATGTTGAATTAGCATTGGAGATGGTGGAGCCTGTTGTTGAGAGACATCGCTCTGGTTGGCAGTTCAGCTGAGTTTTCAGAAGAGAAACTGAAATGAGGAAAGCTAACAGCTAAAGCTAAAGTCAAGAGGACATAAGAGCAAAACAAACTTGTTATATTAGGTAAGACTACTTTTTTTGTCATTGAGCTCTTTCATAGAAACAGTTTGTAATTGTTTGTGTTATGATTTCTTAGTAACTGGTAAATATTTGATCTTTCAACAGTGAGTTTTGTTGTTAACCTGCGTCCTGAACCTGTCCTGTCGGTCTTCCAGTTTTCCTTTCTATTGACGAATACAGACTGGACTAACATGCATGTTAGTTGGCTGTTGGCTGTGGTCTTTGTGGTGTGTTCAAGTGCAACTTTTTGTCCAAGACACAGGTGATGTTAGGTTATGCAACAGTCAGCATTTGTTGCCACCAGTTCTTTGATGTTGGTTTGGCGCCTCTGGGCCTGTAGGCCTTTTCACAGCAGTAATTTAGACTAACTGTGATCGTAGCTAAAGTACAGGTGTTACTCATAACATCAGTGATGGCTCTGCATTATTCAAGTGTCCCAGTAAGTCGTGACCATGTGACAGTGAGCCGTCATGTTCAGGGACGATGATCAGTACCCTGAAACTGACGCAGCTAAATGAAGTTCAGCCAGCATTAATGTCATTATTTACACCTGTCTTTTTGTCTTACTGTGTCTTTCGTTAAGTTGTGTCTTGACTTGTTTACTCCATACAATAAAATACAAAATCTGTGAAAAAACACATGATCAGCTGTAGTAACAAAGATAATGTGACTGTTTTCTGCTTCTTGATCTGCAGAGTTTGGTTTAAGATTTTTGCCTTCCGCTCCTAAATATCCATGCCTACATGTGCAGATGTCTTTATACAGTGCATAATTGCAAATGTGCATGATAATAGATTGTCTTATGACTCATTTTGAAATGTTTTCATGTCTTAACAGCCAGGGACACCTACTGTTTCGCAAAGTTGAGTCACAGCCTCAGTCACACGCATTCCCCTCAAAAACTCACCACCTTGTTTTCTGATACTCTCTTCTGTCTTTTTGGCAAAGTAGTGCAACCTTTACCTTACATCCACCCTTTGGCTCCTTGGCAGGTATCTGTGTGACTACACCTACTACACCTCTCTGTACCTGGGGCAGGGTCACTCTGCCTTCATCCACGTGCCTCCCCTTGGAAAACCCTACAGCAGCCAGGACCTGGGCCGAGCACTTCAGGCCGCCATTCAGGAGATGCTGACAATGCTGGAACTGGATCCTGAACACAACAAGCAGTGCATTCACGAACATCAACACCAGCACACCACTAATGACTTACAGCACAAGCAGCGATGACTCAAGATAGACAACCATTAGCTCCAGAGATTAATGGCATGAATTTCACATTCGAGAACAGGAGCTTGTGTCTGAATGGGGTGCTTTTATCTGTAATGTCAGTGCCAAGTGTAAACCATGTGTTGTATCTTAAAAATATTGAGGGTTTTACAAGTTTGTTTTGACTACAGCATCTGTATATCTGGGTCTTTGCATGTGTGGGTTTGAATGTGTGTGTGGGCATCTGTGAGCGTTAGTCACGTCTCTACAATTCCGCCTCTGAGAAGACTGTGAAAATAGATGTCAGCAACAATTATGGACGTGTTAACATTGTATCAAAAGGGGATTTATGTGACTATATTACAGTAGTACTAACAAGGTAGTAGCTAAGACTACAAGATGTATGTGATGACACACTGTGGAGCATTTACTCTGAAGCCACATCCTTCCCCTGCCACCTGTGGGTCTGTCCTCACTCCAGTCTCCCAGGTCCTCTTTGTATGATTTGATTGTTATGCTTTTATCCCGTTGTGTTGCTTGTATTTGCACCAGAGAAATGTGATGACATTGAAATGACTTAAGAAATTTAAAGACTCGCACTAAAAATGATTTGTTTAACTCAGGGAATATATTGCACATGCAATCAATATTGAGTAATTTGATCACTTTATGTCTGTCCTGTGTATGTAGTGCAGCTTAAAGCTGTGTATAATTAAAACACTTCACACAGGCTCATTTTTCATTTGTCTTTGTCAGAGTGAAATCTTTTACCAGATTCAATACTGCTTGCACTTTACTGCTTATACTTTGAATACATTTATTGAGATAATGTTTTTGTTTAACTCTCAAACTAAAAATTATGTCTTATAATTTGCTTTTTACATTCGCACATGTATGGATTACTGAAAAGTGTCACAAAACAACCTAAAAGAGACACTAAACAATCTCAAAGAGACACAAAATGATCAACAAACCAGAACCTGACTTCAAAGAGATACATAAAGGATCTCAAAGAGACACACAACAACCAAAAAATACACAAAACAACCACAAAACAAACAAAATAACCAAACAATACAAAACATGTCTTCAAAGAGACATTAGACAACCTTAAAGAGACACAAAATGACTACAAAGAGAGACCAACACATAACTTTTACACAAAGAGACACTAAATTACCAAACAATACAAAATATGACCTCATAAAGATACAAAACGACCTCAAAGAGACACAAAACAACCAGAAAATACATAGAACAGCCACAGGCACAAAATGACTACAAAGAGACAAAATGACCAAACAGTACAAAACATAACCCAAAATAGATACATAACGACCTCAAAGAAACACACACAAAACAAAAATACACAATACAGCAACAAAGTATATAAAATAACTGCAAAAAGACACAAAACGACCAAACAATACAAACAAATGACCTAACGTGAACCAAAACAACCTAGAATAGATACTAAACAACTTAAAAAGTATGTCTTGCTCCTGTTTAGGAAAGGTGGTGGGGCCTTTTCCGTATCTGTGCCCAGGGGCCTATTGTCTTATAGTCCACCCCTGCATTTATTGCCATGCCCTGCAGAAAACAGTTGTGCATTTTTTATAGAGTTCTTCTGAGGGATAATATCTGTGAATAGTCCTAAAGACACTCTGTTCAGTTTTCTAATGTTCATATCTTAAACACACAAGTTATTTGACTTAATGTGTTACACAAAGAACCACACCCATGAAATGTCACCTAAAAAAAAATTATTAGCATCCTGCCAAAGCATTTTATGATCTGTGATCACAAAGCAACTGCAGAACATTATGTACTCAGAGACTGAAAGTGTGAGACGCCTTGTGCTGCCGTTTAAAGTTATGTCTAAATTTAGTAATTCAGTTCACTTCTCACCAAATGAGCACATGAAAACAAAGGTCAGGGCCTGAAAGAGGAGTAAAAACCTGTATGTTGCCATTGTTGAGATACACCTGAAAAGGCGAGGCAGCGTGAGACAAAAAGATTAAAGGGATTTCAGACAGATCAGGACAAGAACACAACAATAATTTAGGATTTAATTCTGTATTTTTATAGACGTTTGATGTTAGAAAGGAAGGTGAGTGTGTGATGTTTCCTAAGACAGTGAGCATTCTTGTGCAGTGAGATGTCAAACATAATTAGGAAACTATCCACTGCTCTATCATGTGTTGTTATTCAATAAATTCTTTGATACTTTTAATATTTACTTTCAGATTCCTGTGGTGCAGGGCGAGTTACGGTAACACTGGGTGTAGTACATCCTGGTTCCACAGACCTGCTGAACTTGTTCTGACCTGACAGATCTGGTGCAGGACTGAGTGAAAGGAACATTATGTTACTAGGACATTATAGAGGTATTAAAGTCAGCTGGAACACCCAACATCGAGGACTGTATTTATGCAATGCCTAAAAACAGGAGGCTGGTTCCAACTGGTCATAAACTCCCACATGTGATGCATATTTCATCCCACCAGCAAAACCATTTTGTCACCTCTGTAAACCTTTAAGTACCAGGATTAAGGAGGGCGTCAGAGCTGTCCTAACCTGTTAGGACAGGGTAAATGAGGACATTGCTCCAGTTGTGGACACAGCAGTATAGCAGTAACACTAATTTGTACTGGAGGGATTGTGAACAGGTTGGAGATCACACACACACACATATTTTGGGACTGCCTGAAATTTAGGAATTACTGGAAAGGGGTTCATTCACAGATACTGGCCATTTTGAACACTGACTTACTATTAGATCCATTGTTTTTTATTTTAGGTGCAATCCCTGATGGAGCGATGGAGCGATGGATAGGAGAAAGGCTGTTGAATATTCTTTTACTGGTCGCAAAAAAAAAAAGATGACCGCAGCCTCCCAATCTCCCTCTATGGCAAGACAGGTTAATGAAAGCTCACTCCATGGAAAAGATACCAGCAAAACTCCATGTAAAGATAGACAGGTTTTTGATTCTATGGGCTCCTGAAATTACATATTTTGTATTATCAAAGTAATAAATTACTGTACTGATAATTGTGACTATAGCCAAAACTGATATTGACTTATTTGAATGTATTTTTATTTTACTTTATTTGGCTATACCAATTAATTAAGGTTTTTTTTGAGACTATGTGAATACGTGTTGCCATGATTTATATTCTTACAATTCTTATACATGTTGAATCTAATGGTCTACCTGCTTGTTAGAAACAAATAATTTCAATAAAAGATAAGATTCTGAACAGTTCAGGGAGCACAAAGGTGGACAAGTGTGAATTGTACATTAGGTATCTGTTGTTTAGTAGACATTTCTAGGCTGTTCCCACTGGAACATAATTTGGAGGTTGGCTTTGAGGTCTTCTAAATGTGTAAGATATAGGATTATACAATATAAGACTCTGCACAGAGCATATATTACTCCTGTTAGGACGCATTCACACCAGGATAGTACGGAGGACTCGGTTCGATTGGACGGGGAATGCCGAAAAATTTCACACCTTCATTTGGTTCGGTTCACTTTCACAATGCACTTTTTAAAGTGGACCAAATCGCCTGGACAACGTCACGCAGTTTCAACAGCTGCTTGTTTGGGGGCGGTATTGCCCAAAACGACCACTGACCAGGAAGAAAAAAAGCATGAGGAAGAAGCTCATTGATTGGCCAGGACCGAAAACGTAAATCCATCACCTTCAGCCAGCTTGGTCACCACAAAATCACCAAACACCAAAATGCACTGCGCTCTACGTCACTTCCTCTCTTTGGTTAGCTGGATAGTCCTTCTACATTTCCCACTGTAAGTGAACCGAGACTCCCAGTTTTCAAGCGGACCAGGGTTTGAATGAGCATTCACATCACTCCAAACAAACCGAACTATCGTGAAAGCGGACCAGGGTTCGTTTAAAGCAGACCAAATAGCGGCAGTGTGAATGCGTCCTTACATTATCCAAGATGGGTGCCAAACATCAAGATTCATGCAATCTAGGATCTTTATTCTACTTGCTCTGCGGCTGTCCAGCTGTTAAAACACTCTGGTTAGAAGCGATATCTCTTATGTCAGAGTTTTTCAATGTTAATATCCCAGTGTGCCCCAAATCATGCTTGCTGGGCCTGAAGTTAGACAATAATGTTCGAGTTACAGTCGACCACTATGGACGTGGGGTTGTTACTCTACTAAAAGACCATTTCTTCTAAACTGGAGGGAGTGTTACACAGCCTGCTTCACAAGGGCCTGGAAGACCATTGAAACACTGTCTGTACACTTTGAAAACAGTAGCCTCAAATATACACGTATAATAAAATAAATACATACAATAAATATATACAACCATTTAAAGGTGCAGATTTACACAGATTTTTCCCACATAATAAGTACAAAGAGAAAATTAACGCTGTCTGTCAATTGGATCTCTGCTTTGCATTGTGTTTTTACTTACCATGTAGTAAATGCATTGGTTGATGTGAACGGATTATTTTGTATATTTAATTATTCATTATGTTGCATGTACATTTTAATATATGTCAGTTTATTCTATTTTTAGCAGGCCTTTTGTAACTTCTGTTCACAGACAACAGATTACAATTTACATTCTAGTTTAACTGTGAATAATTTACTGTTCTTTTCCCCCCACTAATCACTGAACAGTAACACTGTTAAATAAAGTAATAAAATTAAATTAAAAATAATAAATAAAAACAACAAATAAAATTACAAAAATCTAAAATAATTAAAATGAAATAAAAATACAAATAATAATTAAAAACAATAAATAAAATTACAAAAATAAAAGAAAAATAATTTAATTAAAATAAAATAATAAAAATATGAATAAAATGTAAATATATAATATAACCCATAATTAATATATTCTTTACATTGTAAAACTGTACAAAGGCGATACTGACTTGAAGTCCTCTACATGTTTATGCAATAACAACTCAACTATTACAGTTTTCTCTTATTGAATATTTAATCCTTGCGTATTCTACTCTTGCATTTATATGTTGCACACTTGTTTCTACATATTTCATATATTCCTATTTCTTGTACATTACATATTGTAGCATAATGCACACTTTTCTTGCATACTTATGATCTTATTTCTGTAATTTCAGAGCACCTGTAATGTCTTTCAGCTTCCCCCTGGGGATCAATTAAGTTCTCTGAATCTCTTTATTGCAGCTCCCAATTCTGCCGCACCCCTGTGTCTTAATAGTTAGGCAATTTAAATGACAGAGGGGACTTTTATGGCCTGGGAGAAATTAATTATCTCACATTAAATTCTGCACACGTATGTCTCCTTGTCTCCTTCGCTTCCCTCGCTTCCTGCAGGTGACTTCCTGTAGGAGACAAGTGGTAGTGAGGGAGGAGAGGAAACGTGCGGGGGAGAAAACAAACGGAATGCAGCCGTAGTCGAGGCTCCCTCTATCTCTCCCACCGCCAGTGTTTGTAATTTTCTAATCAGCGGTGTGTCTCCGTTATTCCGTGTCTTCTGGAAAAGCAACAGTTTGTGGGAATAACCGTCGGAGCGGACAAACACCGTTGGTAAGAGGCAGAAACATGAGTGTCGAGGCGTACGGGCCGAGCTCGCAGACTCTAACGTTCCTCGACACCGAGGAAGCCGAGCTGCTGGGAGCGGACACCCAGGGCTCCGAGTACGACTTCACCGATTTCACCCTGCCGAGCCAGACCCAGACCCAAGGCCAGACCCAGAGCCAGCTGGACAGCCAGGTGCGTGCGGGTATCCGGCACAGCTCGGTGTCAAAATGTGTCTCCTCCTGTGTTGACAAAATGAGAATTAGCTAACGTTAGCTAACAACACCGCTGGCTACCTCCGGTTAGCATGATGACGCCTTCCATCTGTTACCATGCCTTTATCCCGCTAATTGGCTAGCATGCTAGCGAGCTAGCTTGCACTGTTAGCTTGCTGACAGCACAGTTAGCATGCTGACACAGCTAGCGTGTCAATGCAGGACTTTATTGCCATGCAAACCAGGAGTGACAGGGGTTTGTTTGGGTGGTGTATTAGCTTCAAGTGCCCGTATTTATACTGACCATCACTTACATGTACTTCACACTGACAGTATGCACAGACAACAACAGTCACAGAGGTTGGCAGATACAGTTAGTTGGATACACTGAGTGTGATATTGCTCACAACAAACCATTTGTTGATACGCCAGACAGCAAGCAGGACTCCAAGTTAAATATATAACTATATATAGTTTTAGTCATGTGGTTGGCTGTCCATCTGTTGCCTATCTGTGGCCCTTCATTGTTAGTTTATCCCACATAATGTTGACATTAAAGGCAACACCACTTACATTCAGAATTACAATGTGATATTTCCATGACATATTAAAGTTATATCAGTGGACGTTTTACACAGCAGACATTTTGACATGTCACAGTAGGAAAGGCACAGGTGTATTAATGGGAGCTGCATTCCACTTCAGGGAGGCCCTGGTATTGTGGAAAGCTTACATTAGGCATGTCCAAAGTCCAGCCCGGGGGCCAATAGTCTGTGAATCAATTTTAAATGACATGTGGCTTGTTAATGCAGTATATGTGGCCCGCCACACGTGTTCTTTATGTACGGAAGATCCCTTTGCATTTTTTCCATTCGCCCCACAATGGCAGGGCTGTCATACAGTTCATACAGTTTGTAGACATAAATCAAATAGGAACCACAAAGGCCAAACAAATGGTTACCTAGCAGCAGATTTTTCCTTCGTGGTCCCAACAAAGAAGCATAGTCGGCAGCAAGGGTCACCGCTTTCAGGAGCGGTGGAAAGTTGAATACTTTTTCACTGAAAGATGAAACAGTTCCTTTTGTCCCTTTTTTATGTGACACTTTTTCTTAAATAACCAGCTGGATGTGAGAAGCAGCTGGCCCCCAAGTATTTTCACATTACCGTATCTGGCCCCCATTTAAAAAAGCCTTACATCAACACCTAACAAAACTGGACCATGTTAATGTTATCCATTTCATCTGTGCTTTTCCTGCTATGACAGGTGAAAAAGGTCTGTATTTGTGAACATGAGCCTCTTTATCTCACAGCGAGAAACTGGAGAAGTCAGTCTCAATCTTGTGATGTCATCGGGGTATAAAGTGTGGAGCTGCTCCATAGACATTAAATGGGAGCCTGGCTTTGTGGAGCCACAGAATATATTTATTTTTTTAGACACAAATTAGCTTTATTCTGTTGTAGTGATCTCAGTTGTCAAACAGAAAATGTACCCATATATTCAGAACATCTCCCTGAGTGCTGTCAGTGTCATCTATAAAAACTATTCCATTCATTGTCTATGGAGCAGCTCCGGACTTTGTACCCTGTGACATCACAAATTGGAGCTTTAGCACCCTAGTTTTTGGATTTGAGAGTGAGTTGTTTATGTAGACTAATATTTTTGGACTGTGCTAGACCATAGGAATAACATGTGATTTTTGAAAATGGGTGTAGGTCTCCTTTATGGTTGAGTTTATAGTTTTATCTTCAGGGAACTGTTTTTCCTGTATCACGGTAATAATAATATTATTATTATAAGTTACAATGATCCTTAAAGGGATGAAAACAGAAGGTTTTTCGGTTGAACATGTATTATAACTAATTATAACTGGACCCTGAAAGCATGTTTTTTCAATTGAAGTATATGTAAAAAGCCTGTCAGACAGTTGAAGAGGAAAGGAGATGCATGTGCACATATGAGATTATCCATCCAAGTGTGTGTTGTTTTTCCACTGCCGGCAATAAGCAAATGTGCACAACAACCATCAATTTTCATAACGCTGCAACCCTAATGGCACCACATGTTTGTCTTTCGACTATGTTTGTACCCTCTCTTGTATCTTGTTCTGTTCCTGATTTTATATCTTGTTGTTTTCATCTCATGTTCATTTGTTCATTCTTTTATATTGCACTGTGACCAGGGACACACAATTTCTTTTCTCTATGTACTCTATTGTAAAGTCTCTCTTATCTTATCTTTTATGATTCTACATGTGTGTATCCTCAGGTTAATGGCCCTGACGGTGTGCTTCAGAATGGAGACGACCCTGTGGTAAAAGCCAGTCAGCTGCTTGCAGAGTTGAACTTTGAGGAGGATGAGGAGGACACCTATTACACCAAGGATCTCCCGATACATGCCTGCAGGTACAGGATCGGATTATTGTGAATGGTGGTGCCGTGGCTGTTATCAGAGTGGAGAATAATTGATGGTTGTTGTCATTGGATACAACTATACAGCCCACTTGTTATACTTAATTAAGTCTCAGTGGCTGTGGTGGCTGTGGGCATTTTTGTCAACCATAATGTCTTAAAATAATTCAGTATATCACATCTCAATCAGCTGGTTTCTGTCCATCTTGTCCAGTTAGTGGTTTGCTGTCCATTGTAGGCAACACACACGCCTCTCTACAGACACTCACTCACTCCACAGATGGCACATGAGCCAGATTATCAGAACATCTTGCATCACGTCAAATGTCAGCAATGGTTAATCATTATTATTGTTATGTCATGCTAAGCGATGCTGCTCTTCTCACACTCACAGCTTGTATGCTGTCTAACTAACAAGTTGGCTGTCAGCCGTTACTTTGGCTGTGCCAAAACCGTCCTGTTGAGTATGTCTGACATCCCAGACATCCTCCGTTGCCCAGCTGGATTGTTTTTTTTTTCTGTCAGTTTGTTGCTATAAAAGTAATGTATTACCATATCTTTCAAGTTTGAAGTTTGGCAGTGAAAGCAGAGTTTGTTGGACAGAGAGCGAGGGCCTCAATTTATTTAACAAATGTGCCGCCGTCTTCTTGCCAATATTTTTATATAAACTTTGATACCCGTCAGCAACATGCAATTTGATTTTGGATTTTTAGTCATGCAGCTAGATCCATTACTGTCAATAATTGTGACCAATGATTGCATCAGTCAGGACATTTAACAGTTGAAAAATAAATCTGACATCACTCTCTGCTGTGTAAAGTATAGTGTGGTTTCACACTTAGTGTAAAACTTAGTGTATCTTTGGCGTGTCTGTACTTAAATTTCTTGTCATTTATTGGCGACACTGATCTGCAGTAAGCTAATCATGTTGATATATTGGCTTGGCTAATTTATTTCTTGGGCTTAAAAGTCACTCAGTTGTCACTTCTTTTCCTGAAAAGAAAAATCACTTTATGTTGCATGTGTTGTTGCCGTAGCTGTAAACGACTATAAAATGACTACACACGGATTGCTGCATTATGTTTGATTTTACTTGAATCATAAAGCACAGGTTTGCAACACCAGAGATCATTAAGTGCAATCTAAAATGAGTTTTGTGCTTATTTGTCTGGTTTAGTTCTCTGACATTAGATTTTAAACATCATGCTCTTAGTAGTAATGTTTTTGACTCACTTCTGTTTCAGTTATTGTGGTATTCATGATCCAGCCTGTGTGGTCTACTGCAACACGAGCAAGAAGTGGTTTTGCAATGGCCGTGGAAACACATCCGGCAGGTAAGATACAGTGACTCTCAGGTTTTTATTTACCCTTCCTGTCGGTGTACTTAGCCAAATGAACTGGGAGAGGATCATTTTACAGGTACAGTATAGTCATAGCAGGAGCACAGTACACAGCAACTGTAATAACGAGCCTTTGTTGTGTTCAGAGGCCTCGGCCATAAATGGACAGCCAGTGTTTGGTTATATGTTTACTGACTTTTAATGGTCACTGAGGTCAAGTAAGTTATCTTGAGCAAAGAGGTATTTGTAAATCTTCATTTAAAGTAGTTTATTTTTTCCTTTCTTTATTTTTTTAATCTTTATTTAACCAGAAGTAAAAGACTGACTGAGATGAACAAATCTGTTTTTCAAGACAAGAGTGTCTTGGCAAAGACAGGCAGCAGCACTAATAACACTGTTGCAAACAATGAAACAAACATATAACAAACTAAAATTGAAATAAAGAACAACTTAAAGAAATTATAAGATATCCAAAAAAACTTCTTTAATCTGCCATTTACAGGCAGGTTTGACTGCCTCTAAGGGGCCATCACATGCAGCGTATTTAGCTGCCTAGAAAATGTGAGGTCAGGTGGTTCCAGCTACTTTTGTGCCTTTTTTGAACCAACTTTCAAGAGTGCGGCAGCAGAGCTGATCTTCCTCCAGGCACTTTGTAAATGTGTGGGCATATTGTACGTGGGGCAGATGAAAAGCTGAAAACGATCAACTTTTCCATATTTATCACAGACTTGATATTTATGGAAGAAGGGAAAGATATCTGTTGGTTGTGATAGGTTGTTCCTCGTTACATGACATGTGGTGCGTGCTGTTGCATTCCAAAAGCTGGACTTGGTTTATCCCATCACGCCCTAAAAATGGAAGCTCAGGAACGTGTGCATGCAGCAACGGTGTCGCTCTGGTGTTGAGAGCATGCCTGCTGTGTGTCTACATTGAAAACAATAAATTTGAGGGCGCAAAAATGCAGCATGTGTACAACCCCTTTGAAAACACTTTGAATGCATCCAATGACACCAGCTCCTAAAGATTTGCAAAGAAGTTTGCAACTGATTCCAAGCCAAGGAAGCAGCATACTGTAACACAAGAAGTTAACAAGAATAACAGACAGAAACTTCCCATCCTTTTTCATATGATGTAGATTTGTAGCTTGGACAAGGCAGACCATCCAACCCGAGCACACAGAGAGCTATGGTGGGTGAAGGCTTTGAGATTTGTAAGAAATCTCAGTGCTCTGTGGTAGACAGTATCCAGTGTATAAAGGCATTGTTAAGAAGCATGCATGTGTAAAACATCATAGTCAAGCACAAACATAAAAATAGCAGCAGCATCGTTACTAGATATCCCTTTAAATCAGCCTTGTAATGAACCAAGAAACTTTGGCAAGACAGTATGAATTTCTGTGAATCAGAGGAATGTCTGTAGTTACCTGCTGTCCTTAAATATATACAGTAACTGAACTTTGAGACATAATTGGCAGCTAGAAATCAGCCACGTATGGTCGATGCTGCCTTTGCCACTTCATGCTCTGATAGTTCTGACACTGTAGACTGCAGCTGGTAAGCTCAAGGCAATTAATAAGATAGTAACACATTTGGTGTGAATCCTCTTACAATATTTTTGCAGAGCTTGTGTTTGTATTTTCTGTGTGACAGTGTGCTGGTTCTCTGTGTTTAAAGCAGTTTTAGTAAACACAAACAGTGTAGCAGATGACTGCATCATGTGTTTTTTGGGGTCATAATTATGTAATAATGCTAATTTCTAGTCAGTGCATCTTGGAGCTATTTTTGCTGTATCCTCGTGCAGTCATCTTTTATTAGAGTATGAATGAAATGATGTCAGGATGCATTAGTAGTGTACAGTACACTTGCACCCTACACAGGACTGTAGTTTCGCATTTTCCCCTCTTAATTGTCGTTCTCTTCACTTGTAGCCACATTGTAAACCACCTGGTGAGAGCAAAGTCCAAGGAGGTGACCCTGCATAAAGATGGCCCCCTGGGGGAAACAGTGCTGGAGTGCTACAACTGTGGCTGTCGCAATGTCTTCCTTCTGGGCTTCATCCCTGCTAAAGCTGACTCAGTAGTGGTGTTACTGTGCAGGTGAGGGTGCTTGTTTCTGTTGCTGACCTACACACTGACCTTCCTGCTGATTGGGGGGAGCAATCAAAGCGAATACAGCACTTTGATGTTTGAATGTTGTGTTTGTACCACAGGCAGCCATGTGCCAGCCAGAGCAGCCTGAAGGACATCAACTGGGACAGCTCACAGTGGCAGCCTCTCATCCAGGACCGCTGCTTCCTGTCCTGGCTGGTGAAAATCCCGTCAGAGCAGGAGCAGCTGAGGGCTCGTCAGATCACCGCCCAGCAGATCAACAAGCTGGAGGAGCTCTGGAAGGTATGCCGGTGCAACTGTTGAGGCACACGCCCGCCATTGCACTATGTAAATATGCTAAACCCGCATAGCTTGAATTTGAGCATGGGTTGGGCTTATCTATACAGTTGATCAGATATAGTCATACAGTTGGGCGTGATGCAAATAACTTCCCTGTGTGTTTGCTGAGGGTTTTTTTTGTTTGTTTCACTGTTTCACTGCTGGTTTCATGCTTGTGTTTCTATTTTTTTAATAGTTTCCTGTTGTATACAAAGCAGTTATAGTTCTGTAGTTTTGATTTTTTTTTTTCATTCTTTTTTAATTTTTGTTTTCAGTTTCCGTTAGTTTCAGTTAGTTCCCAGAGTGAGTTTGCTCATTTCAGTTTATTTTATTTTTTGAAAACATTTGTTTTAGTTTAGCTTTATTAGTTTCAGTATTAGTTTTAGTTTTTTATTACAAAATTGGGAGTATGGGAGTACAAAAACAACACTGTTTGAAGGCAACTCATAATCATGCAGACATCCCAGTCTGTGCCTACTTTTAGTAAACTATGAAAACCTTGATACAAAGTCACACATACCCAACAGGTTTTTTATGCATGTATTTGTTCTCTGTGTTCTCATTGGTAGTTTTTAGAACATTCTAACTTGTCATAGTAAAAGCGCAGGTGTTATAAATAACTTCAATGATGGCTCAGTATGTCATGACATTGTGAAAGTCTGTCGGCATGCACGATACCAACACTGTGGAAGTTGCAGGAACGTAGAGACAAACAACTTCTTTCTTTGACTACACAAACTCGTGCCTTTTATTTATAGCACAGCTAACACAACAAAACAAACTAACCCTACTCCAAAACCAAACGTTAAAAAAGACGTCACTCCCTGAAAAAACCTGCGTTACTATAGTAACAAACTGTAAATTAAGTGACTGTAAATGTGTGTTGTTAAAACAACATAGAGAAGGCACAGAACATAACTGCTTGTGTTGAACCACAGTTAATGTTGAATTATGCCCGTATAGTCAATGAAAGCTCTCTGAACCTGAAGCAGCTAAATGGAATTCAGCCATTGCTCATTTTATTATATACACCTGTGCTTTTGTGACTGTGATGTGCCAAATTGTGTTTTGAGAAAAGGGCCTATTGTCTGAATCTCTCCAAAAAGGAATATAGGAGATTTGATCATCCATATGTTAAACTGTGTGTGTGTGTGTGTGTGTGTTTCCTCTTTGCAGGAGAATCCCACTGCGACCCTGGAGGACCTGGAGAAGCCCGGTGTGGATGAGGAGCCCCAGCACGTGCTGCTCCGCTATGAGGATGCCTACCAGTACCAGAACATCTTTGGTCCTCTTGTGAAACTGGAGGCTGACTACGATAAGAAACTCAAAGAGTCTCAGGTAAAAGAGAAATTTAGAAAGTTGTGAATGAACAAACATGTGTCCTGTTTGTGTTGTAACAAAGAAGATTGTCTAAGTAGTTGATGAGTAATTTTACATTGATAGATAATCAATGTGTACCAAACTTTTTGACTTGAATTTAGTTTATTCTGTAAGGCTTGAGCTAAATGAAATTGTGCTGCTAAAATCATCTGAGCGCTATTCAGATTCAACTTTTCCACCATGGTTTTTCACCTGAAAACTGTACACCTATTTTGACTTGAAATGGTTTCTGCTGCCATTAAATTATAAGAAATATCTTTTCATGTTGCATCCTAACAGACTCAAGACAACATCACAGTCAGATGGGACTTGGGCTTGAATAAAAAGAGGATTGCTTATTTCACTCTTCCCAAGACAGACTCAGGTAGGTATTTATGGTTTTGGTTTAAGTTTATTGTTCTCAGTGTCATCATGCTTTGTCTATAAGTCATATTTTAAATGTCATCCTGACCACACTCTGATAAAAGTGTCAAAAAACTTGACTTTCCAATGTCATTTAAATATTTGTATATGCAGCTTTTACTTACAGAGGTGTGTCATTTTGTATTTTAATTGTGCCTTTACTCTATGCAGTGATGTGTACTTAAGACAGTTGTCTCTTCTGCCCTGCAGACATGCGTCTCATGCAGGGAGATGAAATTTGCCTGCGCTACAAAGGAGACCTGGCCCCTCCATGGAAAGGCATTGGACACGTCATCAAAGTCCCTGATAGTATCCTTACGACTGTTACAAGAGATGTACTGTGTTTAACAGGAGAACACTTTTTATCCACATTTCCTGTAATTCACACATTTATTACTTGGCTCAAGTGTGTCACAGGCAGGGAGGCCTTTAATTAAGTTGAGCTTCACTCAAAGGTGTTATCAGTAAACTTAGTCTTCAGCAACATCTAGTGGTAGCTTTAGGAAACTACAACAATGTATGCAAACATGTCTTTTTCTGCAGTCTTAAGTAGTTTTTGAAAGCACAGTTTTTATTTAAATTTTGCTTAGCAGACTACCACCTGTTTGTTAACAGTACAAATACAGTAGGCTACTCCATCAGTAACACCAGAGGCTTATTATCATAACAAGGTTTGGTGCATATCCCCATTAAGTCTAAATTTGACTCCGAAAAGTAACATGAAATATAAACCGACTGAGTGGTACAGCACTGTTTAAGCTAAAGGTAAAAATATATCTAAATGTTTCCATGCCTCATTTTCAAAGTTTCCTCTAGACAGTGTTTGTATGATCAGGAAAAACCTTGAAAAGTCACAGAATTTGCAAATGGCGATTTCATATCCTGGAGAGGTTTTGGGAAAAATAGGTAAACCCAGAAAGTTTTCAGAAAGTCATGGAAATTTGTCTCACATAGAGTATTTAAACTGTATATATGTTAATAATGTTCGGGCAGATCAGTCACTTGATGTTATGTTGTTTCTTCATGGGTAATGTCAGACTCTGACCTGAGTTATAGCTTGTACTTAGTCAAGATTTTTAATCCACACAGTGCCCTGAAACTGCTAAATTAATAATATCTGGCTTCACTTGGACAAGTATAAGTCATGGCTTTAGAAAGACTAGGACCTGGAACATGCTAAGTGTTGACTATGTATTTAAACCTTCAACATTTCAAATATGGGAGAGGCAGCGCTTGCTAGCTGTACTAAAGGAGGTACTGTTAAGCACCTGGCCGCTGCTGTGCAAATCACCTCCTATCACCAGTGTTTTTACCCCAGTGACCATGTGACACTCGCTGCCAGCTGCAGTGATTCCCTCTCCTCTGCTGTCAGACAAGGGACCAGTTTGGATACTGTGTCCAGAAACTAAGCCCTAATTGCATTACTTATGTTATTCCTACAAGTCATTGCAAGACACAAGCCAGCTTTTTCGGGTCATAATTTCCCTGAAAGTCAGATAGCTCCCAGATTTGCACGCCAAGTCCGCCAGCAGATGAGTGGAGAGTTCTGGGCGCTAGTGACACAGGGGAAGCCAAACACTGTTCATCACTGTGATGGCACAAAGCTGGTTAAAAGACAGCAAAATTTCCCTTAATTCCTGTATAATATGACAAATGGCGAACACATTACCTTATGCAGCTAATCTTAGTTCGATAGGTACTACACAAGTTGTCTTACAACTTGAATGTCAGTTCTGCATCTATGTCAAACAATTTGCAAAAGTCAAAGCCTGTCTGCAGCCATTGTATTCCAAGGTTCTGCCTCTTCCTTGACTTACTGCACCAGACTATGGTGATGAGATTGCCATAGAGCTGAGGAGCAGCGCCGGAGCTCCAGTGGAGATCCCACACAACTTTCAGGTCGACTTTGTGTGGAAGTCCACGTCCTTTGACAGGTATTCACAAGAAAAGTTGCACACTCTTGTCTCTAACTGTGACATGCGTGAGCAAGTCCTGAAACTCAACTTTATGTATCAGTTAAACTCGTCCTGTTTCCTGTTTAAGGTTATGTGATAGTAATAAATATTCAGTGAAGGATGGCTTTAAAGAGCTTTGTGCATTGTGTCTGGTGTCTGAAGCTTTTCATTGTGTCGACTTTGCTCTGTATTCAGTGTAGTATTTTTGTGACACAGTTTGTTGAGAAAGTAAATTAAAATGTTGTCTGTAAAGTCCCTCATCAGTAGAATAATTTGAGGCTTTTGAGTTCAGCAAAGGTTTTCTACGAAATGATGTGCCTTGTTTTTAGAGAGCAGACGAAAGCCAGCCAAGTAGTTGTCATGCGGCAGCTTTCTGTAGCAGATATCTATAACAGACAAGTTTTGCTGAAGGCACGGTCGATCTTGGCCAGCTCTAACCACCCACTTCTGGAGGAATTCATTTCTTCTCCCTTTTTGGCAGACAGACAGAGTCCCCAGGGTAAAAAGCAATAGGTTTAAATTTTCCTTTGTGCCAAGTGCAATAAATGCGTTTAATTTGGACTAAACCTTGACTGCACTGCTCAGTCAATGCTACCTTCCAATTCTTAATGAACAGATGCATCTTTTTTATTTGGTTGTTTGCTGTAACTGTTTTGATAAATGTTCCACGTCCTCTTGCATGTTGTGTTTGTGTGTTTGACCCTTACTGTAAGTCAAATTTACCCTCGAGGGACAATAAAGAACTGAACCGAACCAGATCCAGCTTTAAACCCTCTGTCAATATTCCTGTCTTCATCATTCAGGATGCAGAGTGCCCTGAAGACGTTTGCCGTGGACGAGACCTCAGTGTCTGGTTACATCTACCACAAACTGCTGGGACATGAGGTAGAGGATGTGGTCATCAAGTGTCAGCTGCCCAAACGCTTCACTGCTCAAGGCCTGCCCGACCTTAACCACTCGCAGGTGAGTAAGTGAGACAGGAGAAATGTCAGTGAGAGACTTTTTCAACATATAATCAGAAAAGTTGCACCTACCTGACATTACAGATCACACACACAACATGACAGAGATCATACACAGTTTTGAGAGTTCACTTGTAGCACAAAAACTCACTTATCCCTTGTGGTGTCTCGGCAAGTCCAAGGGGTATAACTATTCCTTATAGAGACTGTGTGAAGCATGGGGCTCACATGTGTGTGGTTTGTTGTAATGCAGGTGTATGCTGTGAAGACAGTGCTGCAGCGTCCTCTCAGTCTGATCCAGGGTCCTCCTGGGACAGGGAAGACGGTAACCTCTGCGACCATCGTCTACCACCTGGCTAGACAGGGCAACGGGTAAGACACATACAGAAGACTTTTATTACTCTATTTATTACTCTTTTGTTCTCAAAGGATGCCCTGGCTAAGTTCCTAACATTACCATCTTATGTCTTTTCTCCTTCTAGGCCAGTGCTGGTGTGCGCACCCAGCAACATCGCCGTCGACCAGCTGACAGAGAAGATCCACCAGACAGGCCTCAAGGTGGTGAGGCTGTGTGCCAAGAGCAGGGAGGCCATCGACTCGCCTGTGTCCTTCCTGGCTCTGCACAACCAGACTCGTAACATGGACAGGTAACATAACTGGTTATGAGTTATAACAATTTTGCAAGGCCTTTTTTGTGCGTGTGTGTGGTTATATGTGAGCTTCAGACATGCTTATACTTGTATATACACCATCACTCTAGAAAAATGTGTCTTTGAGAAAAAGTCAGTTATTGTTCCAATAATAATTAATGTCTGAAGTACAGTAGGATAATGTTGCTAAGCATCATCATCTCTAATAAGTCCTGTTAGAGCGACATTGGTGTGGGTTTAACACTGTGAAGCAACACAAGGAAATCCAGCAATTACAAATATGATCTTTTAGTCACATTAAATAATGCCAGACCCCTTAGTAATACAGCCATTACAGTTTTCTTTGCTCACAAGCACATCATTAAACTCACACTGTATTGAAATGATTTTATACCTGCAGTATGCCAGAACTTCAGAAGCTCCAGCAGCTGAAGGACGAGACTGGAGAGCTGTCCTCCTCAGACGAGAAGCGCTACAGAGCTCTGAGACGCACCGCTGAGAGGGAGCTGCTTATGGTATGAAGCCGGGTCTTCCTGAGCTCATTGTGCTAGTAAATATTTTCCTGTTTGTGAAATATCTCGTAACGTGTCAAATTCTGAAATATTCAGGAATTATTTTTATTCTAATCTGGCCAACTGAAAAGAGTCTGTGTCAGGATAATGGCTTTATAAAAACTTTAAAACCACAAACAGCATTTCACTACTCACAAACATGTCTACTTTATTCCTTCGGTCCTCCCCAGAATGCTGACGTGATCTGCTGTACCTGTGTCGGGGCGGGCGATCCTCGTCTGGCCAAGATGCAGTTCCGCTCAATCCTGATTGATGAGAGCACCCAGGCCACTGAACCAGAGTGCATGGTGCCTGTCGTCCTGGGGGCCAAACAGGTAGGAGCTTCATGAGTGGAAGTACATCTGCTGAAACTGCTGTCATCTGCTGTCCATTAGTATTTATTGTGTCTTGATGACTTGTACTCTTAACTCTGTAATCATCTGTTTGTTCTGTAGTTGATTCTGGTGGGTGATCACTGCCAGCTGGGCCCTGTGGTGATGTGTAAGAAGGCAGCTAAAGCAGGCCTGTCCCAGTCTCTGTTTGAGCGTCTGGTAGTTTTGGGGATCCGGCCAATCCGTCTGCAGGTTCAGTACCGTATGCACCCGGCTCTCAGCGCCTTCCCCTCCAACATCTTCTATGAGGGCTCTCTGCAGAACGGAGTCACTGCAGGTAAGATGAGAATAAACCTTTTTAATAATCAATTTTGTGATGCTCAGTTTCTTGGCCTTCCCTGTTTCTGCCCCCAGACAGTTTAAAAAGAGACTCTTATCGTCCAGTGACCCTGCCAGACCTTGGACATATTCAGAAATCTGTTAAATAATTTGTGGAGAAACATATTTACCTCATGTTTTTCCAGGTTGTTTGCATGCAGTCCATTGTTATATTTTACTTTTTCGTGTTGGTATCCATACGCACATGAAGTCTGGAGCCGATCCTGTCAGGCCTATTCCACTTAAGTCAGTGTACACTTGTCCTGAGTCTTATCCCTTTGTCTTCCACAGCGGACCGCGTGAAGAAAGGTTTTGACTTCCAGTGGCCACAGCCTGACAAGCCGATGTTCTTTTACGTCACCCAGGGCCAAGAGGAAATAGCAAGCTCTGGGACATCCTATCTCAACAGGTTTCAACGTTTCTGATCATTATGTTGAACTGATATTTACATTTGTCCTGCAGTTTTATAGTTAGCAGTAACATTTGACAGTTCAGTCGTCAGTGGATTTGAAAGTACATTAATTTATTTGTGGTGGCCCGTCGCAATATCAACATTGACCGCTACATATTGCAATTTTTTATGACTTAAAATGCGTAAAATCTTACTCCCTTAAAAAAGGGAACAAATGGTCGAATCTTGTATTGGACAGCCAAATTCTGATACAGTAGTACAGCCATATCTCAACTTAATCTTGGGAGATTTTACAGAACTTTCTCTGCAGTATTTCAGTCAAGTACAATTAGTTTCTGCACTAATGTCAAATAATATAAAATGTTCTTGTCTTGTAATCACGCTGCTTGTCTGTGCAGGACTGAGGCGGCCAATGTGGAGAAAATAACCACAAGATTGCTGAAGGCCGGAGCGAAACCTGATCAGATTGGCATCATTACGCCCTACGAGGGACAGAGGTCCTACCTGGTCCAGTACATGCAGTTCAGCGGCTCCCTCCACACCAAACTCTACCAGGTATGGTTACAAATATGTTTGCAGCTGAAAATTGTATTTTGCACTTGCACAGAAAAAGTTCAAGCATAAGGCTCTACAGGCAAAGTAAAAGTTAGTGTGGAAAGTGAAAAATTATTTGGGCAAAACATGTGGATTTGCGTCTTACGTTTAGAAAATGAGGAAAAGCATAATAAGTCCCCTTTAAGAGGAGGCTGAAATGGCTCCATAAACCTACAGTCTGGAGCCATTTACCTTAAACAATACCACATTATGAAAGTATATATTAGAATTAGTAAATATATAATTCTACATTAATTAGTTTTTTTGCCCCAACTAAATTCTCTTTCTTCTCTGTGTGTAGGAGGTTGAAATAGCCAGTGTGGACGCCTTTCAAGGCAGAGAGAAGGACTTCATCATCCTGTCCTGTGTGAGGGCCAATGAGCACCAGGGAATCGGCTTCCTCAATGATCCCAGACGTCTCAATGTGGCACTCACGAGGGCCAGGTAAAACTGAAGCCCACTGGGCCCTCTGTGTCTAATTTCATCACTGTGTTTGTATTCTATACATTTAGCATTCTTTGCATATTAAATGTGCTTTCACACTGTTTTCATTCTTGATTTCTCTTAAGTATATTGATCTTTTGATATCACACACATGATCCTACACATTCTCAACTATAATTTTGAAACAATAAGTCATCTCCTGCTCATGTCCCGCAGGTATGGTGTGATTATTGTGGGAAACCCTAAGGCCCTGTCCAAGCAGCCTCTGTGGAACCACTTGTTGAACTACTACAAGGAGCAGAAGGTCCTGGTTGAAGGCCCCCTGAACAACCTGAGAGAGAGCCTCATGCAGTTCAGCAAGCCACGCAAGCTTGTCAACACCATAAACCCTGTGAGTTTAGTGTATGTGTATGTGTGTTACATACAGGGAGCATATAGAACACTGAAATCAGAGTTTCTTAACTGGGTCATGAATACGTTATTTTCGGCGGGGCATGTGAAGAATATATAATGAAAATCAAAATTTATTTATGCTCTTAGGATGAGTAAAAGAAAACAGGGTAATAAATCAGTGTACATGCAGGAAATAATGAGGCGTGTCCTAAAAACACTCAAAATAGCATTGCTTGTCCTTTGTTTTGCAGGGGGGTCGATTCATGAGCACAGCCATGTATGATGCCAGGGAGGCTCTCATTCCTGGATCTGTTTATGACCGCAGCAGCAACGGTAACAAGCTATTGACAACAATTTTCATTTAAAAATGTTTGACAGTTTCAGGACATGCAC
The DNA here is from genome assembly GCA_026686955.1 of Epinephelus cyanopodus. NCBI lineage: Eukaryota > Metazoa > Chordata > Actinopteri > Perciformes > Serranidae > Epinephelus > Epinephelus cyanopodus. Next base: position 14,238,047 of record CM048926.1, on the reverse strand, counting down.
TGTATCTGCTCTGGTAGTTTGTTGCAAACAGGACGAAAGGACTTACCATAGTAGCCATTCGACATGTGTGACAAAACTAGCTCTACACACCACCATATAATTTAAAAGGAAGTAAAATTAACCTGTACTTCTTTCCACCACAGGTCGTTCGTCCAACATGTATTTCCAGACCCATGACCAGATAGGCATGATTGGCACAGGCCCCAGTCCCATGACTTCCCTGAACATCCCCATCCCCTTCAACCTCGTGATGCCCCCTATACCTCCACCTGGGTACATGGGACAGGTCAATGGACCCTCAGCAGGTGAGTTAGACATAAAACCGTGTCATAAAAACCAAGTCATGATAAGTGTAGAGTTTGTTAAGGCCTATGTGACATGTGAAAGCTGCTATGAACACTTATACACGTTTCCACGGTCATTTAATTTCCAGAAAAGTTATGATGTTTGAAAAACTGTTTTTCAGGCCTGGAAATTGTTTAAAAAGTTTTCATTATACATTGTCTTGGTTGTCATAAGATATGCAAAATGCGTTCCTTGTATTACTAATTTAAAATTCAGTGTTGCGTTTTGTGACCATTGAAGCGTCGCTAGTATCACATGATAGACCAGACCTGCATTGCATCATTGACAAGGCCCTGCTCCCTTCTTGGGGAAAGACAGGCTTTGACGCACAGGGAGAGAAACAGGAAACTGCCAAAAAGCTGTTGTGTAGCGTATTCGACGTGTCTGTAAGACAAACGTCTGTTGAACTATAAATAAATGAGTACAAACAGTCAATCCAAAAAGGGGTGTGGCCTTGAGGTTTTCCGAAGTACTCGTATGACGGTCTGGTCCATTAAGACAGAATTGTGACATACTTGGAAAACCATGATATACTACTAAGGGCTGAGACGCTAACAAAGTGGCTGCAGCTCAGCAAAAACGTTGAATATCAGCATGTCAAAGGATTGTTTTGGGACCTTATGTCTACTAGAGAGGAAAAGTTACACTGATAAACTTAATATTGTTGGTCTATCTCAGTGTCCCCTCTCCTTACCTTGCTTATCTTGGGATTTTTCTTGCCTCATGTCTCATTGCTTAAAAGCACAGTTTTTTGGTTTGGCAGCTTGTAAAAACTCAGCTCTTGGTTCTCTACCTGCTGGCAGTGCATCCCACCATAAAGCAGCTTCTAGGTATTTTTGTGTTGTTGGCTAGCAGATGTAAATGACAAGGAGGCACTTGTCATGCAATTCAAAGTCAGTGGCGAGGGATGTATTGTTTTCCCCTCAGGTGGGGGTGGGTCTTAAATGTGCTCTGTCTCTATTAGCATATGCAGCTTGTTGGCAGCAGGAATGTCTAATGAGCGAGTAAAGTTAACAAGCACTATCAGTTTGCTTATCTGCAAATGCTTGGAAGTGTCTTTAATAATGTGTAGTTATATTGCTACATAGGCTTACCCATTTTAAACTACCTAAAAACAGTCATGGAAATGGGGTAAAATATTATTGGAAGGTTTTTAAATGTATTGGTAACAATGTGTGGCTTATAACCCTGACAACTGACATGTTTCCTTCAGGTCGTGGTGGAGGCATGAAAGGCAAAGCAGGCAGTGGAGGAGGCGGCGGGACTCGAGGTGGGCGTCAAAGAAACCGCGGCAACATGGGGAACCACAGCGGAGGAGACCGGCATGGAGGCCACATGAGTGGCAGCCAGGCCAGCCAGGACCTGGGCTCCCAGCCCTTCTCACAGGGGCCTCTGACGCAGGGCTACATCAACATGAGCCAGCCGTCTCAGATGAGCCAGCCCGGGCTCTCCCAGCCTGAACTCTCACAGGTTTGTTCACTGAACTGTCAACCATTGTGAATAAATCTTAATTAAAGTAATGAAGTGCTAAATAGGTGCTCTTTATGTAGCAAGCTTTTTGTAGTCTGTTTATTCATAGCAATTAGGACCCAGTGCCAGGGCTGTTAGCACATATATTCCAAGTGTTTGTCCAGGTTTCCTCCTCAAGTAAAGACTTCAACTTGTCCAAAACCACTTATTCCTTTTCTGCCTGGAAAAAAATAACTGTTGACTGGTGTCTTTCACTTTTGTTTGTCCCATTATAGGACAGTTACCTAGGAGACGAGTTCAAGTCCCAGATTGATGTGGCTTTGTCCCAGGACTCCACCTACCAGGGGGAGCGGGCCTACCAACACGGTGTGACTGGACTGTCCCAGTACTAGACTGTAAGTAATTCCACTGTGGACTAAGATGAGGCATTGAAATTAAAGGAATAGTTTGACATTTTGGGAAATAAGGTTATTAGCCTTCTTGCCAAGATTTAAAGGGATAGTTTGGATTTTTGAAGTGGGGTAGTATGAGGTACTTATTCAATGTCAGTGTATTACTTTCAGTAGATGGCGGTTGAAACACACCCAGTTTGGAGAAGCAGACAGGAGTACCACCACGGAAGCTAAGCAATGAACTGCTGTGGATGGGGGCAGCTGCAAAATGTATTTTAGCCACCTCAAAAATCAATATCAGTTAAAGTGTATATTTGGAGTATTTTCTCTGCTTTACCTTACTGTCAGACAACCCTTTCCAAGCAGGAACTGAAGCCATTACCTATGCTCTCTTCAGTAAATTTAGCTTGCAAAACACAGGAGTTGCTGGTCTATCTCTGCCTCGATTTGTTAGTTTGTCTTCTTGGGTGACTTTGGTGAATCCAAACTAACCCTTATAAACACCAAAGTCACACAATAACACAACCAAAACAGCTGTGTCATCATCCCCCTCGGCTGAGCTGTAATGTTAGCTAGCTCAGAAGTGCGCAGTAGATCCATGCTTCCATCTGTGCTGTGATACATTTGGAGGCTGTAATTCGACAGAGATAAAATAGTTCTTACATGAAACTGCTCAGAACAAGGTCTGTGGATTATGTTGAGTGACTGGGGCATGATTTCTGGAAAGAGACATTGCTGTTCAGTTTTTCAGAAGTATTTTTTTGGCGCTTTGAGCACCACAAGCCGAGTGCCATCTAATTTCATTGTATTGGAGCAAAGGCAGACATCTCTTCAGCCGATATCTCCGCACTCAGCAACTCACAGCAAAACAATCTAAACTGATAAACAGCACAGGTAAGAGGAAAAGTGTATTTTTGAGCTTGAGGTAAACTGTCCCTTTAAGGACATCACTGTTCCTGACCAGAAATAGTCCAGATAGGGAGCTTTTAAAGTGCTGATATGCAGATTTTGATACCCAGCTAGCTGTTTCCCCCAGATTTCAGTCTCTGAAGCTGGAGCTAGTTATCTTAGCTTAGCACAGAGTTACAGTCTTCTCATCTAATTCTCTGCAAGAAAGACAATAAGGCATTTTCCAAAACATGGAACTATTCCTTTAACTAAAAAGTTCATCTTTTAATATGTTGAAATGACGAATGAGTATCTCCTCGAACAAGTCTTAATGTTGCTGTTGTTTTGTATTTGTCTGACAGGTTGTTGGAAAGGAGCTAGGCCTGTGTGAAGCTTAGTTCAATGGTATTTTAATCTGGGTAATAACAAAAAAGAACAAACATGGATACCCGTTTTCCACTGCTACAACCGAAGCACCACTGTGTGAAAGTAACAGGAGAGAGACCGTGAGAAACCAACCAATCACAAGAGTGAGAGCAAAAATGGGAGTAGAGCTGGACAGGAAGAGAGCAAGAGACGAGAGAGCGGGAGGCTGGTGGAGGAGAGAAGGCACTGCTGCTCACACGCGAAGACGTGGCGAAGGAGAAAGCTGTCGTTGTCGGAGCAGCGCAGTTGGAGGCGAGACCTTCGACGGGTCGAGGAGGGAGAAAGGTCCGAACGAGTCTGGAAGGGGTGGGGCGACTGTGTCATCTTGTCCCCCACGTGCCCCTAATCCCTCGGGGAGCTCCAGGCAGTATGGTTGGGAATCTTGCTCCAAAAGCTGAGAAAGATGGAGAAAAGGTGTCTCACACATATGTCCTCCAAGCTAACTCAACAGGACGTCTTCTGTGACTTGGAGAGAGAGCGACAGAGAGAAAACAAAAGGGGACACAACTCTTGAAGCAGTTGATATGGCAACTTTTTTAAACTCAAAGCTTGAATTGAGGCTCTGCATCTGATCACATCTAAGCATCCAGGAGAGAAGAGCGTGAAAAAAAACTGTTTGGCTATTCAAGTGAACTCAAAAGTGCTTGTGGTGTTGTGCCTCAAAGAGCTCAAATGAAATTTGAGGATTACATAGCCACGGATCACTCGCTTTTCTTTCTCAGCTTTGAGTTGGAAAGTTTTCTGAATAAAGGCTGTTTTCATTGAGGTTTTTCAGTGATGTAAGCTAGTGTAGTCGGCCGTCTTTCTAGGCAGGTCTTTCTCAAGGTGCTCTGCAAAGAACAAGTGGTGGAATTAGCTCTTAAAAATATAAAAGAAAAACATCTTTGTCTCCAGATCTGAGGAGGTGGGCGCCAGACATCTGAGTATAGGGAGACAATTTTGTTTTTGTTCTTCTAAATGTATCTTCTTAGTAGTGCAAAAGAGTGACCGTGAACACCATAGCCAGCTTATAACTGAATGAAGCTGTCATTCTTTCCTGCTGACCCTGAAGCCACTGAAGCTAGCAGACGGGGATCATCTTGAGCATATATAGCAAAATGCATCAAATAAGCCAAATCAAAAAGGCGATAAACCCCAAAGACCCTTCTCAAAAAGTAAATGCAAAGTTAAAAAAACACGCATACACTGAGATTATTTAGTGATTATCACAGTAGAGTGAAGTTTGAAATCACTTGTATAAAAGAAGTATTCAGTTTTGACATGAATACACTGCACAAAGGATGATGAAAACTTTTAAAGCCCTGTCTTATAAATGTGTAGAAGGTGAACTTCATAGATGTTCACCATGTCAGACTGTGGAAATCCCATGTGCATACGTGCACGCTGAAATTTGGCATAAAGACCTTTTAAATATTATGACACAATGACCCAAGTGTAACATTTTCTTCCCCTTGTTTCTTTATTTTGGTCCTTTGTTGCTGTAATGTCTTGAACTTATTAAGTGTAAAACTGTCACAAATAGTAGTTCATCATGTCAAGAGCAGAGCAGTTAGTTTGTTCTATAACTTCAATGAACATTAGTGAACTTTGTGTCTTAGTTTCGTCGTTCAAACGTTAGTGACGTTCACATGCAGCTTGTTTTTATCAGTGTCTAGTTTTCTTATTAGGTGTACTAATTCTGCTGTCATTTTCATGTCATGGAAATACATAACGCTGGAAAAAAAGTCGAACCAGTAGCATGCCACGTTACCTCTGACTTAAAGCTGGGTGGAATATGTCTAATATCCCGTCATTTATACTTGTTGGAGCCGTCAGTGGCTAGTGATGTCACAATACTGGAATTTCTAACTTTGATATGACACCTTGAAGTCAGTACCACAGACACAAATTGACGTTGAGGTCATAAAATATATTTTTAAATTAAAAGATAGATAAAACATGACGACAGCAACGTTTCCTGGTTAGTAGCAGAGAACGGCAGAGTGACTATAAACAGTAACAGCTGCAATACTGCGGAAAATGAGCATTGAAACAGCTTCAGATACTCAGAATCTTCTTATCGATAACTTTTACAACACTATCTGTGGCACAGAGCACTTGCTGAAAAGTGCTCAGAGGAGAAGGACTTAAATATGTTTCTGTCAGTAACAAGCTATTTTACATGTTCATACTACTACAATCAGGACTTAACATAACCAACCCAGGTGAGGTTGTGGCCTCAGCTGGAGGCAACTGCAGCTGTGCAGGACATCAAATAATCTGTATGAATCACCTGTAGATTAGTGTCCGTTTGCTCCCTAAAATGTTCGTGACACCTCACCATTACTAGCTACATGCACTTGTTCATCGATGTTTTCAAAGACTGTCATGCATTTCTTTAAATTAAATTCCCAATAAATGACCACCCCATGACTTCCCAACACATTTACACTAGTCTGTGCATGACCTATGACTAGAAGGTAACTTTTTGAGTTGTTTTCCTCTTCTATACTTTTGCAGTGAACATCTCTGTTTGGCTTATTGCTGTTTAGAACTGAAAATGAAGTTTTGTGTTGGCACCATTTTGTATTTCTGCCCACTGATCGATGTTAGTAGTTGACTAAAACTATGCTCACTAAGATTCTCCTGTTGATGGTCTTGGAAAATTAAAGTTTTGCTTCTTTTTTTGCTCCTTCATCTCGATGTCACTGTTGTCTTTGTGTCACAGGTGCTCATTATTAGCATGCAAAGCACTTTCAAATGAGAAGTACTTGCAGTTAAAGATATAGGAGGGTGAAAAGCATTATATTCCAGCTGTACTTGTAGTAAATGGGCTGTAGTATGACTCTTAAGAAGTCTTTTTAGGTCAGGACTTTTCCTGCGGGACTATATTTCATTAAGCCTTGAAACTGGCAGCAACGAGCAGACCTATAAGATCCACTTTGCAGTATGCACACATGCAGGCTCATTGGCTGCAGGCAGGTTGACACAGTTTCCCTGCCTCACTGCCTCATGCAGCTGTAGCGGCTGCTCGGAGCCTGTAGAGCCAGCAGGTGGTACTCTACTGTCGGCTGTGTCCGACTGTTGAATGCGTGCAGCCGGCTGGATGAAGAGCTGAGAACTAGAGAGCGGAGCAGAGACCACCGGGACCAGGTCAGGGAGAGAAAAAGCTGCTGCTGCTGCTGCTGCTGCTGCTTCAGCGGAGGATGGACACACACCGGAGCGCGGTCACTTCAGTCACCGAGGTCAGCAGCTCTGCCTCCGCCGGGTTGTGACTCTCTGGGCTCCGCAGAGGTGATCGCTGGACGCCGGTGGCCGGGATAGGACGGACACTTTGCAGGCTGCAGCAGTCTGTGTGCAGCGCCTTGCAGTGAAACCTCCCCCCCTGGAGAATAAAGCATCTGGTAGCGGAAAGAAAGAGACTGGGACAGCGACAGCAGCGCGGAATTAATGTGAGATACAACACAGGCTCACCGAGGGCTTACACCGACATGGGGTGAGTGTGGCTGGGTTGCACGTAGCTTTAATTAGGCTCCACATGCAATTTGAGAGCAAAGAGTTTATTGTTAAATCTGCGGATCCAGCTCAAAAAAAGAAAAAAAATCTTATATTAGGACAGAGAACAAGTAGTACTAGAACTACTGCTCCAACTCTGTCTCCTCTTTTGTAGAAAAGAAGTCACAGTCACCTTTTAAGATGTATCCTCACCACAGAGAAAGGTAAGTGAACATTTAACAACTTGGACCATGACATTTAATTCTTGTACTTGTGCCCTTACAATGCCAACCACTCCACAAAAAAAAACTTAAATTAAAAAAAAAGATAATTTAAAATGATCATAATACTTAAACACATTTAGGAAACTCTTCACATGAAGGATTTTTCTGTGTAGGCATGTGGAGCAATGTTGTGGCTTCTCTCCCCTCATTTCAGACTTGATAGATCTGTTAAATTAAGTCCATCATCTCCTGTAATGTTTTTTCTGTGTTGCCCCGGAGTCTTCATATTATTTGATCCATAATTCACAGCAATGACTCTGCTTAGGGTGCTTATATTGCAGTTGTAACTAAGAAAAGACAGAGCGATTGCAAAGAGCATCACAGCGGAGTGAAGCGGCTCAAACTTCTGCCTGATTTGTTAAATATGTGTACTAACAAGTATGTGAGTATTAATCTGCAGCAGGACAGCTGTGAACTGCCACAGATTGTTGTGTTGGCAGATATCAGTGCACTGTTTTATTTAGATGGATTATTTAAAGATTATGTAGTTGCACTTCTTTCTTTACCGAAACTGGAGCATTATTGGTGCTGAATGAAAGTAGCAATGTTGCATTCATGTAGAGATCTGTCTTCCTGATGTTTAGCATCTGCGTATAAAAGATTTAGATGGATCGGATCAGATCAGGAACCCAGTAAAGCAGATTGTGATGGATACGTTAGATTGTGGTCGGAATTAGTGGAGTTGTTCATCATGAGGTGCAGCACCAACCCCCATGTAATCACTACCAAGCTTTGTTATGCTTACGGACCTCCATTAAACCCTACAGGCCACATCCATCTGCTGAGGATGAAGGTCGAGTGGCTGAACATCCTTGAGAAGTGCGAGGGTAGTTAACAGAGAAACATGAGCACACACACTGTTCCTTTACACCACCAGAGTGTGTCTCAACAACAATTTTCTCACACAGGAAGGAACAAGTATTGACAGATAGACACACACTTGCAGCCAACCACCCTCTGTCCAAACATGACTGTGTTACATCTAACTCCACCATAGGGAGTTACAGGTTTTGATTGTTGTTCAGGAGGGGTAGTGAGGCTCAGCATGTTACATCACATGTTTCATGTTAAGCAGCAGAGCACATGCACTAAACCTGAGGCAAGGTCAGGCTGGCAGTGATGGAATAACTTTACAAACTTTACAATGTGTGGAGTGTGGAGCCTCTCTCCACTGCCCTCTGGGACCATGTGACTGAAGTCATGAGTGGATTACTGAGCGAGCCTACAGGGCACAGGCCCAGGGGCCCCCCTGGCCTTCACCTGCAAAATGTCACTCAAATTAACATGTACTGACCAGGGTTAGACACAAAATGACAACAAGGAGACACAAAATGACAGAAAATAGGCAAAATGATGTCAAATTAACATGTACTGACCAGGGTTAGACACAAAATGACCACGAAGTGTCAGAAAAAGACCAAAAAATAGGGAAAATGATGTCAAATTAACATGTACTGACCAGGGTTAGACATAAAATGAGTATTAGGTGTCAGAAAAAGACCAAAAAATACACGTTATGACCCTAAAGAGACACAAATGATCTAAAATTGACACAGAATGATCCCATAGAGACACAATATGATCTCCAAAGGCACAAATGACTACTAAGTTACATAAAAAAGACCAAAAAATACACACAATGACCACAAAGAGACACAAAATGATCCCATAGTGACACAAAATAATTTCAGAGACACAAAATGATCCCATAGAGACAAAAAATGAACCCGTAGAGACACAAAATGATCACATAGAGACACAAAATGACTACAAGGTGACATTAACAGATCACAGACACAAAAAGACCACAAAGGAGTTGGAGTTTTAAAGATGAGGACATTGCCAGGCAGGGAGGATCTAACAAAAGACATTGCTGAATTGCATTATGGGAATTATGCATCCTGTATATTTGAAGCTTTATACCTTCATGTCAGGGAGTATAAGTCAAGATGTCTCGACCACTGCTGCTTCAAATTCCATCATTTTTATTTTAATCTGCCGCCCAAGTCGCCCCAACTTTATGTGAGTGCAAAGGAGTGCCCCTTTAAAATAGTTAAGGCTGCTTTAGGTTGCACTGCTTCCCTGTTTCTTCTCATATGACAGTTAAATCTATGTCAATAGAAAGCCAGAGGACAACACTTACTCCCAGCGTCTTCAGATCAGCGTTTCAGTGGTTGCAGCAGGAGATCCACCGACAACAGGGAGGATTACTGCAAGATGAGGAGAATCATAGGGTGGCTTATTTTCAGACTTGGTCAGCCATCAAAGTACTGGCGACATTCATATCAACACCCTCACAGCCAGTCCTTGAAACACAGTGTATGGACGGGTCCATGTGATGTTTCTTTTTATCATGTTCTCTCACGCTGAGAAACACACAGAGAAGCCATTACTGGATTTGTGTGTCACTAATGGGGTCAGATATAAATGTACAATGACTGGCCAAAATAATACAGTTCTATTGGGAACAGCAGCCGCGGCAGCTTACAGTACTAGAAAGAAGAAGACGTGTCCTGGATTTTATCATTTTAAGTTTTAGCTTCTATTAGGCAACATTTTTGATGAGACGCAAAGATAAGATTGATGATTCTTGAGAGTCTGATCAATGTCGGCACTGTCTGAAAAAACATAAGCATTGATTTGAAAGTCTGTCTTCCATAAATTAAAGACATTTCAGAGAGAAGATGTTTACAGTCCTGTATGTCTGGAGCTCACTGTGTGCTATGTTTGTCATGATGGGACGGACAGTGAGTTCAGTCTTTGTTCGGACTCTGTATCGGCATTTATCTGTGACCTTGTCAGTGATTTCTGCTGTAGCAAGTTATTCAAGTTGTTAGCGGTGTGGCCCTGAGTGTCATTCAACTGGTCTGTTTGGGGATCAGTCCTTTGTTACTAAGGTCCTACGTTCCCCAGACTTATATGGCACATACATCCTATGTTCCCAAGGTCCTGTATTTCCTAGCTCTATGTATCGCGTAATGGGAACCAGACAAAGATGTTCTCCACCTCTGCAGCCACTTAAAATGACATGAGCTAGAGTTAAGTTATTTTTGCATGGAGAACAACTGCCAAACATATTTCAGCCCTAAATTTAAGATAATATAAGTTAGTCAACCAATAATTAACCAATTAAATGAGAGGAAGAAAAGCAAAATGAAAAAAAAGAAGGGTCAGGAAATCGGCAGCAGTTAAAAATTGCCATTTCCAAACAAGTTAAGATTAAGGACGAGGACGAGGGTCAGGTTAGTTAATTTCACCCATTCTTGAGAACTGAGACAAATAATGTCCTACCAAAAAAAAGCCTTAAAATTTTGACTTATTGACACTAACTTATCAACACATTAATTCTGTTTTAGGGTGAAATGTTATTCTTAAAAGTTTTTTTGTATGAATAAATATGAAGCCAACACCTGTAGGGGGCGTGGCCTCTATAGGTGGACACAGAGAGGGTGTGGAAAAACAGCCAACCTCTGTAAAGACCCACCTTAAAATAAAATAAACCTGAAGAAAAAGGGCAAAATCATCAGTATTGACAATCACCAGAAAAGTTAAAGGCACATGCAGCAATATATGCAATAACAATGGTTGTCCAAACAAACAAATATTGACAACTTAGAAAAAATAATAAAACCTTATTTAATCAGACATAAAAGGGGGTCAGCTGTATCTCAAGGACTCCTGTCTCACTTCCTGGTTTCCAAAAAGGTGAGAATGTTGCTAATGTGCTGGTAAGCTTTTCATTTTTTGGATGAATTCTTTAAATGATATTGCTATCAAGTGTGTCTCAACCATAGCAAGTGAACTCCGTCACCCCTCTAAATCCAAACTAAATCATAATTATGGTTTATAAATGAGTATTTCGATTAGCATTAAGAAAACTCTGAGCAACTTTGAAAAATGAAATGGCTGCTCACTACAACTGCTATGAAATTAATAAATATCTAACTTTTTGTCAACTCTGTAAGACATCAGCTCCATCAGATCTTACCACTGACATCGATCTTGTATTCTATTCAAAACATAAAAAATCACTGGGTAGTTTGGCTCATTACGAGGTTTAATGGGCAAAACTTTGATCTTTCAAAATATATTTTCACAGCCAAATTGAGGAGTAAAAATTTAGATTAAAATAAGGTTTTGAACCAGTTCTCTAGAATGGGTGATTGATGAAATATTTTAAGTTGGAAAAAGGTCAAGTTTGACTCGAACACAATGGAAGAGTTAATGTGTGAAAACATAATATTGAACAATATTGTACTTGGGAACACAGATACAAACCCGCCATTTGCTGCAGATTGAAACAACTCAACAACTGTGTAAAGGACTGCCATTAAAAGTTTAGCACACATGCTCATGGTCCTCAGAGGATATATCCTGTTGACTTTGGCAATCCCCTGACTTTGCCTCTAGCGCCGCCATGAGGTCAAGATTTTAAAACTCTGGTTTAATGTAATCCCATCAGCGTTGGCTGTACTGTGTTTAATTCTAATTAGCAAATGTTTGTGAAATATGTGTCATACTACAATATATAAGCACAGTGTAAACAGTAAAAATGCAGGGAAATTAGGTCTTTAAGTGTATTAAATATAAATGCAAAGTGTGGGAATACACAGTGCTGTAAAGGGACTGGCTGGACACTGGCTGAAGAGGAACAAGGGAGCCGTAAAGAAAGAGAGACCTTAAGCAGTCTTGCTATTCATACCACATGACTGTGGCTAAACCACCTCCCAACACTAGGGACTTTGTTGCTTTGATATATTTACCTCGTATCCAGGATACATCTCTGCAAATACTGGCAGGAGCAGAGCAGAGGGTGGAGGGTGAACGGCTCGGGAGAGGGTTCACAGCGTTTTAGTCAACATCATTTGCCAGCTAAGTCACAGCCCTGTATGGTGAATGACGCAGGAGAAAGTGTGGGAGAAAGCCAAAGGATGATTCCAGCATCTGTCCCTGGATGGCAAAGAGACAGATGGAGATGTACCATTAGGAAAATAATGAAGGATTTCCTTTTTAAACAAAAGAGAAGCACAATTTGGACAGAGCTGCATCATTATGGGGTTTAATGGAGGATGCAAATGTGTTGGTGCTCAAATCATAAGCAGGAACACACTCTAGATGATGCAAAAAGCTTTTTTTGTTAGGATTTAAAAATGTCCAGAACTTCCTGCTCTTCACACAAAGTTAACGACATCATAATCCTTTACTCCTAAACCATTGTTGTTAAGCCTGACGTCTGTGAAAGGGGTTTGTTCTTTAACATTTCCTTATTCAGAAGCAATTTTCCCATCATCATCCTTGTGCTTCATCCTCCAGGGAGCAGCCGATCTTCAGCGCCCGGGCCCATGTTTTCCAGATCGACCCCGCCACCAAGAGGAACTGGATCCCCGCCAGCAAACATGCCGTCACCGTGTCCTTCTTCTATGATGCCAACCGTAACGTCTACCGCATCATCAGCGTGGGTGGGACCAAGGTGAGGAAAATGGTAATAATGATGATAATTTGGACAGTAGAGTAAGTCATAAAGTCAATATAAAAAACTATACTACAATGCATAGATGTCTCTCGAAGTAGCATGTAGTGACCAGGGGGAGACTCAAAATGACCACAAGGCACAAACTAACCATAAAGAGATGCAAAGGAACAGCAAAGAGAGACAAAATAACTACAAAACGGGCAAAACAACCGCAAAGAGATGCAAAATGACCACAAAGAGATGCAAAGGACCTACATAGAGACACCAAAATAACTACAAAAACAAGCAAAAAGCCATAAAGGGATTAAAAAAATGACAGAAAAAGGACATAAAATGACCACAAAGTGACACAAAAAGACCACAAAGAGACACAAAATAATTATAAAAACAGGCAAAAAAGCTAGAAAGAGATGAGAAATGATCTGAAAAAGGACATAAAACGACCACAAAGAGACACAAAAAACAATATGAAGTTTGTGTTTTGCGCCGGTGTCGGAGAGGTGGTGGGGCCTTTTACATATCTGTGTCCAGGGCCCTGTTGTCTCATAATCTGCCCCTGCTAAAATGGAGCTTTGAAGGCTTTTCTTATAGTAGTGTTTTTCTGCTTGATTGCAGTGAGAACGGTGGCCTTGGCAACAAAAGAGGCTATTCAGTATCTGTAACAAAAGCAGCCTCACATTAATGTTCCTCTTCACCAGCCGTCCTCCTGCCAGAAAATCTGTAAGGTTAAGAAATAGAGAGTGAACAAAACCACAGTGGGTGTCAACAAATCAGCAGCCAGAGCGTCTTCCTCGCAGGCCTGTGGATTTAGATTATGAGGAAGAGGCCACATCAATCGCTGGGGAGGAGGAGGAGGGGGGGGGGCGTCTATCTGATCTCTTCTTAGCACCTCTGCTCTGACCCACATTTCTGCCTCCCAGAAGGCTGTGCGGGGTGGCAGTTGGTCGTTCAGCAGCCCAATCCTGCCAGGACTGGTGTCTGGCTCCACGGTAATCTTCACTGCTGTTGCCACCGTCCAACATGTTATGTCAAACATGTCAGCGCAGAAACGGAGACCGTGGAGTTCATGTAATCATTTGTTGGAGGGGAGAGAAGGACGAAAAAGCTTCCTCCTAAGCTGCCATTGCCCTGCAATTCTGGGATTTTAAATCAGGTCCATTATTGTAAGGCTGGAGATGACGTAAAAAGGTTTATAAATAGGTCCGCTCTAATAATTTTTTTCATGTGCTCAGTCTGAGAGAGGTGGCTTCGGCCACTTCTCTCAGACTGAGGTGATGAACCTGGTGGATGTGCTGCGTTTGTTCCTTCTCTTTGACGGTAAATGTGATTTAAATTGGTCTCTGCTCTGAAGCATGAAGCATACTTTGAACAATAAGAGTGTGTGACATGGCTGAGCTGTGGTGTTTGTATTGTTTTCAAAACACAGACTGTATATTAAATTGGACAATGCTACTCCACTTTGAAGCCAAAAAATCCTGCATACAGCCACTGTTTTCTTGTGCTGGTGACATCATTTGGTGCCAGAGTCTGCAAAGCAGCAATCACAGCAGTATTAAGACCCCACCCATACAGCCATCCAACAAACTGTGAGCAGCGTCAGTGATCCAGAGCGCACCAATTGGTGCACACAGCTGTCAATCGTCGTCAAACCTTTTTTGGCATCATGTAGTTAGTTAAAACCAACCTTACCAGAAAAGTGAAGACTTGAATATACAGCAGTGTGATAAGAACTACCTAAAATGACAGGAAAATGTATTTGGCGTGCAGCTTAAATCTTGTAGGGGCCAGGTTGACTGATATCAGACAGAATTGTCAACTTGTTTAACTGTTTCCATCTTCAGTCAACTCCAACTTAGTGGAGTGGGTGGATTGAAAGTTCTGGACCCAGGCAAGGAGGCAGGCAGAGTCTAACAAGATGCTGTCAGTTGAAAAATCTGCAATCTAATGTTTTCTGGAGTTTTACTCAGACTAAGGGATATGGAAGTTCAACACTTAAACCACTGGAGTAACCTTTAAATTAAAAATGTCACACCAAATTTGCACCCATCATCATTCTTTTGGCTTGTGTACTTTACTTAAGGGCCTAGAATCACAATGCAAAGTATAGGCAGGGCCTGAAGTCATGCAAGTTAAAATAAGGAAGGTAATACAAATACCTCAACTTATACCAATTAATAGTTTCAAGTGATTTGTTTAATATGGATTCCTGAATCTGCTGCTGAACTACAGACCCTTCCTGAAGGGACGATCATCTTTGTTTCCTCTGCATTTGCAGGCAATCATCAACTGCACCGTCACACCCAGCATGACATTTACCAAGACGTCCCAGAAGTTCGGTCAGTGGGCGGACAGCAGGGCCAACACTGTGTACGGTCTTGGTTTTGCCACAGAGCAGCAGCTGCATCAGGTAAACTGACACAAAGTCAAACGGGGGTCAGAGCGCTGATAAATACTTCAGGAAATCTTCTTTATTCATCAAAACCTCTCAATCATTGTACATTTGCGGAGGTTAATGAGTGCTGCATTATTAATGTTTAATTACCTGAAACAGTCTGTCCTCCTTTGAAAAGTTCTCCGAGAAGTTCAAGGAGGTGAAAGATGCAGCGCGTCTGGCTCGAGAGAAGTCGCAGGATAAGGAACTGGCCAACACGGCGCTCAGCATTGCTGCTCCTCAGGTGAGGGAAAAAAACGTGAACGTGAAAGTAGAGCAAGCCTCTGCAGGTATCAGGCAGAAAGTGTAGACGTGAGAACAGTGTCATGATCCACAGAAGCATCCAGTGATGCATTGTGGGCATTTATAGGAGTGAGTGTGAGCACAGGCCAAGGTTAGATGGATGCACCTGTGTTACTTTGCAGCAGCTCAGCTACTAGGCGCTGTTATTAAATCAAAGGATGGATAGAGAGGGAGAAAAGGAGGCAAAGGAAAGATGAGCTGGGTCACTTGTCTCGGAGGGAAGAGAAAGTGAGGAAAACTAGGGCGATGGTAAAATTATCCCGTGCCACTCAGCGGTGTGCCGCATCCACTGCCACCGAGAAGCCTGTGACTCAAACAGTGTAATGATGAAACTGTAGTCAGCTCAGGGCTTTTTTGATCAATAGAGAATAATTACCCATCAGTTACATCTGCTTGGTCATGAGGAACATGCCCGTTTCCTTTTAATTCTACGGCTGAACAGATTCCAAGTGATGTCTCTCGCTCCACGTCTTTATCGATTTAATGAACATGTTGGAGGAGGTCCAGACAGTTGCCAGCCGCGTCAATTAATAGCGCTTGATTCTTGCTAAGTAGCGCCGCGCTGCATTACTGCTTACGGTTGTGATATTCTTGGAAAGGTGATTATGTGTGGGGAGCTTTGTGATGACATGTTTCTCTGTCTGTTCTTTCCACCTGATGGATTTCCTCCATAGTTCTCACAGGTGAGTCTGTCATTGTTGTTGTAGTATTATTATATGTGTGCAAATTTCCTTTTTGTCTGTCCCTGAATCTATTTCAACCTGCCATGTTGGCCTGATAGCGCTTATTTTATCAGACCAAAACAAGCACCATAATAGGTTCAGTTCACATCACCATGAGTCCATCAGAGAGAGGGAGAAAAGAACTTCTGCTACATAACTTAACTTCATTTCTATGTTTTTTTAATTTAAACATTGAGTAGTCTTTATTGGACTTTAATGCAGATGAGATTTTTAAGCTTTGACAGTAATTTCATGAAAGAAGCAGCCCCTCTCTCGTCTGTGAATAACCCATTTGCTGTTGAGATGCGGCGTGTTGTGTCGCTGTGTGCGTTATCAGGAGAGTCCATTTACTGATGTGTTTCTCAGGACCTCTCGGATGAACTCCAGTCTCCACCGGTGATGTGTGTGAACGGGCCCGAGGACAAGCTGTTCCGCAGCCAGAGCGCGGACATCACCCTGTCTTCTGAGAAGGAGCGCATTAAAAAGATGCTGTCTGAGGGGTAACTGAGTTATACACACCCACCAAAACACACACACACATCAGCAGATTGGAAACTGAGGAGATGAACTCCTTTTCTCTGAGTCTAATCTTACTTTCTGTCCAAACACCTTAAGGGACAGTTCAGTTGTGGTGCTCAAAGTGACAAAAGCATACAGCAATATCTCTTTCCAGAAATCATGACCCAGTTACTTAAGATAATCCACAGACCTTGTTGTGAGCAGTTTCATTCAGGAACTGTTTTCTTTCTACAGAAATACACCCAACAGCTGTATCACTGCATAGAAGGAAGCGTGCATCGACATATGAACATGAGGCTCGTGCTTGTGACAGTGCGAGTTATAAACGTTAATGGCATCCTCCTTGGCTGAGCTGTAACGTGAGCTAGTTGGTGGTGCTAGGTGAGCTCGCAGTAGGTGCATGCTTCCCTCTGCGCAATGACTTGGTGAAGTTCAGATGAAAGAAAATAGTTCCTACATGAAACTGCACACAACAAGGTCTGTGGATTATCTTGAGTAACTGGGTCATGATTTCTGGAAAGAGACTTTGCTGTTGAGTTTTTCAAATGTACTTTTTTGTCACTTTGAGCAACACAATCCGAGTGCCATCTAGATTTAGTGCCATCATTTTGGAGAGAAGGCAGACCGATAGGCTACTCAATAGGCAGGCCAATATCTCCAACACTCGACAACTCACCAACCCACAGTGTTCCCAAGTGGTATTATTGTTGCCGCTGCCCAAAGACAACATGACTGCTTTCTGGGTTGTTGTTTTTTTTCAGAGCCAAGCAACGACCACAGTTTCCACCGTTACTTTATTTGTTTCTCCGTCCGCCATTTCCATTACAGGGGATAGAAACTGCAAATAACTTCCACTGATTCTCTTTGGTAACTGGGATAGCTACCAATAGCAACCTCAGAAAACAAAAACATTTTCCTCTTCCTGTTTAGTTGCGCAATGGTTGATGCACTTCCTTTGCATCATACAATGAGCCTTAATTTCCTTGATCATACCCGGTGGCAGACAGAATTACAGAGTGAAAGCGACGCTTATTGGTAAACCAGACTGAACGCAGATAGTGTCATTCTATAGCCATTACATTGTGCAATCAAAATGTACTTCATAATCATAAGTTTAAGCAAAAAATGTGTCTATTTCCACTTTAAAGTCTGTGATAATTATCACTTTGTAGAATGTTTGTTTTGTGTCGTGTGTCAATTCAGCGTTTATGTGTCTACTCGTCCTTTAAAAATCTTGATTGTAGACTCTCGGTTTCACTGTTCATCTTGGTTTGAAACAAGATGAAAAACTCAAAGTTATCTCTCACTTTATCAAGTGCTCACAAACATGAATAGAGCTGAGCCTGACAGTTTATCATTGACCATGGAGATACAGTAGTTAAACAAAAAGGCACAAGGTCTGTTTTCTAAAAAATTCTGTAGCTTTCAGCCACAGCTCATGGCCTTCATCGGTGGAGTGGAGCTGTTAGTTATCACATGACCTTAGTATGGAATTTCAGTCACGTGGTAACAGGTGATAACTATCTGACCAATGTTGCTTAAAGCTTCCAGAAATGTTCAGTAAATGGAGCTCTTTTTACAGTGAGAAATAAGCTTATTCACTTTCTTGCGATTGATACACTCTCAGTAAAACAGGCCTCCTCCTAGATTATGTGTGCACGTACATGCTATGATAAATAATATGCATGATTCTATGAATTACATAAGAGACGTGAAATCATTACATGTAAACAATTTCAATCAATTTTGGTTCAGTCTGCAGAAAAGATCAGTCAGATTCTCTCTCCATCCTCGATCCGTCGCCTTTGTCCGGAGCCTCTTCATCTTGAAAGCTTGAGGTTGTCCCATGGCAACAGTTTACCATGGCAACCATTAAGGAGCCGCTTTCTATTGTGATAATTGGACCGTAGGATTTAAAAGCATTGTGGGTGGCTCACACCGACTGAATGAAGAGATACTTACAAGCCTTATTTGATGTTGTGTATGAGTCAACACCTCAACAATGGCCCCTTTACTTCTTAGAAAACCTAAATTAAATGACGTCAAACTGTAATTAGCCTTGGAAATGAAAACCATGTCAGTGAACCCTGAAAAAGGTCATGGATTACCTGCTCAACTGTAATCAATAGTATTAATTAAATGAAATATGTGGCGACCTCATGCAGTCGAGCTGATGAGCGAATCAGTGTGTTTAAACTCATTTGTTTTCCAAACTGCAGTGTAAATACAAGCAGCATCACAGGGATGATTAATCTGTTTGTTTGGTTGTTTATTGGTATAGAATTGCTGTACTGTAGCTTAACGTATAGACATGTGAGTGTATACATTGAAAATATCATGTACTGGCACACACGGCACATTCAGTCCCAAGTCAGCTTAAAGCCAAACAGATGATGACACTTTATGTTCAGAATATTTAATCTGCAGCCAAAGTCAGTGCGATAGTATCACTAAAATAGAAAAAAAAATTAAACTACGCAAAGGACTCTATGATGCCAAATTTACTTTACAACCGCCTTGGTCAATGACGACTATTTCCTGCTTCTTTGTTCCCTGGTGCTTCCAAAGTAAATTAAACTTTTAAAAAACATGTCAGCACTCTAATTTTCTGGGGAGAAAGAAAGTGTCACATTCATTCTTTTGATGAAAATGACTTTTAGATAGTCAACTCTCCAGGATTAGAAAATCACTGTGGGAACAGTTTGGCCTTGTTGTTTGCACTCAGGGCATTTTAATGAGTGTATCTTTGCTTTGTTGTAAGACCTGTGAAATGACCTTCAGTTGGGGCAGTAAGTGCTGCTGCAGGCTGCAGTCCTTACAGAGTTCTTAATGCTGTTACAGTAGCTTGCTGCTTGTGTTAACCAGGCCAGCAGTTTTTCATCATGTTCCAAACTCTTTGCAGCAGTAAAATCTGGGTTGTTACTACACAGCCATAGTATCCAGTAAACACAGACATTAGACTGTTGGCTTCAAAGATGTAAAATAATTATGTGCAGTATAAGCCATAGCATCATAACGCTTATATTTACTGTGCCATATGTGTCATGTAATGTGTATCACTGGTTTACAGTTTTGCGTTTGTGTTGTTCAGGTCGATCTGTGAGATGAACCTGGAGGCCGAGCTCTTCACTCTGCAGGACAGCAACACCAAACTGGTGGCAGCTTTGCATGAGGCTAATGCTAATGTGGAGCAGTGGAAGAAACAGCTGGCAGCGTATCAGGAGGAGACAGACAGGCTCAGAGAGCAGGTGAGACGCTACTGTGAGTCTGACACTCAGGTACAGAGGGCACTTTGAAGATGCTCTGTCTGAGGGTGCTTACCATGAACACTGAATTAGCCATTATCAAGATATTAATTCTAAAGCAAAACTCAAGTTTGTGTCAATCACAGTGACTTAAAAGCACAGTTCAACCCAAAATCTAAAATACACAGTTTTCCTCTTACCTGTAGTGCTATTTATCAGTCTGGATTGTTTTGGTGTGAGTTGCTGAGTGTTGGCTATATCAGCCGTAGAGATGTCTGCCTTCTTTTCAATATAATGGAACTACATTAGTCTGGAAATGAGTCTGGCTCCCTGGCTCCCTCACCGATACACCCTTCCTACCCAAGGGGCGGCACTAACTGAGGCATTTCAAATGCCGGCGCACGCATTTGGATAGCACAATGGCCAATCAGAGCAAAAAACAAGGTGACGTACTCACTGCACTAAGGCCGATTTGTTTGCCGAACAGTGGGGCTAACTGATATATTATGCTTTTGCCGTATCCCGTCGGCAAAACGGCAAAAAATGTCCTTCCTGGGAACGAAGGCTTCTGGCTCGGGGCCAGATTCCCGTGCAGTGCAAATTCGAATTTGCTAGGGGCGGGGCATCTGGATTTCCAGGTTAGAACTACATGACACTCAGCTTGTGGTGCTCATTGCACCAAACATTTTTTGTGAAAGCAGCAATGTCTCTGCAGAAATCATGATACTCAAGATAACCCACAGACCCTGTTGTGAGCAGTTTCATGTAAAAAAAACCAAACATATATCATATCACCGCACAGAAGGACGCGTGCATCTACTCATGGATGAGAGGATTGTGCCTGTGACGGTGCAAGATATAAACATTAATGGCATCCTTGTCTTCAAGCTATAACGTTAGCTAACTCACTGGTGTTAGGGGAGCTAGCAGAAGATGCACACTTCCTTCTGCATGGTTTGACCGTTGGCGAGTATAGTTTGATACAGTTAAGCGGCACTTACCTCGGCACTACCGGTAAGAGGCAAAATATGTAAGCTTGATTTTGGGTTGAACTGTTCCTTTAACTTACACCGCTCCATATCAGCCATCTCCAAACTAAGTAGCAAACAACAGCCATAAACTTACTGCGAACAACATACTATAATGTTCTAAAGTGGTGGTTCCCAACTGGTCCAGCCATGGGGCCCAGATTTCTTCTTAGTTATCAGTTCAAGGTCCACACAGTTAAATTTATTCAGCGTCATATTTGCATTTGGCCATGTTGTCGAGCTAGTTTTCCGTCTCTGTTAAGTAGCTATCCGATATTCATCCACTCTACAGCAGGAAACGACACTTCGGAAATTCACTGTACTTCAAAATAATGTGTTTTTTACAAACTTGACGCATTTGTGAGTCACTTGTGGTCCATTCAGAATGGACCCACGACCCATTTTAGACCACAACCCAGTTGGGAACCACTGTTCTAAAGCCTTCATTAGCAGGTTTAGAAGTACATTCTCTCAGGTTTTACTTCAGGAGTGTGGAGATAAAGATTTTCGCTGACTTCCTCCTCATACACTCCAAGTTCTAAATTTAAAAGTAATTCAATTTATCTTGTCACATATTAAATTAGCTTTACTCGAGAAGAAAATACACGGATATTTAATCTTAAGTGTCATTTTTAGAAACTCAGGAACTTAAAAGGTGCCTGGGTATCATACATACCATGTAAAATTCAATATGAAGATTATATCAACATTTATCATCTTCAGGTGAACAGGAAAGAAAAGAATTTCCTTTTTTCAATGCAGAGAAAGTGTTGGGCCTACGTTTTTTTCAAACAGTATGTTGTTTCTCTTTAAAGTTACACTATGCAGGACTGTCGGTTACTGTTTGTAGACATGCTCGCCAGCAAAAGTGAAGGTAAAAGCTAAGTCCAGATTGACTCTGGTTTGGCATTTCGCCTCACTACATACATGCTGCTTATGGTTTAGCAGCTGGTCGCCACCTTTTTATAAAGCCCCAACCTCACCTGAGCATACTGAGGCCACATGGGCATCGATGTCAGCAAAAATAAGTTGGAAATAAAAAAATACAAGCAGAGGGCAGAGTCTGCAGAAAAATACAAAATTCCGACTGTGTTAACAGCTATACATAATTAAAGTATAAGACCCGAGTCTCCGAGCACTTCCACAGTCAGAAGTCAAGCAGCTCATGTGAACTACAGACACAAAATTATGTCTACAAAGTGTGTTTTAGCGTTGTGATAGCCTGGTGACCTGTCCAGGAAGTACCCTGCCTCTCACCCAGTGCATGCTGAAAAGGATAAGCGGTTTATATGAATGGATGGATGGTTGATGGATGGATTAACTGTTACATGAAAAGCTTTGTGGGAAAGTTGACCTCAAAATCTACAGCTACATATTTCGTGTATTATAGAGAGCTAATAGTGTTTCTGAGCAGAGGTGAGTGTTGAAACCATGGTCTGTGTAAAAAAAAAAGGAGGTGATGTCACCCATTCAGCATTTCAGCTGTCGCCATCTTGGATTTTTGGGGCCAGAAGTGACCATATTTGGAGGAGAGTTTGGAGCTGTGGAGGAGTGAGGGGTGGATCTGACTCTCAGACTGTCACTCAAGCAGCCCTGCACTTAAATATTAAACTTTAAGCCTTAATAAAATATAAATTGGTGAATTACATAAAGATTCACCCACGTAAAATTGTCATGAATGTTAAGATTAGCTACAGAGACTAAAACCATTTTTGTACCAGGCTGGAAACGTGTTAATTTCTGTTTTAATGCTGGGTGTTTTGACATGGGGATCTATGGGAGCGTTTGGAGCCAGCCTCCAGTGGCCATTTAAGGAACTGCAGTTTTTGGCACCTCTCGTGTTGGCTTCATTTTCAGCCCCAGAGGTTGCGGCTTGGTTGAAACAGATTTGTTCAAAGATGAAACACCGCTAGTTAATGAAAAGTTAAATCAGGCCAAAAACCCTCCCTGCATTAGAGTCAACCACTGAAAAGTAGTTGTTTTCTCTTGTGGCTTCATGTGCAGCCAAGTCCTTATTCATTCTGTTGTAACCTGCAGGGCAGAAGCTGATGGTTAAGGTCACACCTAATTATCAATGCTGGAGCTGTGAAGCTCTGCAGGAGTAGCAGACACTCAGGTTATTGGTGAAGTAAAGCCTCGCTCAAACAATGCTGACGGGACTCTGTCACTCTGTTGCTCTCAGTAACACTGAGTCGCACGTCCTTCTCTGTTGAGAGAGGTCGTGCTTTTTTTGATTGGCTTCATTTCCTCGGTTTGAAAGCACTTGTTCAGCAAAATAAAAAAAAGGACAAGTTAGTCAGGCTGGCAACACACTTCATCATTCTTTGACATGACTTGCGCTGCAGGCGTTTTCCCTCCAACGCTTTAATCAAGGTGTTCCCTGCCGGTTGAACCGGTTCACCATGCACACGTTAATGTAGCATTTCACCACAAGGGAATTCGGTCTAAACACCCTGAGCCTCAGGAGAGTTTCACACATGAATTACCTCGTAGGTTCCAATGAATGCAGATCCCTGTGCCCTCCCTCTCCTCGCTCATCAATAAAAGGTATTTTCACATTTGCTGGTAGCTGATTCCTCTGGGAGCGACCTCGCCTCAGGCTGACAATTACAAACCTCTCTGATTCAATGCTTTAATACCTTGATCCTTTTCCATTATAGCCCAGCTTTACAGTATTGATCACTGCTCTTTAATTCTGCCCCACGCGCCTGGTATTTCAAACACTGTTTTGGTCCACATCAACAAATTAATTCATACAAGTGAGAACTCTGTCTCCTTTGGACCGAGCTCGCTCTCTCTATCTGAGGAAGGGGACCAGGTGGCTGAAAATGGTTCACGTCTCTGGGGTGGTGTGGGAGGGAGAGGGGTTTGTAGGACAGCAATATCCTACTTTCAATGCCCCAGTTAGGAAAAAATGAAAAATCACCAGAGGGAGCTGGCATCCACTCGGTTCTCGCTTTTTTTTTTCTTTCTTCTACCGCTCCTTCTCGTCTCAACCATACATGGTTTAAAATAATCCAGCCTGTCTCTTTCAGACAGGGGGGCATTTTTAGAGGTTGTGCTTCTGCTTTTTTTTCTGATTCATGAGGCCCAGATGACAAAGCAGCAAGGATTTCACTCCTGCGTACCTGATAATGAGATGACTCACTCATCTGCCTGTTGATCAGTCTTGTTAAAGTTGTAGCGTGTTTTTACTTGTAGACAAAGGGAAGAGAAAAAAAAGTCATGATGTGCAGATAAAATTGAAAGCAAAGATCCACACAAAAGAACATCAAACAGATAGTCTGTAAAAAAGCAGGTTCCTTCTCACACTCCTGCTTTTAATGGCATTTGCTAGAATCTACCCCAGCTCACCGCACACGACCAGTCAGAGCTGAGGGGTCTGTAACGCTGCTGTCAGTCATGTCAATCACTGCTCGTAAGCTGCGTTCACAGTCAAACTATCAAACAAGGCAGCACTGATCAAATATAAATCAAGATTATGTTACTGCATTGCCTGTTTCTCACCTCAAATGTTTTCAGGAACTTATTTTAGTGTACTGTTCAGCTGTGAAATGAGACCGCTTCGTCTGGCTGGTGCTTTGTTTTGGCTTGACTGTTTTCAACGTGGCGGCATGATCACAAACCTCATTTCGCAGCACAAAATTATGTTTCTGATCGCTGTTTGATCAGCACTGCCTAGTTTGACGGTTTTAGAGCACAAGCAGTAACTGGCATGATTGACAGCTGCTTCCTTTGAAAATGACCTCAGATTGGCCAAAGTCTCCAGTCACAGCCTAGATTTTCTAAAACCAAGTGGAGGAACAGAAGTTGAGTGTTCTCTCAAACCACTTGAATTGACCCTTCGCTAAATCCCGCCCCAGGAGGCAGACTGGCCAATCATAACGTAGCATCTGGCCGGCTCAGACCAGGGTCCAACAACAACACAGCTGTGCTCCATTGACTCTAATGCAGTTGTTTCAGATTTCCTTCATTTTCAGGCTGGTTTTGTAGATTTGGAGCTAAATGTTGTGCCTGGGGCACGTCGTGTATTAATGATACTCGTTACCTGGAGAGGTTGGAAAAACATATACATTTCTTCCCTGTTCCAAAACCAAAATCAAACCCTGAAAAGTGTAGGGTTAGCTAGCTAGCTACTGAAGATATAGCCTACTGAATGTCTACACATACATGAAGGGAAGCGGGGAAACTTTGCTGATATTCAACCAGCTGTGTGTCATCGCATTGTGCGCAGATGAATGTTGTTTGACTTCCCCCGGAGATCCCAGAGGTCCAGGTGCTGGCAGCGGCACTGGAAGCCAAACACCGTTCATCTGCACACACTGCGATGCCACACAGCTGGTTCAATATCAGCGAAGTTTGCCTTTATATTCATTGTCTTGTGTGGCGATCAGCAGTGATGTGTGGTTCACTTTTACACTGTGATCTGTAGCCTATAGTTTGGCTTTAGTTTCTTACTATCTTTGTCTTTATAACCTGTTGTTGCTGCTGAATCAGTTTGACATCCTGGATATATCCTTCAAACACAGACTGTAGACCCCTCTGTCTGCTTCTCTCTGGAATCGCTGTTTCATTTTTCCAAAAATATGTTCATATTTCTTCAGGAGCAGCTTGTCGGACCGTCACAAAGGAGTGGGGCTTAGCGAAAGGTCAATAACAATATGCTCTCAATATTTAAGAATACTGACTGCCAAGGTTTTCGTGTGAAGCTATGTCCCACATGTTGAACCTGATTTAATTTAGAGTGTGTGTGTGTGTGTGTGTGTGTGTGTGTGCGTGCGTGCGTGCGTGCGTGCGTGCGTGCGTGTGTGTGTGTGTGTGTTAAGGTGGCTGAGTTAGAAGCCCATGGAGGCCACGGCCCCAGTGACATGCTGAAGGATGAGCTGACCCAGTCCCTGGAGGAGCTGGAGGCCCTGCTGAAGGCCAAAGATGAGGTTGGTGTTCTTTGTTCCACTTTTATCCTCAGCTCGGGTCAGAGGCCGGAAGCTGCAGGGTTCATCACAGGTGTTAATGATGAAAGATTCAGCCGCTGAAACTCCTTCAAATCTTTTCCAGGAAATCCACATTTTGCAAAACAAGAAAGCCGAGTACCACGAGATGGAGCACGACAGAGATGAGGCCATTCACAGATTACGGGTAGGAGGGAGATTACAGCAATGTGGTATGCTTTTATGATTTATGTAGTGGTTTGCAGGGGTTGAGCTGTGCCTTTGCACTGTCCTTTGTTTGTCTTCTTCTCTGGTGTGGTGAAAGCATAGTGCAGCGAGAGAGGACCTGCACAGAGAGAACAAAAAGACAATCAGACTAGTGTCTGGATTTTAAATGCTTCTATTTGATACATTACAGGATGATACAGACAGTGGGAAAATGTGCAAAATGCAAGCGTTCCAGTCCATGTTGAACTTTCCTCGGTGCAAAATGAAGCATGCATGATGAGTCACCCTGTATGCAGCTCACTCTACAGATGCACCTAGTTCATCATATAGAGCCTGTGTGTTTGTAAGCAAGCGTCACTCATGCTTCATTTTGCACTGTGGAAAGTCCAATAAGCACAGAAGCATTCGCACTCTTTGCACTGACTACGCTTACATGCACACTGATATTAGAGTATTATTTCAAATGTGACAATATTCTTTATGTGATACAGGTCATGTAAACAGCATATTCTGTTTGCAGGGTTTGAATATAATATTTTCTGATTAAGACGTGGCATATTTGCCGGCAGTAGGAGCAATTTAGGAGCATTCCTAGCATGTTCAGAATACAGCCCCGTTTCCACCAAACACTTTCAGTATGGTACCTTTGGAACCAAAAGTAATCCTTCAGACATGGGACTTAGACCCTAGCGTTTCCACCGCAAACAGTACTCTTAAATGTGGGCGGGGTTGTTGTCACTCACTGCTCCGTCCAGCACTCACAGTAAGTCTGCACCTTGTTTATCGTCCACAAAACGAGGCTGCATGCCGACATTTTCAGAACAAAATAAAACAGGCTGCAGAGAGAATCTCTCTCCATGGGATATTTAAGAATAGTGGGTTTGTGCATTTAGTCCTTCTCAGGCAAGCTCAGGGGTTGAGTGTTACAGTGAAATTTAAGGTGTGTTGATGGATTCACATTGTCACCTCGTGAACTGAGTAACATTACAAGTAAATTTTCCACCTTAAAAGTCGTCGGCAGTCGGCCCAATGAATTAAGTTATTTTTTGTCCTACTCCAGCTGCTGCAGGAGGCATTAAAACATCCTTACATTTTATAGTTACAGTTTACTAATAAAACTCTGCACAGTATGAATAGTGGTTACATGAGCCTCAAAACTAGCCACAGCTCAGCCCTGAGCAGAGTGACCGTCCTCTACTGACCAATCAGACTGCAGTGTTCACAGCTCCACCAGAGTATGCACGGCTACATGTTAACAGGAAAATTAGTGGAATATTCATTTTCATTAGCTATGTCAACAGCTTAGTAGGAATATTGTCTTTTTTGGAATAAGGGCAAAAACCAGAATATTTTGTGCATGTTAACGTAGTCACTGTTGGTACAGCCCTGTGATGTTTTAAATGGTAGCATTTAATTAAAAGTTAAACTGACAACAGCCTCTTCTTCTCTGCAGGAGACAGAGATGCGCAACGTAGAGCTGGAGCGTCGCATCCAGAACACAGAGCAGAACCTGAGCAACTCTCTGGAGGAACGGGATCGCATGGACTCTGAGATCCAGAGGGCCATCGAAATTCTGGACATCAAGATCTTTGACCTTAATGACCTTCGCCAGAGCCTGGTGAAACTCATCGACAAATAAGAAGGTGAAAACCCAACCCGACGGAGAAAGAGATGTGACAGGGTTAAATTTGACGTGGCCGATGCAACGGGGGGGAGCAAACAAAACAAGATGGAGCTGGTCCACGTCCTCTTCAAGCACAAGAACCACCTCGCTGCAGGGAGGTCACTCCGGGTCTGTGTTGCGGTTGCGGTGGCTGTGCTGTACTCAACAACATACTGCAGGTGTTGGCCTACGCAGCAGCATATAGTACATGGTTTCGCTTGTCCAATCTAATGTAAATGCTTCGTGTTGCTTTCAAGGGTAACATTCAATGCAATAAACCAACTTTAAGGTAAGTGCTTAACACTGCTAGACACTTAATATTGAGAACTGGTGCTTGTAGTTTTTCATAACTTTTGTACACGAAACGGCGATGCAGTGTCAATATGAATAAGAGGCCTTGTTTGTTTTTTGTTTTTCAACTTGCAGATGATATTTAAACATCTTAACGAGTCCATGAATTGAATGCAGATTAAGAAAAGTGCACACAGCAAGATTGCTTTTAAGAGATCTGCGTATTTAACAGCCTGCATACAACATAATTATTCCTAAATTAACAGTTAAGGTCTTGTAGTTGCCCGTTCATACTGTAGCAGCTGTGTAAAGTCAAGGACAAACTGGTTCTAGTCCTTCCTCACTGGAATAAGCAAAGACACGTTCAAGGTCAGTAGAAAAATAAGCTAATAGTGTTTTATATTTGGGTAAGGCATGGACACACAACTTAAGCATTAGATCTGAATACTGACACCAACAGAACAGACTCATCCGCAGCTTGTCTATTATCACATCTTCATTTAAGCTCGTAAGAAACCTTTAAATCTAAGATATGTGACAGTAACCTGCAAAGCACATTTTAGATAAGATATATCAAGTAATTACATTTAGGCTCAATGAGTATTTTCCACATGATATAAATCAATAATGCAGTTGTTAAGTGAACACAAGAAATCATCAGTTAGTATTACAGATTACAGATAAGTTTAACTGGTCGTCCCGTGCATCATCTCTTAAAACACCACCGACTTAGGAGCTTATTTATGATATTTACGACGCATTCGAGGAAATTAAAGAGTGATTTTCTGCCTTCTGTCATTTCTCAGCACGTTACCTTTAGCTGTGGACGGTGTGCCACGCGCCTTCAGAGTGTGGCTGAACTGTACGAAGAGTGAATTTATTTAAAAACACAGAATGTCTTTTATCACACAGACTGTATTGTTTAACATGATGCTGTGTTGCATTATTTTTTCAAGCCTTATTGTTCTATTCTGTTTATCGAAGGACAGTTGGTTATAGTCATGCCAGCTCTGTGTGTCAAACTGTGAGCTGTTGTCGTGGCGGTTTGGAAATAAAAGCAAAGAATACAGTAGTTTTAATGTACTTCTTTCTTGTGTTGACAATTGCATTAATCCAACAGGGTGTCTGCAGGTATAAAACTTACACTATACACTATAAAATAGTATACAAACACTATAAAACTAAGATCTTTTCGGGATCATTTTTAACCGCAGATTTTTTGACAAATCTTATCAAAGGTAAGTAGTATATATATATATATATATATATATATATATATATATATATATATATATATATATATTGTAGGTTTTATGTAGGAATGTGGTTATTAAAGTGTGTTAGGTTAATCTATATTTTGCCAACAGGTAAGTGAAAATATAAAATAAAACAACAGTTTTAGGTTCAGTGGTAGGTTAAAACATTTCTAACATCAGAAATGTGGATTTTTGTGCAGAAGAGCTTGACTCATTTTGACAGGAAGAAATAAAAAGTTGGATAAATAAAGTTAAATAAATGTAATAAATTAATAAATGTTTGTGCCAATTAAGACCTCAGAAATTTAAGTTTGAGGCTAGTTAATGACTTTTAAGGGATAATATTTAAATAATTGAACTCACAACATTTTGACTTTAGTTGATTGATTGAATTGATTTCTCAGTGAAACGTCCCTGAATAAAAGAAGCAGCCTTTTTTTTTTTTTTATTAAAGTAGATCGGTAACTTTGAAAAATATGGTGTCAAATTTTAGATTATAAAAAGTACAATAACCCACTGGAACCAGGCGTTGAAGTACACGGTAGTTCATTCCAGGTGTGTGGTGCAAAGAATCTAAAAGCAATCTGTCCCAAGTCAGTGTTAGTTCTAGGCGCCTGCAGCACTAACCAGCCCTGCAACCGTGATATGTGTCACAGCTCTCAAGCTAATAAGTGACGTCAAAAATGAGAGCAATTTTAAACCAAATGTTGGTCCCTTCTAATAGAAAAAGAAGGCCAAGCCACTTTCACAGTGTGTCTTCTGACCGTCTGTAGCTACAGAACACGTCCACTGGTCTGAATTTGATGCAGTCACACAAACTAGTAAGATATTCTGAAGAGGACTGTAAGTAAGAAACCATCTACTAATCAATCGTACTTGTCAGAATGTTTTATTGACAATATTGATCATTGATTCCAGCTGTTTACTTCAGCTTCTTCTTGGGTCTGAGGTGGTCGGTGTGTCCGCACTTCTTCTTGCGGCAGTTTGTGGCACGTGCATGTAGACGAGCGTAGCACCTGAGCACAAGAGGAGCAAACTGTTAGATCATCATCATAATGTCTCAACAATATCCCAGTGCCTTTTTTTTTTCTCTTAAGCACACAACTAATACAAATTACTTTGTTCACTCTTTTAATCTCCACCTTCTCACTGAGTGGTGGTCCCTGTTCATTAAGCTACACTTTAAACAACCTTGTGTATACCTTAATGACCCACTGATTACGCTCTACCTGGATGCATGTTGAACTCTACACACAAATCTACAGACACAATCTGTCACAGTTTTTCAGTCGTTAACAACATCGAAAAAGTCAAACTGATTATTTTGTTAAAAGAACACTCGCCCCATGTTACATTGAATTTGTGAAGAAAACTTTTTCAAATGCCTCCGGAGAAGGAAGAATCCAAAAGCCAAAAAATTCTTGTTGAATGAATGAGTGAGCTCTTGAGGTATTGTGTGACTTTGCTGAATCCAAACTGACCCTTTAAAACACCAAAGTTGGAGGCTTCGACTGAGTCTGTTTTTTCTGGATGCGTTTTTTTAATCTCATCTGAAAAAATTGTTACGTTGACTGATTCTGATGCGTTTTATTGTTCTGTTCGGTGTGAAAATTCGCAATAAGTGACAAAAAATAAACAAAATAAAAAGACGCATTTCCTCCCTTGCCTCTCTCATCTCATCTGTCTGTCCTCCATATTCTGTGTGTGGTCCACATCCTCCTCCTCTTTGTCATCATCCACCTGAATATTACTGTCTGACCTTAGTTATAAAATGAATCTGTCTTGTCACAGATATGTTCCGCCACCACATTATCTTCACTGATTCCTGGTCAAACGTCTCTAAAGGCTCTGACGGATGTGAAAAACAGAAAATGAAAACATTTTTTATGATGAACGAACATTACACAATAATCCAAACTGCCTCTGTTCAGCAAGGTAAAAGTCATGTTTTGTCATTGGAGTCTGGCTTTGAAGAGAGAACATTCACTTTTAGTTTAGTTTGGATTCTTTGTTCAGCGGAGGCATGGGAGATTTAAAGTGTAACACGGGGTGAGTAACTGATATACAAAAGGCCAGTTTGGGGGATGAATTATTCCTTACAAAAACATTATCAGAAACACCAACTGCATTCATCCCCCAGTTTGAGAACACTGGGTTAGGCAGCTTTACACCAACGTCACACAATCTTATTTTGACAAGTTTCAATATGAGATATATAAACATTCCTCCCTTCCTGCTGTCTCCGAGAACAAATCCAGCCTCACCAGTATGACACTGTATTGTGTTTGCATACATACTTGCGGCACACCATCTTGTCACAGTTGTACTTCTGAGCCAGCATTTTCATAGAGGGCTCGATGATGCCTCCTCTCAGACGCAGCACCAGATGGAGGGTGGACTCTGGGAAAGGAGAGAAATCATATAACAATCATGACGCAACAACGATGACCAAAGGCAGTCTTATAACGTCTGTCTTATAACGTCGGTGATGGTTCGCCACGGTGGAGGTGTAACATACCCTTCTGGATGTTGTAGTCGGACAAGGTGCGTCCATCCTCCAGCTGTTTCCCGGCAAAGATGAGACGCTGCTGATCAGGGGGGATACCTGGGAAAAGGGTCACGGCTGTGAATTGATGCTCGAGCCAGATGTGGAAAATCATTTAGTGTTTACAGCTGTCACTCAAATTATATCTCAGCGGTAGGTAAATACATACAGTAATAGGAGTACATCTGATACTAATCTGACCCTTCATTCATGTACATGTGCTCTTACATGAAATACATAGTATCCTTAATATTGTTAAGTATGGACTGACTTTCAAGGAACCTTCCTACGTCATCCTATTGATGTGTATATTACAGATAAAGTGATTGATCACAGAAAACTAACGTATTAAATGCTCTTTGGGTTGTTTTAGATGTTAGAGTTGACACTGTGACACTATATACACCATTCAACCACTAATTCGCGAACCTGGAGGGAATCTTCATGGAGGGATCCCATTCATTTCTTTGTTGTGGGTTTTTTTCGATTATGCTTTTTATTGTTTCCTCGAGAAAGACGAAAAATGAAAAGTCTGCAGCAACCTACACCATAATATAACACATAGTTACTTGTACATATTATAACAAATTTCCAGACTGTATAAGTATATTAAAGAGCACATTATTCATAAACATAAAAGAAAATAAAAGTAAAAAATAGAAATAAATAAGTAATAATAATGATAATAGTAATAATAATAAAAATAATAAATAAATAATAATAATAATAAGAAGAACAATCTGATTCTTCTCTTTATTAAACCGAAACTAGACGACAAGGAGCACAGCTAGAAAGACAATGAAAGAAATTGACTCTATGCAAGACTCAGAAAGACGACACTAGACTTGAATAATAATCAATAGATAAATTAATCCCAAAGGCTGTAGAAATGTGGTTTTAGTTTCGTTAGCTCTTATTATTTTTCAATTATTTTATTATGCTGTTGTAACTGATGTGTCAGTGTCACACAAGCTGTTTTAATACAGATTTAAGTGAGAAAAAAAAGAGAAATTGTGACACTAGATTTCCTAGACTAAGACAGCTGAGCTTATAGTATCCAACCATGTTTATGTAAAAAATATAATTTCAATAAGGTTTTGGTAAGATTGATAAAACAACTCGTCTAAACATTTTATATATATTGTATGATGGCAGTAGGACCTCTTAGCCATCAATTTGTTACTGAGAATTCAGAGTTACACAGGAATTTGTGCATGTAGGAATATGAAACAATATGCCACCCTAGTTGATGACACTATACGTGAATGATATCAGCCCTGTTAATGATCTATAGGACAAATTATTTTGATTTTACCTTCCTTGTCCTGGATTTTGGCCTTGACGTTGTCGATGGTGTCACTGGGCTCCACCTCGAGGGTAATGGTTTTACCCGTCAGCGTTTTCACAAAGATCTGCATTTTGGCTCACTGGAAAGAAATAAAGTATGTCAGACTAACTAGAGTGGACCAACAAGCACAGCAAAAGTCAACTGAGAACAGAGCGATTATCTTGTGCTTTTAATAAGTTACTTCCTCATATTTGTAATCAAGTATCCAGGTACAGGTATTTGCTATGCTCTAGTGTTTTCAGCAGGTTCTTTTCAACCAGTGTGCCAGGACAGATTGAAAAGACATTATTATACATAGGCCTACTTTAAATACAGAAAAACAGGAGTTTAAAAACTACTTTAAACACGTGTAAGGTGAAATGCCTATTGGGCACAGCCAAAAACACACCACATAGATAACTACTGCAGTTACACCGACTGCTGACTGGATTTGAGCGCATCTCCCGTGATATAATAAACATAAAGTAAACGATTTATTTAGAAGTTTAAATAAATGTGTACTCACGTCGTGACCATTCACCAGCCCTAGTGAGGCAAAACAGGAACTTGATGAGCCCGGTGCTGTGCTTAAGTAAGAGAAACAAGCTCATCCAGTTTAATAATCTGGTCCGGTGACACATCTGCACGGATGGAGGAGGGTTGGTGTGTTGATCGCAGGTACTGACATGTAGTAGATTAATTAGCGGGGCACGATCTGATGTGTTTAAACGATTCACATGCATGTGGTTGCTCTCAAACAGTGAAATAAAGGAAATAAATGTTTATGTCGAAAAAATGGAAAACGTGTCGTCCCTGGGTGGGCTCGAACCACCAACCTTTCGGTTAACAGCCGAACGCGCTAACCGATTGCGCCACAGAGACAACCATACTTACATGTATCACTCCGAAGAATTTGAAATATCACATTGTACATATTGCACATACATTTATATATGATCGCGTTGTTGACAGGTGCACGGGCGCCATCTTGTGGCAGCGCCGACACGCTAATCGCGTTAACTTCACGCGAGAGCATGTGTTGTTTTTCACCGCTAGGTGGCTAATCAAGTTCGAAACATACAAATATGAAAAAGTAAAAGAGATAAAAGCATACGAGACATTAAATGATAGCGGCTGAGAAGAAGCAAGACAAACATTAAAAAAAGGTACGTACCATTACATATGACTTAACGTCAGCGTTAAATGGTGATTTTTTTTTTTTTTAAATTCTAATCAGACTGTCGAAAAACAGCTATCGTTAGCTTAGCGTTAGCGCTAACTGCAACTTCCTGCGGCATAGCCATAGCTAACTTCAACTACTGAGACAAACGTATTGTATTACACTCGGTAAATTAGTGACAGTTGACGTAATAAAGTGCAGCCAACCAAGACATTTAATATGAACCAATAATTCACTGATATAATGTTTTTATATGTTACTACAAATTAAACGATGGAGCCTCAACCAGTTAGCTGATGTTAGCAAAGTTAACCGTTACACCAGCATTGGCACGAGGAAAGGTGATCGGAATTAAGTTATAACTTAGCAAACATTACCGTTAGCCTAATTACAATGTGCTCTTTGTTTGCGGTAGCTATTAAGTGTGTTTCACATCATATAACAGCTAGTTATGACAAATTTTGCGAAAACTCACTTCTAAAGAGAAAGCCCTAAAATAAAAGCACAAAATCACTCCATCTATTACATGACCGAGGACCGGTAATGCCAATTACTGAGCAAGTAAGATATTTGATCACGTTTGATTGGTAAAGGTTCAGCTCCACCCCCACTGACGATATTTAACAATAATCAATCAAACACAAAGTACGTTTGTTTAATTTATCTCTTAAATTTACCCCATTTACACTGTTTTTGATGCTATGACAGAGTATGTAAGTTAATGTCTGTGACATGTCAGGATGGCACCCAGCATATTAGTGTCATCCTGGTGACAGCCAGCAGATGGCACTGTGGTACAGAAGAAGCTGTACAGCATGTAGTATGTGACATGATATAACTTATATTATCCAAAGGGAAATTACTGTGCAGCTAATAGTAAGAGTACAAATATAACAATCTGAAATTACAAGGATGGATGGAAAATAACAACAACATGCAAATTCAAAATAAATATAGTATTTGCACTGTTAAAAAAAAACAGGTTAACAGTATGAACAGGTAAACAGTGAGGACCAAAAAGGTAGAGCCTCTAGAATAATTGTTATAAAACAATTAATCAAATATAAGCTACGTTTTAAGTTGTCAACAGACACTCAGACAACCTGTGAAATGATAATTCAAGTGTAATTTGTGTAATAAATGAAACAATTTAATTCTACTGAATCACAAATCAAAACTGTTTGTGTCTAAAAATCATCACAAGAAACATACATAGAAAGAGTAAAGTTGTGACTTTATTTCCTTCATTTCAATGTCTACTGCATGTTACGTAACAATTTCATTATTTTACAATATTAAACAACCACTTCTGTCTGTACTGGGTTTTACATCAGCAAGTTTACATCTATTTTTACTATTGTGCTATTTCTTAGTCACAATCTCTTTTTGTCTACAAATGTGCTTTGTGAACTTGCTGTGTGACAAACAATGTAAACAATTTGTGGGCTGTAATGAAGAGAAACATCAGGCAGATGCCTTCACAATTCTGATTTTACTACACACACACAGGCCCTGTTTGCACCTGGTATTAACGCTTGTCCTGGGTGACTGGATCACAAGTGGATGTGTCTAAATACAGGTGTGAATGCAGCAAATGTGCCTCAATGCGTCTTGAGATCTGAGCACTCAGACCACATTTGGAGGTGGTCTGGCTGTATATGGCCACAGTGTTTCAGCAGTGTATACTCTAATGTGGGTTTCCAGCTTTGGGGCACTACCTGGTGCTTCCTCATCCTGTCTGAACCCAGCATCCACCCAGGTGTGCTCTTACATACTGAAATTTGGCACTAATTTATTGGGAACAGTATCAATGTAATTTCATCATTACCCTTAATTAAAGCACCAAGTTTGGTACCTGACCTTACTCAAGGTGCACATAGAGACTCATCCTAACAAAAGGTGTGAAGAGATGGACTTACAGCTGTCCACTTGTGATTGGATCACCCAAGACAAACATTAATACCAGGTGTAAACTGGGCCACAGACTGGCATTCCATAAATAAGTTAGTTAAAATGGTCCACATTGTCAGTGTTACAGTCACTAAACAATGAATCATTCACAGTGGTTTCACAACAGGTGTAGAAGCCCCAGTGGCCTAATGGATAAGGCACTGGCCTCCTAAGCCAGGGATTGTGGGTTCGAGTCCCATCTGGGGTGCATAGCAGCGTGGCGCAGCGGAAGCGTGCTGGGCCCATAACCCAGAGGTCGATAGATCGAAACTATCCTCTGCTATCTAAACATTTTACAAACACTAATCATCAAACTCTCACTGCTTTACCTGTCTATTTACACTCTTCGTTAAACATAAAGCACAGTGGCCTCAGCATACAGAAACTGTGGTGAGGAGTCTAAAAGATCACATCCATCAAATGTCACTCTACATGTAAACCATGGCTGTTTATTTTGGGACACAAAAACTGGGACTTTATGTAAATGAAAAACATCAAGACTTTACTGAGCTTTGCGCATCCTGTCGGCTACAGATGCCCTGTGGTTGGTCAAATTATTGAGGACGCAACTGTTGGTCAACATAGACAGTTTGTTGTTCAAGGTGTCTTTACTTCTCTCCCAACAATAATCTCCTCCTTGATCCATATTTTCCTCTTCTCCTCTGTCGTCCCCTTCGTCTTCAACCTCGCTCTCTTCATCACTGCGCACATCTTTATCCAGCTGGAGACAGAAGCAGATACAAGGTTTGACACATCTGACGGAGCTAAAGAACTAATCTAATCTTAGATGTTATGTAGGAATTGACACCACATCTTTCCCTATGAAGCTACCATGCAGTGCAAGTTGATTTTACAGCTGATTCTCACCTTGCCTGTCAGGAATT
Source organism: Epinephelus cyanopodus (assembly GCA_026686955.1). Taxonomy (NCBI): domain Eukaryota; kingdom Metazoa; phylum Chordata; class Actinopteri; order Perciformes; family Serranidae; genus Epinephelus; species Epinephelus cyanopodus. The sequence goes on along the minus strand of CM048926.1, from coordinate 14,200,795 downwards.
TATAAACCATGCGTAAGATTAAGCCAGCCCAGAAGATGTGAAGACCCTGCAGCACCATCAGGAGGACGTTGAAAAAGTAGTAGCCAGCAAAAGGTTCAAACACCTCCATGGACAGCACCAGGGTGGTATGGATGATTCTGCAAGTAATCAAAATTGCAATAACATTAGAGAAAGTGTTACAAGTCAGCCATGCGCATTAAAGGTCCAGTGTTTGGGCAGCCGCAGTAGGCAAAATGTGGTGGCCAACACGCATGGCCCTATTTAGAGAGTGTTTAGCCTGTTTCCACCAGCAGTACAATGCGATACTGTTTGGTTTGGTACGTTTTTTCCGTTTCCACTGTGGAAAGTTGTGGATGGTACCAATGGAGCCATTCCGTACCATCCCATGTTTGGTCCCTCCTCTGTTGGGGTACCTAGCACACAGATCTGGTACTAAAAAGTGGAGCTGTGAACACTGCAGTCCATTGATCCGTCAATCAATAGTGGGCGTTTACATAAGTTACTTGGTGGCTTTGCAATCTTTGCAATAAGCTTCTGCACCGGTGCCGAAATTTCGTGGGAAAAAATCTACTTTACGAAAGGAAACGGGTCATGTACTGCGAAATTGGTCGGTCAGCCAATCAGGGCCTGGAGCAAGTCCTTATGAGGAGTTGGGCATGAGATAGTTGAGTCACGAGTACAATTAAATGGCAGACGAACAAAGTTTAGAGACAAGTGAAAAATGGCCTAGCAAAAGAAAACAAGCTCCTCTGTGAGGAGGCAAAGAAGAGCAAAAAGGAGAGTGATAAAAGAAGAGGAAAAACAAGACTAAACCTCAATCAGATGTTCGAGAGATGGAGGGAGCTCCGACCAAAGAGGCTTCAAAACTGATGTCCAGCTAGCTTTCTTTCTAATGGATCAGTAAGTAAAACGGCTAAATGTTAGCGAGATGAGAGAGGACTGTACTGTACTGGCTGCTGGTTAATTCCTAGCAGGCTAGCATTGCAAATTGCCACAACCAGGGACCAGGTAGCAAGTGTTGGTCAGCTGACATCCTTGTTGCCATTCTATGGCAGCCCTTGGACAGTGATACCCCCTCCCTTCCATCTCTTCTCTTCTCACGGAGGCAGCTATTGACGGACATCACCCAGCTAAGTTACGCCCACCTAAGTGAACACTGAACTTTGTTTCCCATTCAATTTGAGCTCCAACGGCCGCATAATTTCCATATGGTACCATTTATTCTAGAATCGGGACTGTTTACATGTGCATGTTGGTATAATTCCACTGTGTCCACTGTTGTTTGTACTGGTACGGTACATATTGGTATAATTTACTGTGAGTTGTTTGTACTGGTACTGTACATATTGGTATAATTTACTGTAAGTTGTTTGTACTGGTGCTGTGCATTCTGGTATAATTATTTGCATTACTATTTGTTTTTTTCTTCACATAAATCTAATAATTGTTTCTTTACTCATTTATTTAGCAGAGTGTCCACACACCTTCTCATTCTACATAGAGGTATACCGGTGCTTTACAGCCTACATTGATTATCTCTGATCCCCATGGTCAATTTGGTCGTTGCCACAGTGCAACGCAACACCACTCACAATAGGTGGCGCCAATCTAAAAAAAGACAAATCTTATCTGTTGCCTCTTTAAGGTGGAATATTAACTCGTAATGTTATCATTGTTTGAGTTGATGACGTGAATCCATCAGCACACCTTAAGTGTTTGAAAATATATATTAATTTTGACCAAATCATGTGTACTGTACTGTATGTGTGACTTGCAACAACACTGCGCTTGCCTTAGAAGGACTAAGCACAAACCTGCTCGAGGTGCAGACTGATAAAGGAGGAAATGCAGTTAGTGCTGGACGGAACAGCAGGTGACAACAACCCTGCTGTCATAAAAGAGTAGTGTTTGTGGTAGCAATGCTATGGTCTAGGTACCCTGTCTGAAGGGTTACTGTTGGTTCCAAAGTATCATACCAACAGTGTTTGGTGGAAACATGGCTCTTAATTTGTCCATTCTAGGCTACTGTAGAAAGATATGGCGGGCTCCATTGGAGGGGACATACTCGGTATGTAAATACCAGTGGCTCATTCTAAGGTAACAAAAGCACAACAATTCTTATTTCAAGTGATGATAAACTAATGAAAACATAGTTATGAATATTATATACCATTTCTGCCAATTGATGCCTCTCAATCCTACGCACTGGACCTTCAAGTTGTTGAAAAATGAAAAAGACGCCTCAAGGGTAAACCTTACCTGCTGGGGAAAATCACCAGTCGAGTCACGAGGAAGACCGTAGTAAACACAACAAACAGTGTGTCACACGTTTTCCTCCAGCCAGTGCCGTAGTTGAACATCTTGGCAGACTGCAAAAATACAAATGATTGTGTTCATTAAACAAATACAAACCACAATTGAAGCTGTATGTAAAGCACAGTCACCACACTGAACAGAACATTATTTAAGCTTTATGCAAAAAGGGCCACTGAGCCAACGCTGGGGATTAGGATAATAGGTCAACAGGAAAACATGTCTTCAACAAGGGGAAACTAAAAATGAACATGCATGTCAGTTCAGTCCATGATGAGACTGTAACTGTAAATGTTATCAGCATTGTCTTTCCTGTTGTTTTGTTTTACATGTATTACTGAGTTTACTTTGTAAAAAAATAAAGAGCTTTTACTTTTTTAATATTCATTATATTCTTATGTACAATCGATTGTTTTGTTCAGGTAAACAGGGCATCATGGGCTGCTAAAGTGCTTTTAGCTATCAGGACTCAGTCACAGGATCAGCCTGCTGACCGCTCACAATAGACACTTCTTTTCTAAGAACAACCTCAAGCACAAAGTGAACCTCTGGCTATAATTTACAAAATTTAGACTCACTTTGGTAGGGCTACACAGAGTCAGAAAAAAGGCCAACAGGGAAGTGAATCTATGGTGACATGCCCTGAGGAGATCAGTTACATGTTTAAGGTCCCGTGTGACTGTTTGGCTCAGGCCCTAGAGTCTGAATAGATGGCGAGAGACGCTTAATGTACAAGTTGTTCTTTTGAACTTGAATGTTACATGAAAGCAGCATGGCAGCAGGGGCGTTTGTGATATTACCTCCAGCAGAATGTCAGCGGAGTCATGAAGCAGCATGACCAAAGTGCCGATGCGAATGTAGTTGGCGCAGTAGGAGAAACTGAGCAGGAAGATGGTGGCCAAATGATGGATCACCTGTTCTTTAAAATCCTGGAAAGTACACATACAGTAAATAACACCAGTGAAATAAAATGACCTTCATGTGTCAACAGAATGATTTAAATTCCTGCCCTCAAAGTAACTTATTAACCCTGTGTTAAGTGAAGTTTCTCATTAAAGCAGAAGTGCAAGCCATCAAGTATTAAATATGACTAGGCTTAAGCAAACACAAGGCTAATACCTTCACTCGTGTCCTTCTCTAAAGGGCAAATGTGTTGTGAGGCAGTGTAGATTAAAAACTCAGTTGTGTAACATTTATGCGTGAATGGATGTTGAGGTCCTCACCTTCCTCTTGATGTCCACATAGATCCGGAGGAGCAAAGAGCCATAAAAACCCAACTCCAGCATGTAGTACCAGTAATGAGCTTTCTCCATGGGCTGGGGACAAACATCATTCAGTAGTCATTAAAAAGTCAAACAAAAACACCTGGATATTTACTGGTGAAAGTAAGAGTAGGTAAAAGTACACATTTCACTATTGCCTGTAGTGCTTTTTATTAATCTAGATTGATTTGGTGAGTTGCTGAGCATTGGAGATATCAATCGTAGAGATGTCTGCCTTCTCTTCACTATAATAGCACTCAGCTTGTGGTGCTCAAAGCGTCAAAAAAATACATTTGAAAAACCCAGCAACAAGGTCTCTTTCCAGAAATCATGACTGGGTTGCTCATGACAATCCACAGACGTTGTTGTGAGCAGTTTCATGTAGGCACTATTTTCTCTCCGCCAGAACTACACTTGCCAACCATGTCACTGCGAAGAAGGAAGTGTGTATCTACAGCTAGCTCATCTAGCACCATTGAGCTAGCTAATGTTACAGCTCAACCGAGGAGGACGCCACTAATGTTTACATATCCCACTGTCACCAGCACGAGCCTGTCATTCATGAGTAGATGCATGTTTTCCTCTACGCAGTGATACGGTTTGCAGGTGTGGTTAGGTAGAAAGAACAAATTACAATGAAGAGAAACATGAGACAGGCACTTAATGCTTTCACAATACCCTGGTTTTACTTCACACAGACTAACATCCTGCCCATAAAAGCTTTTATAGAGTTTATGTTACAGTCACTGAACACTGAATCGGTCACAGTGTTGTTGTTTTTTTAATGGATAAGGCACTGGCCTCCTAAGCCAGGGATTGTTGGGTTCGAGTCCCATCTGTGGTGCATAGCAGAGTTTCACTCTTCACTGCTTTACTCAACTAATTCCATTCTCAGTTAAATGTGGAGCACAGTGGCCTCAAGTTCAGTACCTGACCATACTCAAGACGCAAATGGAGACTCATTCTAACAAAAGACGTGAAAGGACAAACTTACAGCTGCCCACTTGTGATTGGATCACCAAGACAAAATCAATACCCGGCATAAACTGGGCCACAGACTACCATTCTGTCATAGATAAGTTATTTAAAAGGTCCTACATTGTCAGTGTTACAGACACTGGACAATCAGTCATTCACAGTGGTTTTCAAGCACCAACAGAAGCCCCAGTGGCCTAATGGATAAGGCACTGGCCTCCTAAGCCAGGGATTGTGGGTTCGAGTCCCATCTGGGGTGCATAGCAGAGTGGCGCAGCGGAAGCGTGCTGGGCCCATAACCCAGAGGTCGATAGATCGAAACTATCCTCTGCTATCTAAACATTTTACAAACACTAATCACTTCACAGCTTGTCTAATTCCACTCCCCATTAAACATGAAGCAAAGTGGCTTCAGCATACAAAACCATTCGTGAATTACTTGAGTACATTAATTAGAAATTAATCAATAATTGATGAATCCATCTTTTAATTGAAAAGGCCAAACATTTGCTGGTTCTAGCCTTTTTGGTCTTATATGATACTAAACTAAATCTAAATATCTTTTGTTTTTCAGACTTCTGGCCAGACAAAGACATCTCCCTGGGCTTTGTGAGAAAGTAAGAGGCATTTTCACTTATTTCTGAGATTTTATCGAGCAAACAATTAGTCTGCAGTAAGTGCTACAATGAACAGCAGGCAGGCACTGAACACTTTCATGATTCAATGATTCTACTTCACACAAATGCAGAAGATTATCTCAAAAAGGATTATAGTGCCAGTGTTCCTGTCACTGATGTGTGCACAGTGGCTTCGCAGCAGGCCCAGAGGCCTGTCAGGGATAAAACACTGGCCTCCAAAGCAATTCTTTGGCACAGAGCCTTATGGGAGATGTGAAGCAGAGTGGCGCAGCGGAAGCGTGCTGGGCCCATAACCCAGAGGTCGATGGATCGAAACCATCCTCTGCTATAGGAATGATGCTTTTAAAAGAAAAGCCCTGAATGGCTTTTGGTATTGGAGTGTTGATCGGATTAAATAAATGTTTGATGCCATCGGTTTGGGGCAGAGTTGCTCTCGATGTAAAAACACATGGAGTTAAGTATCAATATATATGAAGCACTAAAGAGGCACCTATATTCATAACAGTCTTAATTGCAATCATTTAAATGGCATGAGGATATTCTGGCAAAAAATAAACATAAAACATAGAAATAAAGAATTCATGATTGTTCTTTCCTTCCTAACCATGGTGTTCTTCCATGAAATGACACAATATGCATTGTTCTAATGAGAATGAGGAAAAAGATGTGCTTGTTTAACAATTCCTCTTTTAAAGAAATGCAGTCTGTTTCACAGACGCAGTTCAGTCACATTTGAGCACTAACAGCTTCCACACAAAACAAGGCTTTCCTTGATGTTGTAATATAGGACCCTGACAAGAATGAAGTAATGAAATAGGACACACTAACTATCCAAAGGAGTGAGATGATGCTGTGTTTTTACCTGATATGGATATTGCCTCCAACATTCCCTGTGGTCCCAGAACCATGGTCTCTGTAGATAAAAGACAAAGACAGTGTTAAAGCTGTAGAACTTACATGGCAATGTTATTGCTTTAAAAACTTTGTGAAACTCATACTCACATCTATCAAACAGGCGAGTCCACCTATGAAGGCTGTGAGGTAGAAAAAGAACCTCCAACTGCAAAATAAAACACATTAAAACAAATCAACATAGCTTCAAAGTGTGTCTCTTTGTGCAGTGGCAATTCTTTAAAATTAGGTTGAGCACTTACGCAGCTTCACCAAACTTCTTGGAACGACAGGGCCTGTCTTGATTCCTGCGAAGTCTGAACCAGGTCTCGATCTGCCTCTGGGTTTTGCCACACAGCGACATCAAAGTCACAATTTCACTCTGGAATAGAAGGGAGAAATTGTTTAAATGAAGAGGAATAGAAAGCAGAAAGTGGTCTTGGAAGACATAGAGTATAATGTAATTAGAAATGGAAAGCATAAAGGAGGAAATGACAAAGGGGAGAAACAGACGCAGGCAGAGAGATCATCCTAACTTCATCTTGGGATCATCTTAACTTCCCAAAGTGTTGTCAAAGCAAAATGTAAAAGTGTTTGCTGAATAAGTGAAGTTATTCTTGTGTGTTGTGTTTTTAATGTCTCCTTCAGCAGATTAATGATCATCTGTAGGGTTGGTACAAACAGGCCTGCTGGGATTAATTAATTTGGTTGTGTGATGCAGTAAAAGTTTTATAGTCTGTGTTATTATTTTATATAGAGAGAAATAAATGTGAGTAACTTTTTAGGAGCATTACTAGTTTATCCAAAAGCTGAGAGAGAATAGTGTAAATGGCTTCTGTATATGTGATGTTCCCCCAGGCTAAGTGTTTTAGGAACAAAGAAGTGATAAAATCACAGTGTTCACGTACCGCTGTGCTTTTCACTGACTATCCCAACAGCAAACGAACAAGTAAATTCTTAAAATGAGCATTTGAGAAATTTAACAACCCTTTGCCTAGATCCTTTTGTAACTTCTTCCAGATGACATAAAAACATATTACAAATGGAGCTGAGCTGCATGCATGCTGAGGCCTTTTCAGACTAACTTGTGTTGGCTGTCTGCTCCTCTGGGTATAAAACGACTCCAGCTTTGGGCAGGGGGCAGCAGTCACTTGTCTTCTATACCTCAACCCCACGCATCTGCCCATGGGTGGGGCCAAAAACCTGGAGGCAACAAAAGACAAATGATTACACAAATGATAATACGCCAGTAACACCCATTGAGAGACAAGTCAGGGCGGCAGCCTGCAGTTGTTTAGCCAGACTCACTGTACAAGCTGTTAAACGGTCTAAAGCAAACAGTTTGCTTGGATAACTGAAGGCTGTACTGTATGCCTCCATTCAGACAGCCAACAAAGCAGTGTGTGTGCATGTCCGTGTGTATGGGTGTATAGTATTACCACTTAGCTTGATAGATATTTGCATTTAAGATAACATAATATAAGAATTTTGCATGAAATCACAAGATACAGTCCATGAGGTGGAAAAATATATAAAATATAACAAAGTTAGAAAACTATATACTTTACATTGCTCAAACCAGTATGTAGTAGTGAGGAAAAATAGGGAGCACTGCACTATGTTAAGGCTCTGTGTAGTTCGTTGTAAAAAAAAATCAGGTGCTCCTCAAGGATGGGGCAAAGAGTCACTCAAAGATAAAAACTTGCCAGCTCACTCAATGTTAAAGTCCATCATACAAACAGACAGTCCAAAAATGCATCCGAGACACACTTTGAATAACAATGTTAATTATTTACAGTATACATGCATATAGTTTTCATCTGTAATTTCTGTCAGTATGTTTTGTCCAGTAGGGCTATACCAATATATTATATGACCTGTGTCACATGACCCTCACATTAGGTCTTAAATTGCACACCTGTGTCCAGTGCACATCCCGATGAAGACTCTTTAGTCAAAACGTGTTGGTTATCCATGTACTAAAAAAGGATTTTTAACTACAGCCAGGGTACCTCAGATGCATTTTTGGACTGCCTGCTTGTGCTATGGACTTTTACACTGACTGAGCCAGCCAGTGGCTGTTTTTTATCTGTAAGTATCGTAGTGTTGTCACAATACTGGAATTTCTAACTTGGACACAAGACCTTGAGAAAATATCAATATTCAATGCCATTTTCGATACCACAGGGAAAAACTAATATTGAGGGCATACACGATAAATATAGCAAAGCTATACCATGACAACTACGACTTTTCTGTTCTTGGTTAGTAGCAGAGAACAGCAGAATGACTGAAACATAACATGGACAGTATTTGTTAATAACATCTGCTGTAGTAAAAGATACCAGAATAAATTAGCATAGTATTGGAACAATAACAATGACATTTAACTGGGTTTAACGAGCCATTTGATTCCACTGCTCTGAATATTATAATGGCTAACACTCTGGAGATGTAATCAACCAATCAAACCCCTAAAGACAACCTGTGTATGTGTAAAAAGTGCCCAAGAGGCTTGTTATGCACTCCTAACAAGCTGCACCTATAGTATGCAACTACCTATAGTTTCTCTTTTAAGTTTATAACTGAGCATGTGTGTTATTAGATTTTGGAAATAAACTAAAAAGCATCAAATGAGGGAAAAGCATTTCATGCAAACAGACTTTTGTTTTCAGCTATAATTTAAAGTAACTTTCATTGAAAAGGAACATTTCCTATACTGTCTGTCTCTCTGTCTAGTCCCCAAAGGCCACTTTTGTCCTGATGATAACAATGCCTGCTCTGCCGAAACACCTGCTCACTCACCCACAGGAAATACTGAAAATACAGAATGATATTTATTAAATGAGGGTTGTCAGTGTTAATTCAGCTTAGGTAGGATAAATGTTTATCTTCCTGTAAAACCTACACATCCCAAACACATCACTCAGATCAGTACAAAGAGATTAGGTGTGTTTTACCTCTCGAACACATAGCGAAGGGCAACAAAGCCCAGTGCGAGAGGCAGGGCTATGAGAAGGTCCTGGGGTAACGGTCGGTCTGAGTCTGACAACTGTTCCACGTCTCTCCAGGTCACACCTGGAGGAAGCCAGTAGTCCTCCCTCCAGAAGTCAGGCAGCAGGTCCATTCCGCTGCTGATTGACAGGAATTTTAGGAAACATAGTGAAGATGATGTTTAAAACAGAGATTTCCTCATAGTTCAGCTTCAGCCCAATCCGATGTGATTTCATTGAGGTAAACCCAGTCTGGAAAGTCTCCAACTTGAATTTAGGTAAGCAGTGGCTAGAGTGAGACGTCAGAGGCTGTGTTTGTGCGTGTGTTTGTACAGTATGAAGGCATGGTGGCATGTCGAAGAGAGATAAAGAGGGAATACTATGATGGCATATCATAAACAGGTAGAGCAGGTCGGCTAATCCTAAAATCAATCAATCCCCAGCTCCAGTCTGCATGGTGAAGGGCAAGTTAATGAACCCCATATTGCTCCCAATGGCTGTTCCATTGGTGTATCAGTCAGTATGAATAGTTAACTAAGGTATTAACTAAGGTATCAGGTGGCACTTTAGAAGTTAGCCTTGACCTCCAGTGTATTATTATCCAGTGTGGGTGTGTGTGTGTGTGTGTGTGTGTGTGTGTGTGTGTGTGTGTGAATGGATGAATGAGACTATGTAGTGTAAAAGTGCTTTGAGAGGTCGGACGACTAGAAAGGCACTATGCAAGTTCAAGTCCCTTTACCATTATCATCTTGAAAGCTTATGGACAACGTAGTGTAATATTTGCCACATTGATACCTGTCTCTACCTCAACTACAAAACCAACCAACCAGGAGAAGACAACAATAATACACCTGGGGACACCCGAACAGGGCGTGTTCAAATGGCCAAAGGCCTGTTTTGTCACACTATGAGAGCCCTTGCTTTTCAGTTTTTTCAGTCTGACCCTGCAGCTGGTGGGGGTTCCTGCACTGTGGAAGACATTGACATCATCACAAGAAGGCACCAAATGACTTACGGCTAGTTACCCTGAGATCTCATATAATGACGACCTTGGAATGGCAGCTGCTCCCTCTCCTTAGACCCCAGGTCCACTAAGTATGTGCTTGACCCACTGCAGTTTGCGTACAAGGAGAAGGTGGTTGTGGAAGATGCTATCCTCTTTGTACTACACAGGGCTTACACTCATGGACAAGCGGAGCTGTGCTGTGAGGATCGTGTTTTTCATTTTTCCAGCACCTTCAACACCATTAAGCCCCTCTTACTGAAAGACAAGGTAACAGTGATGATGGTGGACTCACATCTTGTGACTTTGCGTGGCCATAAGTGACAATGGGAAAGGCCCACTGGATCACAGACTACTTCACAGGGAGGTCAACAGTATGTCAGGCTGAAGGACTGCTTCCCTGAGACATTGGTCAGCAGTACTGGCACACCACAGGGGACCGTGCTCGGCCCTGTCTTGTTTACTCTTTACACTTCTGCTTTCAAGCACAACTCGAGTCATGCTGCATGCAGAAGTTGTCAGATGACACTGCAACACTGGGGTTTATTAGGGGTGGACAGGAGAATGAGTACAGGAGCCTGGTTTAGGACTTTGTCATGGTGGTGGCGTCCAAACCATCCAAAGCTGAGCACCCCACAGGGAAACTACCTCACAGGGAGACCATAGTATGTCAGGTTGAGGGACTGCTTCTCTGAGACTGTGGTGCGTAGCACTGACACCCCACAGGGGACTGTGCTTTGTCCAGTCTTGTTTACCCTTTACACTTCTGTTTTCAAGCACAACATTGAGACATGCCACATGCAGAAGTTCTCAGATGACACTGCAATTGTGGGGTGAACTAGCGGTAGGGGGAGTATTGAACCCTGGTGGACAACTTTGCGACATCATGCAGGTCGAACCATCTACAGCTAAACATCTCCCAGACAAAAGAAATGGTGGTGGACCAGGCCCCATCTGCAACTAGTCTCCAATGAGGTACTTCCCGAGGAGGCTGAGGTCCTTCAACATCTGAAGGAAACTACTGCTGATGTTCTACCAGTCAATTGTCACCAGACTTTTCATCTATGCTGTGGTGTGCTGAGGTGGCAAACTCATACAAACTAAACTTCTGGTAGCTTACTATAATGATAAAATCAACTGTTTTTCATAAATTCTGCTGCAATAAAAATGACTTACGTGAGATGAACAGACTGAAAACTTTATCTCACTAGATAAAACAGACATTGACAAAGTTTGGGGACATAATTTGCAGTTGAAAAAAATAATAAATTGCAATATATCGCAGTATATATTATGACAATATGCAACCACTACTTTAAATTGAATTAATATTCTGTTGTGACTTAAGTATCATAATTACTTCATGTTGTGGGGCCTCTGGTGATTCCTTCTATCTATCTATCTATCTATCTTTTAATGATCTATTGCCAAGCCCCATACTATCATTACTAAGTCACAGCCAAACTATTAACCCATTATATCCTTTAGGAATATTATTTAGTCTGTCAATAATGCCATACAACAATGATACATGAAAATCTGTCAAACAAAATAAACAAAAATATTACTTTATGCTATAAATAGCAGAACAAAAAGACTAAACTCAGCTAAAGAAGATCATAAGTATACAGCCTGTGCAGAAATAGAGAGATATCCTATATCTTCCCTTTGTTGAAAACCAGCCAGTAGTTCAGTAGATTATCATCATTAACACGGAGAAACTCACCAAGACGAAGTTAAACTGTTAAAAGAAATTGGGACTCACCTTGCGAAGCTGTGTGCAAATGATGAACTGATCGATCCTGAGGATGAAGGAGGAATAAAGTCCAACTTTTTTCAGCCTGATGTGGCTAATGATGCGCCTCAGCACCGCTAAATCCCTCCTGACTACCAGGCACAAGTGAGTCGCTCAGTCACCGCGGCTCAGGCGTCAAGTTAGTCAGGCACGGTCAAGAGAAGCTGCTGCTGATTTCAAAATAAAAGCCGCTTGTAGAGAGGCACCAAAATGAAAACGTGGGTGCAAAAAGAGGTTTGTTTTTGTTTTCCATCACACGTTTGCTCGTTTCTCCCTTAAACATGTAAACTTAATCAAATTGAATCATGTTGCTCCACAGTTTTGCACAGACACTCGACAGTAACTGCCTGTAAAGGTAACTCAGGTTTACTTTTATCCTGAAAGTTACCGGTACATGCGTCCTTATGTAACAGGAGGATGTAACTTGATGGTTGAACGGCTATTGAAACACAAGGGGCGTCTCCTGCTCATAGCGACAGTTCACAACCCATTAACTCAGCGTGGGTAACAAAGGGAACTAACAACAAAAAAAATGAAGTGTTAAACAAAAGTTAACATTAGTTAAACATTTGTAAAAGCTAAGGTTAGAGATTAAATTTTTTTGTCCAGTTGCCACTGTGGTTGATGGATTAAAAAATCTACCAACCACTCAGTAGAACATCATTGTATTTTGGCTGGTGAGTGAAATAAATCCAGCAGACATTTGCATATTTACCAGCTGATTTCCAACCCTGGTATCAGCAGTTATATTATGCAACTTCACACTGGCTCCCAGTATCTTTTTAGATTTTAAGATTTCACTGATCACTTTTAAGACTCTTCATGGTCTCTCTCCCAGCTATATCGCTGACCTCTTAGTTAGTAGGTCCTCAGGCAGAGGTCTTTTGTCTGTTTCACAGACAGAGCGTTTGTTGTCAGGGCTCTAAAAGTCTGGAACAGTATGCCTGAGGAAATCAGGTCAGCCAAGTCAGTGATCTCATTTAAGTCCCTTCTTAAAACATATTTTTATCAGAGAGCCTTTCCTGATTTGACTTGGGTTTTAAGTTCATTTAAACAGTGTTTTACCTCCTTAGTTTTTGTGTACCAAAGTTTTCTTATCAGTTCTTGTAAAGCACTTTGTAACTTTTGAAAAGCGAATTACAGATAAAGATTATCATTATTATTGTATTACTGTTATGCTACATTTAAGTGTTTTGCATCAATTTGTAATTGGTAATTGTGGCCATATTGGCAACTTTAAAGCACCATTTACATGTCTAATATTTCATCTTACATCTCACAATTCCTTATATTCTAACAGAAGTTTAACTCCAAAGTAACCATAAAGTCTGTGACACATCTTTAACAGGAAATACTCAATATATCTTATTACATTTCCTTATACTCCATTGTAGGTTATGCACCTGGCAGACGTCTCCTGGGGTTACAGCTCTCCAGGAAAGCAGCTGATGACACACATAGCAACAATCCGGGACACTTCCAGGACTCCACAGTCAGAGGGTAAACACACCTTGCCAAGTGTGTGCACAGCCACACAAACTTTACTACGAACAAATGTGCTGTCATAGAGGGCTTTGTGTTTGACTGCTATAACACAAACTCGAAAGGCACACACTCCCTTAAAACATACACGCGCAGGCACACACTTCTCTCTTAAAGCCATGTGCACACACACACCAGTTCTCCTCTTACCACCCACCTCTTCAACCAGCACTCTCAGCTGATAGTATTGTCATGGAGGGAGATAAGCTGGCAGACTGCAGATAACATCACCACAGTTATGCAGATGAGCTATTCTTTTTTGTCATGCTCATACGTCAGGGCCACAGCTGTGTTATGTGTAAAGCATAGTTGTATTATTCAGTCATATTAATTGTGTGATAAATGTGTTTAGGAGACTTAGAAGGAGACACTGTGGCAAAGGCAAAGAGTTTGTGTGCGTTTTACAACAGACAAACCTGATTTGCATGTCTGTGGATGTGGGCTGTGTTTATTTTCCGTTGGTTTTTGTGTGTGTGGGGAGTTGTGTGTGCAAGCGCCTTTCTGGGCATTTCTATGGGATGGAGTCAGAGCACCACAACATGAGCCTGTCCAGATTCAGGAAGGTATTTGCATACTGTGTGCACCTGCCTTGTCCGTGAACTGAGACAGAAACACAGGTGTTTTAGTCCTGCATGTAAAATACAGGAGAGTGGGAGGTAATCAAATCAGCTGAGCCTGCAACACCAGCCATTACAGTGACCAACTTTTAACTCTGCATTTACCAACGTGGAAAGGACTGTCTTAAATGTCTTTTATATTTTTGTTTGAAATTATATTAACAACAGTAACAGTAATAAGTATTTGCACCCACAACCCCAGCAATATGAAGTGTCACATACAGTATGGTTACAAAGAGCAGTTTCTGTCAGGCATGTCGGGCCTGGGGTTATGTTTTTCCTGTGATCCAGCCTCATTTGCATATCTGTGTGCACATGCACAAGTGTGTGTGCGAGAGACAGGGTGATGGGAACTGAGTGCCCTTGTTATTTTATCAAGGAAATAAATTGTCAGGACCCAGTGAAGCAAAATCTTTCCTGTTAATTGCCGGACTAATGAGGTGGGAGTGTTAACGCTGTGTTTCCAACCGTCTGTTGGAGCCTGATGAGCTGTAAACTGCAGAGGGCTGTTTTAGTCCAGTTGATCTGGCTGTGCTGTGTTGGTGCCAGGTTTATGACCCAAGATAACTTGCCTTGACTAATTTCCTCACTAACTGATAGTCAAAAATAATATTAACTATATATTTAATGCTTTATGTTATCATTGAAGTGCAATACATGCGATAGAATGCATTAATACAATGTTAAATGCAATTCAGTTAAAAGTTTGAGATAGGAATGATGTCACACCTAAGTTGATCACGTTCTGGTAAAACAAGTCGGGAAACCAAGATGTTGTTAGCAATAACAAGCTGTTATTTTGCAATACAAGTTAAAAACAAAACATTACACTTTATTTTGCACATACAAACACTGTAGCAACATGTCCTCAGATAGATGTTGGACAGGACTGTGTGAATGGCTGTTTTAGTGAGACACAAAAAAGACAGAAGTGCAAGTAAACAGCATATCACTACAGCTTTCACCACTGTTAATGCGCAGAGCAGCCATGTTAGATTTTGAGGTCAGGGTTGGTGAGGTTCCTCCGACTTCAGGAGGCGTTCCAGTTGAAGTTTTCGACTGGAAACTGGGAAATTCCGACTTTCCAGTACAAATGAAACACACCATTAGAGCTCGGAGCTAAATGCTAACATCATACAAACATGTTTAGAATGACAAAGCTAACATGCTGATTTTTAGCACATATAATCTTTGCTTTGTTCACCATCTTGGTTTAGCATATTAGCATGCTAACATTTGCTAATTAGCACTAATCAAAGTACAGCTGAGGCTGATGGGCATGTCACTAGTTTTGCAAGTATTAGTCGTAGATCAAGGTACTGATAACGATGATGGCGCTAGAGGAAAAGTAACCAAAGTTACAAGTTACTACAGTTTGTCCTGAAGGAGGCGTAAATGTTTGTACCAGATTTAATGACACATAACTTGAATGGTTGCTTGTCTTTAAATAATGAGATAATCTCAGAACAATTCTCAAATTAAAATACCATGGAAATGGACTTTCTATTTAGTTAATGGTCCAGTGTGTGTAGACATTTATATCTACATACAGAGCAGGTCGTCTTCAGCTGAGTCCACCATGATGTTTCTACAGTAGCGCAGAATGGACAAACCAAACACTAGCTTTAGATGGGGACATCTGTTTTTTCGAGTCAGCCATTGCTTGGCACTCGGGAGCAGTTTCAGTTGGTTGCAATCTGCAACCTCACCACAAGATGCCGCTAAATCCTGCACACTCAACCTTTAATCATTTAGTCAGCACAATAACTTTTGAGAAAGGGATTGTACGGGTGTTTCCACTATGCACAAATTTTTACAGTGAGATTTTCTTTAATTAAAAAAACAAAAGGGGCAAAACTGTCAATTTTCTCTATATGTCACATTCACCCCATAACTATCCATCATCCATCTAACATTTCTAAAACTCACACATTTCTTGCTTTTATTTTCTCAAAAGTGAAATCCTTTAATTTCTTTTGTTATGTTTCCTAATAGTAAAGCACATTTGAGCACTGACTGATCCCACAGTCATCGGTGGACTCACAGTTGTAGTACTCAAAGAATCCAGAAGAGGTCACAGCTAATCAGATTGCTGAACTCCTGAGAGAGAGTGCTCACCAAGTGATGCAAAGGCCAGAGGGATCTACCACAAGGGATAAAGCTGAAAGGAGAAATATGGGGAAATCCCACCAAAAAACCCAAAGCAAATATGCTCTCAGGAAATGTGTGTAAAAACTTTAGAACTACAACTGACACAGCTTATTTTAATGGTTAAGAAGGGCATCACTGTCACTGGAGTCCCTTATAATTCTTACCTAAATCACTTTGAATATTCTTGTTTAGTACTTTTTCTATTCTTTTTGTGATGACTGATGTGCATCTGGAATGTTTCCACTAATTTGCCCCTATGTATGTTTGTCTGATCTAAACAAGCAGAGTGCTGTGATGAAGGTTGAAGTCACTCAGCACAGGGATATATTTCATCTTGAAGGGGGGGCTGATCTGACTCTGTGAGGGCCGATCTTCGCAAATTAACTGCCTGTGTCTCTTTACGAGCCGCCGATTGATTATTCGATTGATTTCATTTGCTTTAAATCTTGCTTGTATTGATTGTAGGGCGGCAGTGAGGACAGCGTTTGCTCAAGTAAAAGTTTATGTGTGTTATATTTGTAGGCGCCGTGTGCTGTGTGTACTGTAGGGCAGTAAAAGGATGAAAACTCCCAAAGTCAAGACGAGACAAAATCTTTTTATTTCATTAAAAAAACTGAATGCCACTTTAAAGAAACATTAGGAAAATATCTAATTTTTACAAGCAAGAGTCTACATCCAGGACGTTGGACTGTATACAATAGTTTGGTATCGATAAACACTTTTGGTCATCATTGATGACACAAATCAACTTTTTAGCAAATCAGTAAAATATCAATACTAAACTTCATTTATAAAGAGAGGACTTTACAGTGTAATAAGGGCAGAAGCAATATTACAAAACAAGTGGCAAAAGGAGCAGTAACATCGTTAGTATGAAACAGATATTAGCGTTTCTCATATTCCTACAGGCACTGTTGAACAGATTTGGCTGGTGCACTGGACGGGGCCTAAAGGCAAAAAGGATTAGGGGGGAGGAAATTGGTGTACATGCATTTCATAATCATAACTTTATATGACACATATTGAGTCAGCGCTGTGACCCTCACTCCCGCACTGAGCCTCATAAGCCTCTTAAAGGGATGGCGACATGAAATAGCAAAACCCCAAATAAAATACGTTGTATTAACTGTTATGTATTATAAACATTTGCTTTTATAGTGGGATAAGATTGAAATTTAGGACACAATGAATTTTAAAGAAAATTGAGAGATACAAATAGCAGCTAAAGCTCAATTTCAGGGGCGATTTAAGTGATTCCCTTAAAATTATGGAGGCTTTGGTTAGAAATTATTTTACCTGAGGATCATGTTAGAAGTGGTACAAATGCCTCACAATATCCAGCATGGTTCACATTAAAAAAAAAGGTTTCCAGTTCCAGAGACACTATGACATCTTCTAAGTTGTTTGTTCTGCCGCACTCAAAGGCTCCAAACTGTCTTTTCTACGTTGTAGCAATAAATCAACATATAAAGTTGACAGTCTCGTCTTTAAATCTGCTGTAACAGTGCGTATTAGTTCTGTCTAAATGACTTCCATGTCTGCCCTGAACCCATTTGATTTCTTTTTTATTCAATCAGGACCTCTCTCGCCGCAGCTCTGCTCTCTATTTATAATTCAGCCCTGGGATTTGTAAAAACATTATAGAATTACGAAATGACATGATAAACAGGAGTCATAACGTAATGCTGCGATACTGATCGCTCTCTTCCTGCAGTGTTTGTCACTGCGGAAGCTGCAGTGTAACATCACACACACCGAGTCTCCAATAATACTTTAATTACTGTGAATTAAAATGGATGCAGGATGTCTGGTGTGTCTGCTCCTGCTCTCTCTGTATTGAATCCTTGTACAGATGCTGTTTATCTTTACAGCTTGCATTACAGTACCCCAACCAAACAACAAACACACCAGTTTCTTTCATTTTCAGAGGCTGAAATTGTAGAAATAGAAGTGTTTAGCAGGGCGCAGAACAATCATTGTATATCAAAAGTCCCTCAAAAGAACCTTTATATATCACCAGATGCATCCCTCTCCTCATCTCCCAATCACCCCTCATCTTCACACCAGTGCATAATCAAACTGTCCTCTGTCCAGACCCTCCTTATGGTCCGTCCACGATGATGCTGGCATACTGCTGTAGGGGTCCAGTAATATACGGACGCAGCGAACCAGGAGGAAGAGCAGCAGCAGCACGAGGAGGCCGACGAAACACAGGGCACCTCCCTGCTCGGGATGCCCCGCCATGGGCTGCAGCACCGTCGGGCCCCTGGGGAACCCAGGCGGCGCAGGAGAGGAGAGATCATAGTCCACAACCCAGTAGTTTGAGTCACTCATTTTGCGAGCGAGGGAATGTTCAGGAGGATGAAATCGTTCACTGTATACGTTTTATCTTTCAGTCAGAAGCTCTGAGGAACGGCATGGCTCTGCAGGGTCATCTTTGTTACTGAGCGTGATTTCTAAACCCAGAGGGACATCACATAGTGAAATCAGGCAGATGTCAACAGATTGAACTCAACCAGCGATGTTTCCCACAAGCCACAGGGCAAAGAAATAGTTCCAGCAGAAGTAACACCGGGCAAATCAGTAGTGCAAATGAATAAGCCCTCTGGTGAGCCAAGCAGCAAGCTGAGGCATGCTCAGTGAGGTTTAATTAGATTCAACTGGCCCCCTCTCTTTGTCCCACTCACTCTGCAGGGAAGCTAACAATACAAACGCTGAGGTCACTACTTCAACTTCAAATCATTCGCACGGTCCTCAGTTTGTTTGTCAATATTTCAAATGTCACCCAACAGCAGCCCTAGAGGGGCGTTTAGTGTGATTACAGAGTGTATAAATCTCTATTGAGTGGCTGAAGATGTTCCATAGATCAATCAAAGTGCTCGCAGGCTGTAAATGATCCACGTTATGGTGCTTCAGAGAATGTTTCCATCTTGAATCACTTGACTGGTTTGGCCACGTTGCAGTGAGTTGTTGGTTTACTGAAAGAGCTTCTATTTTTGTATCTTGAGTCACCAGGAACGTCTTCATTTGGGGATTCACTCATCAAAATACCTGAGGGGGGAAACAAAGATGAGACACAACTTGAGTTAGTTTCCAGCATGCAGAGGTGCTGAATGGAGGGAAAAGTGTGATTGATTCTTGGGGTTCAGAGCTTGACAAGAGGCTTGGAGCACGTCAAGGGTAATAGATTTTTACTGTTTCAGGGGAGTGAGGTGTTTCCAGGGTTCTCAAATCCCGCGGTACCCCTGTCAGAACACATGCCAACGAAAAACACAACAGTCTCACTTTAAAACTGTTGTTACATACCCTGTCTGATCTTCTAATCTTTTTTTTGTGAGGAAAATAACCGAGACAAGACAGAAGCACTATCCCTCTCCTGAACTCTAGCACAACATAGTACAAGATAAATAAATCAGACACTGATGACGGAAGAGAAAAATGTGGAGGAAACCCTCAGAGAGTTGCTGCACTTTTGCACAGAAACACTCTCCGTTGGCTCTTTAATGGGCCGTGGAGTGGAGAGACATTTCCTGCTGTAGGTGCACTCCCGAGTCAGCAGATTCTATTCCAGGAGGCTTCGTCTCCCTCCTTACCACCCGGCTGATCCTCGCAAAGAGACGTTGATAGCTCCCCTGCTCTCCAGATGATGGGACTAAAGGGCCAAGCACGGCTTTAATAGGGGACTTGAAGACATAATGAAAGAAACTGCCTGCCTCAGTATCAATTATCAAATGGCCTGTGGTTGCGGCAGGCTGGACAGTTCAGGTAGCTGCATGTAGAGAGGGAAGCTAAAGGAGCGACTCAATTGTCACCAAGTTAACACAACAGGACAACACATTAGCCAGGGTCAGTCAGTGGAACACACTCAGAACAAGGCTGCCAATGAAAAAGTTGTTTAATTACTTAAATGACTAATAATATTTTCCATGAAAGACTGTGTGACTTTCCTGCACAGATGGTTTTATAGTTTTAGGATGTGACTGGTACAAGATAGAAGACTGGATTTTGAAGTTATTGGTGTTTTTTTTTTCAGTCAAAATACAGTTATGCAACACAACCAACATTTTTGCTTCCCACTGCAACTCTCCTTGACACTTTACTTTATGCTACACCGGCAGAATGTATAGTAGTCAAGGAGAGCTACATTAATTAAGCTCCATCCTACGTGTTTTTTATCCCACCTGCTTCACAAGTCAGGAGGTCAAACGAAACTCTTCTTATATCACAAACTCGTCTAGTTCTTATTCACAAGCAGACTCAGCAGATATGTGGGTCAATTGAAGGTGGGGATTTTAAGTTGCACAAAACTGTGCAGGTTACCCAAGGTCATAATCGTGTACAAACACCACAGAGCCGAGAACAAGGACAGATTCCCGGTGTGGAGAAAAACAAATACAGCTTTAGAGAATATCAAAGAATGTGTAACATCAATTTCATACTTCATCGATTCTCATTGAGAAACCTGCTTTGGTTCCTAAGCAGCAGATAAATCTCACTGTGGTGCCTGACCACATCTGATTTACATTACAGAAAAAAACAGCTGTTCTTGACCCCGGGATGACAGAAAACCACATGTCACAGGTTCACTATATTTTAAAAAAGCAAGAGTAAAAAGAAGATTCATGAAAGCCTCGGGCAGCCAATAAATTCTGAGGACAGAGCACATGCAGTGACATATGGCGTCCCTCGTGGCTGTAATACCTGTAATACCTCCCATTTATACCTGTGGATTATGACAGCAGCTTTGAAAATGTCAAGGTCTTCTCCAAATAAAAAGGGTGAAATCTAAAGTAAACCCTGAATGTAGGCCTGCCAGGCCAAACAACGCCAAATACACTGGAGCTGAAGCTCTGACTTTTCTGATTGTATGGTATCTAAACATGTTAGAAGAATAGCGTCATGCAACAAAACACTGTTGTCTCCACCTTTTTTTAATCCCTGCTGGTAGTGATCTCTGATTATGTCACCTCCAAAGGCTTTCTTCTGTTGATGTTTTGCATTGTGGTGAAAAACAGTAAGATTCTTGACAGATATTAGTATAAAGATTTCAGAGATTCAAAGACAGGCATTTAAAACCTTCACCTAACTGATCCAGGTGAATATTTGTCTCCTTTGACACTTTAAACGACTCCACTGTATTACAAAAATCAATCAAATGTTTAAAATGTTGGTACTTTGTTAATCTGTAATTGGAGAAACTTTTAACATAATATTATCTCTTATTTTTGATGCTCTTAGTATTGAGAAGGTTACTTATAAAATATTCCATTTGATTACTTTTCTAACAAATGCTTTTTATAGAAAATGCTATGGTTGGGTGTAACCTCTGTGCAATCACTAACATTTTGATTAGTATCTGTAATTTAATTACATATTTTATCCTCAGTAACTGTAACTGATTAAAATTACATTTATTTTTAAATTTAATTACATGTAAATAGTTATTAGCAGGGCAGTTAATTGGATCACTCTTGTAGCTATGAATAAGGGAAGCATTTATTATTTTTTTCCTGTTTCTTTTCTTTCTTTTAAAACGTTGCATTTGTAGGCTATAAATGTTCCACAGAAGGATGAACCAACCATGTTAACATTACTCCAATTAAATATGGAGGCGAACTTACACAGCAGAGCAAAGTTATAGCTCCGTTTAACAACTTGTAAACTTGTAAACGCGTGATTGATAAAGTCACCCTCGGCCACGCGCAGCATGACATTCACATACAGAAGTTCACACAATGACAAACTAAAGGACGATCAGATTAGAGAACTTACTTCCCGGCTGTTGTCACAGGTGAGGGCATGTAATGAGGAACACGGAGTGGTGAAGATGATGGTGATGGTGATGATGGTGATCCTGCAGATGTTCAGCACCGCCGACAGCTCCGGGCTCGTTCAAAGCCTGCGCGCGGAGCTTCAGGTCTGAACTCTGTCACATCCCGCAGCACCTCCTCTGCTTTGTCAGGAGCTTTAAGTCCGCTCAGTTTGAGGGATCCGCCCCACCTCCCTGCCCACTCTCCGACTGTCCCTGCTGTATGCACCGCACATAATCTGTTGGGTGGGATGAGTAAAGCGCCGGGAGCCGTGTGTGGCTTTTGCATTATGTAAGAGGAGTGCGTGGGGGCACGGACACTGAGGGGCTCTGATAGATAGCCACGTAGACAATATAAGTTAAGCAGTTTTATTGTTTACTCTGAACGAATAATTACTTCATTTACCTGTAAGTATTGTGGTTAACAGGTGAAAGATGCAGAGTAAAAAGGGCCATAATGCTAATTAAGTTAAAAAAGTTTCTCTGTACAAATTGCGGGCCATCTGAGCCAAATTTTTAATTTTAATGAAATGGAATGGATTTGAATATAATTAGGTTCCCATAAAAAATATATAAAGATATTTAAAGACAAATGTGATGAGACCTAGACTGTAATGACACTATAAAGGACCAGAGGTGTCATTATTTTGCAAGTGCAATGGTATGAGATTTTCATGGTACGATAACTGTCTCGGGAAAAATTGCAGTTTCATGATATTACAGAATTTATTATCATTATTATTGTTATTATTATTTTTATTAGTCAGGATGACCCTTCAAGGAATGAAAATGGAGGGGTTATTTTTGGTTGAACAAACATTTTATTACTACAATTGAAAATTGAAATCATTTTTGTTAATGGAAGTATGTGTAAAAAGTTTCCCCGCAGAAAATGAGTTAAATTAAAGGAGATTCAATGTGCAGTTGAATTTATTTTTCAGTATCATAGAAAAGCAAACCCAATAATGGCAGTGTCAGCAGCCTGAATCAGGCCTGGCTAATTTCATCCAGTATGCCAAGTTTGGGCCGATGCTGGGCCAGGTCATTTCTCATAATGGCCCAGTGATGGCAGCGTGGGCAACTGGAATCTTGACAGTTGATTTGGCCTGATTCTGGGGCGACATTCATGCCGAGTCTCAGTCAAGTCTGGCAACTGGCTAATTTCATCCGGCATGCTGAGTTCGGGCCGAAGCTGGGCCAGGTCATTTCTGATAACGGCCCAATGATGGCAGTGTTGGCAGATGGAATTTGGCTAGCTGATATTGCCTGATTCTGGGGTGTCATATTTGCCAAGTCTCAGCAGAGTCAGGTTGCTGGAGTCAGCCTGGCTAATTTCATCCGGCATGCCAAGTTTGGGCCAATGCTGGGCCACGTAATTTCTGATAACGGCCCAATGATGGCAGTGTTGGCAGCCGGACTCTGGCCACCTGATTTGGCCTGATTCTTAGGTGTCATTCACACCGAGTCTCAGCTGAGTTAGGCAACTGGACCCAGCTCGGCTAATTTCATCTGGCATGCCGAGTTTAGGCCAATTCTGGGCCAGGTCATTTTGGCTACCTATTAATATACAGGGTATGATTATCGTCAACTTTTCTATCATGGTGTACCTTGAAACCAGTGTATTGCTGCAACCCTATTTGCCCCCAAGTCAAGAAAATAAAGTCAAGTCCTAAGACCACACCAGACTTGATTTTTTTTTTTTATCCTAAACACGTCATAACGTGCTCTTCACCAAATGTATTAGCATTTTAAAAACAGAGTAATAATACATTAAATTTAGAAAAATCATGGATGCTTTATGTCACAGCCCAGCCTGCATTTTGCTCCCTTGCTCTCCCTGTGTTTTTCCACTCTACCTGCCAGCCACGCCCCCCTCTTCAAGACAACTCCACTCACCTGTGCACGCATCTGCTTCTCATCAGCACTCCCTGCATATATGCAGCTGCTGCCTCTCCCTCAGTGCCAGATTGTTCTTTGACTTTATGCAAGGCGTTCCAGCATTCGCTCTCTGCTTCGTTCCTTGATACTGACCCTGCCTGCGCCTGACCTGTCTACGTCATCTGTTTCCCAGTAAACTAACCAGCCTTCTGTCCCTGAACACGAGTTCTGCCTCAGCGTGTGAGGGAAAGTTACTTAGCTGTTAAGCTAATGTTAGCTAAGCATTGCTCACTAACTATGTTAGTGTTAGCCTCAACTCAGTTTTTAGTGTGACTTCCAATGCATAGTTTTTGTGCTTAAACAAAATCTCTGGTATCATTTCCTCAAACTGGCACTCAATAAAGTAACGTTAGTTCTTCAAAGCTGTTGGATTGGTTCAGTCAAAGTCAGTCATCTGGGGAATTAATCGTTGACTTGCTGGGAGTGATTGGAATTAACATTAGTTGATTCAGGAACTCAAATAAATAACAGACCTCTTAATCGGTGAGCTCGAGCAAAGGTATCATATTTTCAAGTCAAAATACTTGAGTCCAAGTGAAGTCGCAAGTCTTTTTCAGGCCAACAGGAGCGCAGCTTAGCCTTGCTTGCAATTTTTCCCAGTGGTCACTTGCGGTATTGCAGTGGAAAAAAAAATTACCTGCAGCCCAAAAAGCATTTTCCCCTTAAGCCACCATTGTAAAAGATACCTCTGTAAAACAGGACACCCTTAACTGCAAACAATTATGACTCTTTCTGTTATGAATTTTTGATCCATGGAGGTTTTATATTTGTAAAACTTTCCTCGAGTCTAGAAAAGCAATTTAAAAATCTGATGTGATCATAATGTTAAGTCCATGAGCTGACCAGAAAGAAGAAGGGGCGGGCCTACGGGAGAAACACTACTGCACATATTCAGTGGGCTTGATGGTAGAAACTTTTTTTGGCAAATGCACCAGGTGAGCAATTTTCATTGGACTGAATAGGCGCCATCTTGGGGTCCAGTATCAATCGTGTCTTTATTCTCTTTTGGTTTTGTGAAGTCGACTCTAAAGTCATAAAATCTGTGGCTTGAGTCTGACTCCAGTCCAAGTCATGTGACTCAGCTCCACACCTCCATAAAGGGCTATAGGTACTGGACATTGAGGATTTTCTAGGTTTTTTTAAGTAACCTTTTCCATAGTTTCTAGAGTTTCTATAGGCTACAGTAACACATGTACACACGTTTAGCCTAATTACAATATTTCTAGCCCCACTGTTTTTTACGCTAGGATTCAGAAATTCTCATGTTATTCCTGGAAGCATGGAGAGAGTTTTGAAACAGCAAAATGAAATGAAATGGTAACTCTTTGTTTTAAGGGTCTTTAATTCCTTAGAAAGCTTCCTTTTAGAAGAACTTTGTAATTTGGTAGAAATAATAGGGTCATACGGTAAATAGAGATGTTCTGAAACATTTTTGTGTTTTGAGCAGTTGTTGATTTTCTAAGGAATTTCTTGGAACAAAACTGCTCCACTTGAATAAAACTTGCAGATAATATAATAAAACAGGTTCCTAAAAAGCCCTCGAATTTAAAATTGTAGAGTTTTTTGGGGGGCTTTTGGTGTCTTTGGGTCGTATTGGGGAATTGACTCTGACTCATTACCTCAGTATTCATAAAATGCTGGCTATGACTTTGACTGGGTACAAAACATGCATGGCTGAATGAACCTGTATTCAGGCCTTAAGGGCAAACATGAATGGTGAGTCCCTGCTGACAACACTCCAGGTTTACTGTGCTGTGAGTAGTTTGCAATTCTATTAAACACAAACATATTTTGTAATTAGTTCCATGTAAACAAAATAGAAACTGCGGGCAAGACTGAAGCTAATTTACCACCTCACTGTAGAACGTGTTTATTTGATGATTGGTTTGGAAGAAAAGGTCCAGGCAAAATCGATCAAGAATTTCAAAGCTGGTCGATTAATGTAACATAGATCCTATGGGTTGCATATCCGTGGAGAAAGGCTTCTGCGTTACTGTCGGTCATATAAGATGACGGAGCTACATCTTATGTCAGACTTCATTGCCAAGTTTTGCTCACCTGCAAAGAAATTACATGATCAAGATGTGAAACAAAACAAGTAGAGCAACCTGGCTGCACCTGTGGCTCTGCTCCAGATACTCACTGTGAGAAGTAATTAATTGACACAATTAAAACTGTACAAACACCGGGGCAGATTGCAGTCCATACGCATCCACATGTCCCCTGCCTGCGGCCGCATGGGATCTCCCTGTAGGTTTAATTAATAGTCAGTGGAATTGTAAGACTGCCCTGAAGGGGCTCATAATCAAATCACACTGAGCAGTGCTCCAGCAGGCTGCCCACTGGGGTCCTAATTGATAAGAGTCTCCAGCCTGCAGGGTTATGAAATTCAACATTTCCATTGCTATCTTTGCTGTTACAGATGGTGCACCAGGAGGTCAAGCTGTGGTTCACAGAGCAGACGTAGGTCACCGCTACAGGATACCTGAACCCCATGACAACAGGTGAGTCTGAGTAACTAAAACCATGAGCCATATGAATACAGGCATGTGGGGGGACTGAGCATTTGTTGCCCTGAGTCTGTCCTTTTAGGCAAACTAACTTTGACCTTTATACTGTATGATATTTGCTTACATAATCATATGATGTTGCTGCATACACTACACTGAAAGCCTTTTTATTATGTGGAGCACAGCTTTGTGTTTACATGGTTGTGTGCAAGAACATACTGTAATAACTAAAGAAGTAGATAAAGAAGAGCACGGCACTGCCTCCTGGCTGTTGTGTTCGTGCATCCATCCCCATTCATACTGTATATGTACAATAAGAGCGCTCATCGCTCAGGGGGAAAAACATGCACTTTTTCTGCAAGAATGCTCTCATCATATGCTGTGATTTAAATGGCTTTCCTGTTAACATGTGCAGCATATTAAAAGAACCAAAAAGATTAGCTTTAATTGAGCTTACACGACAGAGGAATCAACTCTCGGTTGATTTCAGTCACAGTCAGGAGGAGCGAGTAGGGTGTGGAGGACCAAAGGAGGTTAGTTAGTATAAGGACATCCCTAGTCATTCATCACAACAGACAGCTCTGGGATGAGGTCCCCTATATATTGGCCCTGGTTGTGACTCTACAGGCATGCGTTATTTAAAGCCTGATCTATCATCCCTATACTACCAAATCCATAGGTTTATCAACCAGCGTCAATGGCCAGATCTACGGGCATCTATCAAAGCGTGTCAGTTTTGAAATGAGAAAACAACGGACACACACACACCACGTGCAGAGTTTAATTTTCTCGTGAGCACAAACACACAAAACATACAAAGCTGCTGAGTCTAAGAAAGCTTGGACGAAGCAAATCATAATACAGCTCTCTTTATTCTGCAGAGACATATTACCAGGTAAAAACAGAAAAACTCATGAATAAATTTTCTCTTTGGTCAACTTAAAACTTAAAGTTGAAAGATGGATGAACTGTGTAAGTGTTAGTGACATATACACTTGACAGTTTGGAGAATTTCTTATAATTATGAGAAAATGTGGCGACAACTGGATTGTCGTTCAAGCAAACCTTGAGGTTTCCTGCACCATTGTATACACTATATATTTATTTTTAGACATGCTAATGAGTTAGGAAGCTGAGTCTCTTGTCACTTGCTGTAACCCAGTCTGCTCCATCTGAAGAAAATGTGAGTGTGTTGCATAGAGCAAACATATTTGAGATTTTAGTGCTGTACGAGTACTGGAGCAATAATAAAGTTTCTCCTCAGGGTCGTGTTAGACCGATGGTTGTTAAATTTAAGCAATTTATCCTTTTGGATGACTTGGCAATCTTAATTTTTAATGATGTTAACAGTATTTTGTAGGCACAGATGATGATTTTGGCTTGTGGTGGCACTAAAAGGAAAGCTCGTGAAGTGGATAGTTTGTTCTCTGGATTGCAGGAAGGAGTAAATTTCATGCAAAATTTGCTGAAGATGCTATGTAGATAAGAGTTGAGGCCTCAATAAACATTTACATTAATGGACTGGGGACCAAAAATATCTAATCAATATTACAAAGCAATCTGACCAATGCCTGCTGAGATATTTTGCTGTGGACAGTGCAAAATTAACATTGGTGAATATTCACCTCCTGTTCACTTCCATTTAATGTCAGCAAAGGGGTGAATAAAATATTCACTTCCTGTTAGCAAAGCAAGTTTGTATCTCTGCATCGCATGGAGTTTAACTTGCGTGGAGGAGATTAATTGTCTCCGTGTCTAACAAGCCAAATGGTACGATACTGGCCATTAAAAAATACAAATGTGATCGACAGTTTATTGAATGGCAGAAATTAATTTCTCGATATATCTGGATGGGTAAAAAACCAAGGGTAAAATTTAAAGTAATGCAATTACCAAAAAACAAGGGAGGATTGGCGCTGCCGAATTTAAAAGATTACTACTGTGCGGCTCAGATAAGAAACCTGGGGTATCTCTGTGACTCGCAGTTTAGAGCCAGGTGGAAGGAAATAGAAGAGGGAGACTCTGTGGATCCACCCTTACAGGCAGCAATGGCAGACAAAAAATGTGTAGACAGTCTTGCAACTAAGGATAACCCCTGGATAAAAGTAACACTAAGAACCTGGCACAAGGTTGTTAGGAAATACAATTTAAAGGGTGCAGGAAAAATATTACGTTGGTGTGCTTATGACACGGATTTTATTC
Organism: Epinephelus cyanopodus; assembly: GCA_026686955.1. NCBI lineage: Eukaryota > Metazoa > Chordata > Actinopteri > Perciformes > Serranidae > Epinephelus > Epinephelus cyanopodus. The sequence goes on along the minus strand of CM048926.1, from coordinate 14,172,156 downwards.
CAAATAAGACAGACGATAGATTTAAAATGTGGTCAGAAAGGGGCCTTACGGCTTATTGCTGCTTTATACACAATGGGTCTGTGAAAAGTTTTGACGATCTCAAAAGGGAATATGGTTTAGAGAGGCAGGATTTTTTCAGATACCTCCAAGTAAGGAATCGATTAAGTACAATTTTGACAGAGGACCAGAGAAGTGACATCCTGAAGGTTTTTGTTTCAATTTATAAGTCTGGATGTGGAAAGAAATTAATATCTAGATTATACAAAGGTTTCCAAGACGCCTCAAATTCCAACAGCCTGCATATTAAATGTAGATGGGAAAGGGAGGGAAATTTGGTCATATCTGGGGATGAATGGGAAAACATTTGTACATTACAATGGAAAACCACATCTTCACATAGCTGGCGAGAGTTCGGATGGAAAAACATAGTGAGATTTTTTATAACACCTGCTCAGAAGAGACACCAGGGTAGTGGAACAAATTGTTGGAGGATGTGTGGTTCAGATGTGGCCAACCATTATCATTTATTTTGGGATTGTCCGAAACTTTCATCTTTTTGGCATGACATTCTTGATTGTCTGGAGTATATGTTTCAAATGACTATACAATTTGATGTCAGCTCAATGTACTTTTGTACCACGGCATTACATATCCAATCAATAGCGGACAAATATTTAATGAAGATATTATTGATTGGAGCAAAGAAAGCTATAACAAGGAAATGGCTACAACCCAACGCACCGACACTGGAAGACTGGCAAGGGGCTGTTCACCAAATCTACATCATGGAGAGACTGACATTTGCTCTAAAACTGCATTCGGAGAAATTTAAGAGTTGGTGGTCCAAGTGGATCAGATATATAAGACCACGAAGACCTGAACTGCTTTAAGTACCTTTATTACAAGGCTTGAAGTACCAGTCTAATAATCTTGATGGAAAAATGAGTAAATGTGACTTCTTTTGTTCAAATGTTCTTATTTAAAACATTGTAAAATGAAAGGGGGGAATAATAGCTTGGTTAATATGTTAATACTATTGTCCAAATACATGTTTTTGTTTTGCTCTGTATGAGTGTAATGGCGCTGATATGACTTTGTATGTTTCTCTCTGATAAAAATAAAATTTAAAAAAAAAAAAAAAAAAAAAATACAAATGGCCCCACATGAGAGATGCTGACTGGCTGGCAGCAACAGGCAACTGAGCACAATTATTGCCTGAGCAGGTGATGGTCACTCGCCTGCATTTGCCCATGTGTGACTGTGGCCTTACAGTGATTTCTGATTGAGTACTGCCGCAGGTTTTACTCTCTCTCACAGCTGGTCATGCATGTTTAAGGAGTTCTCAAGCATTTTTCGAGTTACTTAACTGAGAGTAGTGCCTAATTTGTAGGTTTTATTTTTTCATCCCAGGAGTGACACAATCATCAGAACACACCAGGAATGTTATTTGAACATGATGTCACCATCATAGTTAATAACAAGCCACCTCACACCAACTGTTACACAAACAAAACCTGCTCAGATTCTCGTGGTGTAATCTAGGCACTATAGATATTCATCAGGAGCTCAACTTCTCTTCACACATATGGACGTTTCTGTCAATTAATTACATCAAGGAAAGACTGTTAAAGTACAATCATAATGTGTTCAATCTTCATTGGCGAGTGAGTAGAGACCCACGTGGTCACACAGTATAAACGTCAAAAAAGTCAATGCAATAGTACAGTGCTGTGCTTATTCATCTTCAGCAGAAACCCATTGAAAAACCACACGTAAAAGTAAACGTTGAAGTAAAACAAATGGCTGAAAAGCATACAACATGAGAGGACAAATAATCTTCAAACAATAAAGCCATGATAACAAATTCAAATGTGATCCCATGGAGACTTACAAAAAAAGCAATACTTAACACTTAATATATTTACAGGAAGTTGAGAGCTTATATTAACATGTAGATACAAGACAGTTCTTATTGATGTTGTACAGGATATACAGTGACTGGGAGCCCATTGCACTGCAGCTTGAGAAAACTGCTTTTCAACTGCAAATACAAAGGCATGTTTTCTCAAGTTGCTTGTGGTTTCTTGGGTGCACTGGGCGCTCTGAGCTACAGTATACAGGACAGCATGGACCTGGACTACACATATCATTACATCCTACATCTAATGGTTCAAACATCATCTTACTTTTTGTACTATTGAAGTTTGGACATGTTTCTGATGTAAAAGCCAACAGGAACCAAGCAGGAACCACTACAGCTGCATTTTGATCCAAGGCTAAAAATACCTTAAATGTATATTATGCAGTATTTTCCAAAAAAGAAAAAAACAATATAAATTAATTTTACTCAGAACTTTCACCTGGTGATCTTTAAGTTCTAGTGTGTAGGATTTAGTGGCATCTAGTGGTGAGTTTGCAGATTGCAACCAACTAAAACTTCTGCGTGCCAAGTGTAAAGGACAACTACAGGGGCAGACGTGAAAACACAAATGACCCCATCTAGAGCCGGCATTGGTTAGTCTGGTCTGGGCTATTGTAGAGACAACATGGCAGACTCTGTGGAAGAAGACCCGCTCTGTGTGTAGATATACATGGCTCATTCTAAGGTAACAAAACCATAGTTTCTTAGTTTCAGGTGATTGTATTATGAAAACATAGTGATGAATATGATATTCAATTTCTGCCAGTATTTCCCCCTAAATCCTACACACTGGACCTTTAAGGATTTTATTGTTAAGGGGACATTTAAGGGCCAGACACACTCCAGACAGTGGACATTAACTTCTGTTTATATTACATTGGGCATCTGCATAGGGAAAGTGTTGGCAGAGCCTCACAGACACAGGCAGATGATGGAATTATTAAATCTCACAGACCCTTGCAGCTATGCGGAAAGTACAATTTGCAAGTAAAGCCTTAAAGTTGTACTCTGCAGCCATTTAGTATTGCAGTTCCATAAAGTTTTGAGACTCACAAGAGATAAATTAGAAAAAGAATGGTTGAAATAGAAGCAGTAGAGGTTTAAATATCTTAATTTATTCCATAGTATGAGTCAAGCTTGAACAACACTGGATCCTTTATTTCATGTAATGAAACTTAATGACATCTTCCGTGGGAGCCCACCTGCCTGCTAAATATTCACTTCTTTCAACTCCACATCTCAAGTCTGTAACATGAACAAGCTTTCTGTTAAAAAGCCCAATCTGAGGTAACTGATGACATCATCAGTGTTATTTTATCAGGTTTTAAGAAGCTCCCTCCAGAGCTGTTTACACAGGTTGGGTAGAATCCTTGTGACACGTAAACTGATCCTTATGTGTAAAATTTGTCCCTTTAACTTGAAGCATGCTTGCCTTGATCAACAAGGACTCTCATGCTGTCCCACTCAGCTATGTTGGTTGCTGCACATTTTAATTTCCTGTTGACATTACTTGACAAAGACAGTGTTGACATTAAACCTAGTTTAAGACTTCAGATGTCCTCTCGAGACCAGCGAGTAAAGCCACAGGTGCCATGTCCTTTTCTTTTGTCGATCCTCTTGGATGTAGCCATCAGGCGTGTATGGATGGACTGTACCACTGGATGAAACATTGAGGGGAATGGCACAGGCTGCTCTGTTAGCCAGTTGGTGAAGAAATCGGTCCAATCCATTTGAATATCAATGTAAATGTTCTATATTCACTCTCCATCTGGAAACCCAAACACTGAGCCAACCAGTGCAGGAGACAGCACACACATGTTGGTGGATGCACAGTTTTCTATGGATATATCATATACCAGTGGGTTATGTTCATGTATATCTTCACAACATGGAGTGGATGAATATACACGTGCACATAAACCCTCTGGATAGCAATAGGAAATGTGAGTGTGTGCAAATACAGTCTCTGGCGTGACACAGGAGCATGGATGCACTCTGCACTCAGGTGTTAATATACATGTGTGAGTCAGTGCGTGCAGGTGTTACAGGCACATCCATGTGTCTTCTGCCCTTCATCACAGTTTCTGCCTTTTCACCTGCGCTCCTCCTTCTCCTCCTCCTAGAGAGCCTGCTCAGTGCTGGAGGCAGAGATGTCCAAGAGTCTCCAGGCTGCGTTGGGGTTCAGCTCCTCCTGGTCACGACACAGTGCCCAAACATACATCATCCTCATCACCTTTTCCTGTTGAGGGAGGAGAAGAGCAAAGATCAGTCCCCTGGAGACGGTATGTAGAGGGTAGCGGGCTCCTCTAGACTTAAGTTCAAATGTCAGAACTGGAGCTGCGAACAACTAGCCTCAGAACCAGACAAATCTGAGAGCTCATGTTTTATTAGCTTTGGCAGATACATCTGGTTTCCCTTCCCTTCTTCGATTTCCAGCCGACCCGACACTCAAACCAATCACAACCTCTCATCTAACGTGGAGCAGGTTTGATTCGATGAATAACAACTTGCAGAGCATTCGCACTTAACACAACATACGTGATGACATAATCTTTGGCTCACACACCCTCACGCTGTGGACACTATGACGAGCATAATCCTAGCTTGGTAAAGAGGAAGCCCTGTTGAGGCTTTTTCAAAAACAACCAAGATGGCTGTAGCTTTCTGTTGAAGTACTATTTTCAAAGTCTGATGGCAAAAAACTCACTCACAGACATATTGATGCTACACCATAGTCTCTTGCTTAGCTATAGGTCTATTAAATTGCATCCAGAGACACTTGGCTCTACATCTGTTGATAACACCCCTCGAAAATTAACTGAGAGGCTCCAGACTAATATACATTTGTGAATTGGTGCTGCGATGCCAGGCTCGTGAACAACCATAACTTATGTAATATCTTTCAGGACGTATGATGCAACTTGCCAGACAGACTAGAAATATTAATACTCATATGAGATATCTTCGTAGTCAGCAGTTTAAATCTGAGCATATTAGTGGCATGAAGTAAAACAAGCCAGAGTCCTATTGCTCCATCAGACCTGTGAAATTCAGAGTAATAAAGACAGATGCAAATGGTAAGCATGTTACAGAGTGCTGATCTAATTTCAGCCATTTACTTCCTTGATATAACCGATTCTATCAGATTTACTACTCTGGTGCAAGTAATTATGAGTTCACTGACCGGATCTCCTTCCACAATATCTCCTTTGGGGCCGCGGATCACCATGACGACCTGTGCCTGGAAAGTTATAATCAGCACTGGGCCCTGGTCCATCATCTTGCCCATCGCTAGCTACAACAGAAAGAGACAATGAGCAAATTCAATGAGAAGAAAACAGTTAATAAAGGTTATTTTCCCTTGGTGCAGCAAATAGCATGCAAACAGTAAATGATGTGAATGCTTGCTGAGAAGAAAGAGGCCAAATAGAGTGAAGGAAAAGTAATTACAGCTATTACTTTAGACATTTGAGAACACAGTAATGTATGACACAATCCCCCAATCCCAAATGGATTCCTTACAGACTCGTTGACTCAAGCCCTAAACCTTTACAGACCTAGGACCAATTCCATTTCTTCCCCTTAGCCCTTGTCTTAGCTCTTCCCCTTGGTTTTGCGCGTTTCGTGTGAGGGGAAGGGGTGTCCCAATTCTCCGTCAGGTTAACCTGATGGGAGGATTGGGACACCCCTTCCCCTCACATGAACGCGCAAAACCAAGGGTATTAGGGGACGGTGTGTGATGTCTTGTGTACAAGTGTGACTTACATCTATGTTATCAATGTCCAGGATTTTGGACTGGAAGAGCAGCCCCAGCGCCCTGGCCTGCTGGATGGGGTGAGCCAGCTGACTGTACGTCTGAGAACAGGTACACACAAACACTTTTAGCATGAAAATGAAGCTTCCCACATACTTGCTTGTTCACTAAATTGGATGGACCGGCATAGTTTCGTTTGGGGGTCTTTATTTCTATTTCTATGAAAAGGTCATTGTGCCCATTTGCAAATACATCAAAACATTGACAAAGCGAAAAGTGCCTGAAGTAAATATATTACAGGATCTATAAAAATATAAAGAGAAGCTGCTTGACCTCAGGTCAGACTGAAACCCATTTCACTTTAAATGTTGTATTCACTTAGCATTTAACTGGATGCAAAATGTAGAGGCAGCAGTATATAACTTACAGCTTCATAGCACCAGTCTTTTAATACATCCAGCTCTCCACGGATCATAGCCTGCAGAAAGGACAGGGACACTGCATCAACAATGATTGTTTACAACATCAGACAGGTATTTCACTGAGTGAGCCAGTAAACCAGTTATTTTGTTAAATCCTGCCCGTTTTCTGTTCTCTTGCAGTCGCAGTGATAGATTTTCATTCTCTCTCTCCAAATTAAATGCAATTAGATGACTGTAGAGCACTTCTAAACTGATATGGCTGCCAAATGAGGCTAGAAATGTATATCTTAGTCATTATTATATGCTTGTAACTGCATCATCAGCCCTCGTTCTGTGACTGTGAAGCACACGGCAGATTGTTCCCTGCCTTCAGTAATTGGACTTGCATCTTTTGCTCGCTTAGAACTTTCTCTAAAATCTGACAGCTCCAGCCAGACTTTATTAATTTTAACCAGAGATGTCACAAATTCAGTTACTTAATCTGATCCGAGGTGGAGTAATATTGCGCATTTAATGAAGCAAGACCTTCATCAGTAGGTCATTTCTTAGCCTTATTAATGAAATACCCTCAGGTACTGAGCAAAGAGAGGAGTGTGAATGAAGCGAGTTGAGTTGAGAACAAACCGTGAGACAGTAGCAGAGTCTGCCTACCTCCAGTATGTTAGGGATGATGTCTTTCTCACACTGTTTGAGGAAAGAGTCTTTGTCAAAGGTGGGGTCCGCCTTCACGATCTCCGTCAGCACCTCGGACATTTCTGTCTTAGAGAAAAGACCGCCTGGAAAAGAAATGCCAACAACATCAGCAGCAGAACAACAAACAGATCAGTGGATTCTACAGATGGGATGTTAAACGATGAGAAAAAGCAGAGATGTCCAAGTTTATACTGATAAGATATTTCAGATTTGATTCTATTCTGGGAGCAAACTGTTATTTATATTGTATATAGAGTAGCTGGAGCAGGACAATCATATAAAAGATTATGACAATGACTAGAAACTACAAAATAACAACCAACTCTGGCAGAGCATTACCTAGGAAGCCAGTGACTTTGTCAGTCACAGCTCTGGATGCTCTGACCAAGGCATTGTCACTTTCATCATACTTCATCTTCATCTCAAAGAATCCTGTAGAGAACAAAAAGGGAATATTAAGAGAAACAGTTGATATAAAAGATATATAAACATGTTTTTCAGTGCTAATAATGGAGGAAAACCTGCACCTGTGATGGCACGATGGACAAGATAAACACCTTAGTTTGATACTCTACTGTAAAGAATCTGGTGCCACCTGCTGCCTTTAAAGGAAATTACACACACACACTAACAGACTAATTTCACAGCATGTAACATAATAAATGTGGAGGATTTCCTTACTGTTAAAAACTACGTTATTGTCCTTGAAGTCCTTCCACTGCTGGTACCACTTTGAGTCCTTGTGGAGAACAACTCCCATTGCCTCTCTGCATCACAAAATACAAGAAAATCAGGTCTGTGATTAGAGATGTTCACAACAAGTGTGGTTATGCATTAATAGGGAACATACACTGTCCAAGTGAAGATAATCTCTTATAGAGGAGAGGGTGAGAGGATTTCTGCAGGACTGAAGAAGTTACATTTAAGACTTTTGAGGATCTTTTTAAGTCCATTTTGAATGCATCTTAAGACCTATTTCCCATTCATACTAGTGATGTCAGAATCAGGGAACATGGTTTGACTGATGCGTAACTACTGAGTGTGAAGTCCAGAGCACCTCCACTTTTACTGTTGGGCTAGAAGATCCAAACACTGTCTGGAGGTCCTTTTACTGGAGGTTTTAGTGCAGAACAAGTCATGCTGGGTCCAGAGTTTGATGATGCTTCCGATGTGAATACAGAACAATATTGGGTGATGGCAGGCGTTTTCTGGTGGCTTTTTACGGGGGCGTTATGTTTTTCTGACCATGTGATTTCAAAGCCTTTATACCCATAGTTCCTAATTTTAGTGTTTTCTTGCACATGGTCCAGATGGATCCAAATTTGTTGTTATTTTAGGCCTAAAATACAGGTTTATACGATTTTAGATTTTTTAAGGATCTGCAGAACCCCGGGGGTGAGAGGTGAAACAGGTTTCAGTCGTTCCAAAAGTTACTCACTCATTGGCCTCGAACACTCTGGAGTCGCTGTCGGCTCCTTTGGAGGAGAAATCGCTCCTCTTTCTAAGCTGAGAGGGAGCTCTGTAAGGGCCGGCATCCCCAACATCTATCTCCTTCTTCATAGTCTCCACACCCTGCAGAGATCACACACAGTTGTATTATAACTTTAAGTATGTGTATTTTACCAAACCGTTTAGAACAGGACTTTTGGCTCAGTGCATCTTATGAGCTGAATAACTGCACTCTAGATTAAAAGTAAGTTTCACCTGGATGCTTTAGCTGTGTGATAACTGCTGACTGTTTGACTGTGCAAGCCAGATTTAGAAGAAGCTACAACATCCACTGCTTGAGATCGCAGTGGTTTCTCAGTCTATCATATTCATCTGTAAGTAGCTACAATAAACATGCTTATTCATTTGCAGCAGCAGCCAAAATGTTTTCAAAATGTATCAACTTATCAGAGTGAAAGTAGACACATAAACAGTTATGTTTTCTTTACATAAGCAGTGACATATTGACCTATGCAGATGTTTCAGCGACTTAATTTACACTGCAGGAATTACGGCCCATGAATCACTGTTTAGTCATTTTTACACCTTTTGTTTTTCCCACTATATCAAAAAATAATTAATCATGACTGAAAATCACAAGTATCAAACCCTGGATTTTGATAGGTAGATGTGTGCCAACAGCAATGCAAAGATGAGGATGGATGAGGATGTTTTCTCCTCTGACCTGTGAGATGGCCCTGAATGCTCCGGTTCTGCCCAGTTTTTCTCCTCCTCTGGAGACTGACTCAGCAGAGTGCTTGGCTGTCTTGGCAGCCTCCTCCACACTTTCCTTGATCTTCTTCCCGATGTCAGTGCGGCTCACCTCCTCAAGACCCTATGGCCAGGATGGCAATACGGGCACACACACAACACATAAAGACAGATGCAATTAGTCAATATGGTTCGATATTCAGTGCTAAAACCTACTGAAAAAGATTTAAATCACTTCCGCATTTGAGTATGGTCCAAACACATGCGCATGTTCAGGCGTGCTATTTGTCTCTGTGAGACAGGAGTGCAGGAGTGTTTTTATTAGTAAGGTTTTAATATAGTTTTGTGGCTGTTAAACGCAGCCGCTGTTATTCCAGTTCATTAAGAATTTTTCATTTGGATTACTTCATTCAACGTGGAGGCATGCAAGAAGAACATTTTCTTCACAAGTCAACATAACATGGGGTGAGTACTACATTTATTTTCCATCTGAGGCCTTGTGTTTTTAGATTGAAAGGCCAAATTTCCAAACTGTAACTAGCGATCACAGATATAACTCCAGCATGACATGGTAATCTGTGTCAATTTTGAGAAGACGGTCAGTATGTTGGGACATAAAGAGGCATCAGTGTAGAGGTATGACTGTTTTATTGGTAAGCTAGAGGAAGTCCTGACACCTTACCTCCTTGACGGTCTCTGACAGGGAGCCAAAGGTCTTCCGAAACACCTCTGAAGTCTTCACTGTCTCAGACTCTATAGATTTCTAATGAAGGAAATAAAAGACATAATGTTTGCATGTTGCAAAATAATGTTAAGTGTCAAAACGTCAAATGCCTGACTAATGCAAATAAAATACATTAAAAAAATTACTTATAACTTAAAGAGACATTGTCTAATAAAAAAATCACAGAGGCTGCAAACCAAATAACGTTCTTACATATTTCCTGCGGGCTTGTTGCAGAGCGTCAGACTCCTCAAGCCTCTTGGCCTCTTCTCTGAACTTCTTTATGTTCTCTTTCATCTCCTGATTCTTATTGAACTCCTGACGCAGGTTATCCACAAACTCCCCCAGGAAACCTTTACTACGTCCTGAAGCATGTCGCACCTAATGAGACAAAAACAAAGTAGAGTGAACAGATGATTGTGACGCTGAGAGAAATAAGTAAAACACATTTTCTAACTTAAATGAATACTTTTAAGTTACATGAACAACAAAAAATGTTTCTATAATGTAATCAATAATAAGTATGTGTCACGTAGAGGTAAATGGAAGCTGTCAGTGTGTACCTGCACAGTTGCAGCTAGGCTCCTACGTAACGTGTAGGCATCTCCGCTCCACACTGAGGAGACAAGAGGCCTGGAGCAGAGGGCCAAGGCACGTCTGCCTACCAGCTGCAATGGAGAGAAAGCCACTGTTAGTAATGAAAGCACCAACTCTGCCAACACTGCAGTGGATAGAGAATGAGTGACAGGTGGTTATTAATGGGATACTAATGAGTCATGCTCCCACAGTAATGAGCAAGAATATAAAAAGGGAAAGTGGCAGAAAAACACGAGTCATGTTGTCGTGATGCTGTTTGTAAGAACTCCATTTACTATTGTGGTCATTTGCATCTTCTGTTTTTATGTCTTGTTTTTTGCAATATTTGCTTTTATGGTTAATTTAATTTTCTCTTAATAGGATTATGTTATGCACACTTAACCTGCTCCAAAGATAATTCTTTATATGTGAAAACGTACTTGGCAATAAACTGGATTCTGATTCTGATCTAGATGTCTTGGCTACCGGCTGAACCGAACAATATTTTAAAGGGACAGTTTACCCCAAAAGTCATGAGCAAGTACTTCCTCTTACCTGTAATGCTATTTATCAGTCTAGACTGTTTTGGTGTGAGTTGCAGAGTGTTGAAGATATCAGCTGTAGAGATGTCTGCCTCCTCTCCAATATAATGGCACTCGGCTTATGATCCTCAAAGCACCAAATTACATTTACATTTGAAAATTTCAACAGCAATGTCTCTTTACAGAAATCATGACCTGGTTACTGAAGGTAATCCACAGACCTTGTTGTGAGCAGTTTCATTAAGGAACTATTTTCTTTCTAATTAAACTACACCCCCTAATCACATCACTGCACAGAAGCTAAACATTAACGGCATCCTCCTTGGCTGAGTTGTTTCATTAGCTCAGTCATACTAGGTGGGCTAGCAGTAGATGTACGCCTCCTTTTGCGTGGTGCTGAGTTTAGCGGGTGTAGTTTAATTAGAAGGAAAATAGTTCCTACATAAAACTGCTCACATCAAGGTCTGTGGATTATCTTGAGTAACCGGGTCATGATTTCTGGATTTTTTTAGCGCTTTAAGCACCACAAGCTGAGTGCCATCTAGCTCCATTATATTGGAGAGAAGGCAGACATCTCTGCAGCCGATATCTCCAGCACTCAGCAACTCACACCAAAACAATCTAGACTGATAAAAAGCACTACAGGTAAGAGGAAAAATATGTATTTTCAATTTGGGAGTGAACTATTGCTTTAAACAAATCGTCGTCAGGTTGCATTACAGACGGTTTCAACATGGTCCATCATGAAACCCAAGAACAGCTGTCACAGTCACTAAAAAAGTTTTCCTCTTGTAATCTTGATCCCCCAAAAACCAATTGTAATGGACCTTGCTTCGCATTTTCATACATATCACAGGGCATGACAGGATGAGTACAAGTGGCACCATTTCTGTGGCTGTAATTCTATGTTTTATACCTCTGTGATTCAAGTAGGAATTTCCCCCTATAGTATTTCTGCTAAGATTTTTAACATACTTCATTTTGACTGGTGTTACCCAGGGTTGTAATCAGCACCAGACTCCAGCTAAATGTTGGTAAAATACACAAGTGGCTGATAGATTTGCTTCACTCACCAGCTGTTAGATTTGGGAATTCACCAGCCACAGAGGCAGGTGGACATAAAAGTTAAAGTCCAACCTTGGTGTTACATCAATGGTGTCCCAGTAGTACCACACCTAACCTGCCAGTATTTGGTCTTTGTCACGTATTTGTTCCGACAGTTATGTCAAACAATCTAAAAGGTCACAGATTTAGCTTCAGAAAGATAAAACAATCACAATTTGAAACCCTACACCATGTTTACTGACAGCTGTGAAACTAAAGCATGATGTTAACTATGATCAAATTTGCACTGACAAGATAAAATTCCTAGTCAGGTCACAGAATCTGATGCAACACCGGTATAACTTAAACTACAGACCACCACCATTATTACTCATGTAATGTTTCATAACTGAATCGATGCGACAGTACCAGGCTACATGTTAATGAGTCTAACCGGCTCACTATTCAGCTACCTATTACTGGCTTTAACCGCCGCACACACACACATCTTAACACCAACAAACCTAAAACAAACAATTCATTACAGACGTTAGTAGGTAGACAAGAACATTAAGATCTCTGCCGTCTATCTGATGCAACAAGGCCTTTACTATCGGACATCTCGAGCTCCTGCTGCATAAAAAACAACCTACGGAAGCCCCGTGACATTAACCGGACCCGAGAATATCTAAAACAAGTCGTTTATGTCTGTTCGCTTCATTAAATTATCTGATAGAAGCCCGAGAGATGAAACGAAGGACATGAATGGTTGTCTAACCTCGTAGCACCGACACACGGAGGCTGCCATCTTGATCTTGAAATGCGCGGAGCCGCACGTGCATCCTCACTGCAGCAGCTGACCCTCCGCTCGGCCAATAGGAGGCGAGCTTGATGGGCTGGGGGCGGGGCCAGCTGTCAGCACGACTTTAATCGGAAAATCCACCCTAAAAACAAAACACAATGTGCCTTTATAAACTAGGATGTCTGCCTGAACAGGAAATTAGAGCATTTAAAACTTGGATTTATGCTCCGACTTATTAGTTTTTCAAGCTGAAGCCGAGACTGAATCAGTGGGCTCTTATAATTTTAATTTAGGGTATTTCATTTCAATTATTTTAATTTGAATGCACAGTTAAAATGTCCCCAATATATCACAATAAATCACCACTGGTGCATATGCTGGCCTTGGAGTGTTACTGTTTCATGTTGTTACAAAGGCACAGAATAGTTTTGATCCAGGATTTGACTTCAGACACAATCACCACAGTTACAGTATCATTTTAAAAAATGACATATATTATTGTATATTTTAGTTTGTATTTTCTCTTTAAAGTCTTAATTTCAATTATTGTAATCCAGTTTAAAAAAGTCAAGTCTGCCCTGTCTGAGAGGAAATATAGCTTGTATAACTATGGAGCTGGATTCATGTATCCAGACAAAGTACATTTGGAGTAATAAAAATAAATGTTTTTTTTGTGTTTGAAAATAGATTTTTATTGTTATTTTCATCAAACAATATTTTTGAGGCAGGCTCAAATATAACATTTTATAAAAACAAATACATTAAAAGAAAAAACACAAAAAATACGAAACAATATAAATATAAAAACAACAGAAATGTAAAACTTAAATACATACAAAACAGTGGCAAACAAAAGTACAAAACCCATATACTTCCAAAGACTTGCTAGTTTTATCCATCATATAATGTCAATAATACACATCTCTTTTTATATTGAGACCATTTACCTCCATATTCCTCCATGCAATTGTATGTTCCCTCATAACTTAAATGCAACCTGCTCCTTTTACTTTTTTTTCCTGTGTTTAATTCAGTCTCTGGCATTTTATAGTTGTTTGTTTTTTTATCTCTAGAGTATATTTCTTAAATCAGTTCAGTAGGTTCAGTGTTGGCCTTGAGTTTATTACTGCTTAATAAAATTTTGCTGTGTAAGAAATGACATATTTTTGTGAATATTATTTCAATTACTATTTTATGCACTTGTGAGTGTAAATAAATGAAGTGACCATGCTCTGTTATTGTCTTCATTCAGAATTACATGACAGTCTGACTCCAGCTGGGTGGACTCTGCTGGCATGTCAGTAAGGAGCGCCCCCGTCAGGCAGGTATGTGCAGTGCAGGGACTCCTCCCCTCCCGCTGCAGAGTTGGGAGCTCTCCCTTTCTGCGGCCAGCTCGCCTTGACAGCCAACACTGGCGCAGAGTCTCAGCGCAAACCTTTACCATATTTTTTCTGGCGTATAACGACAATTCATAACCACACTTTTCTCACATCCTCTTCCGGAGACAAGCGTTGGAGCGGCCTCGTCTAGAATGGGGAACCGAGACGATGAATACGATTTCTTGTTCAAAGGTAAAAAAAAAAAAAAAAAAAAAAAAAAAAAGATGACTGCATTCCCCCTTATACAAGCTCACACCGACACAGCTATGCTTTATATATTTCTCATTGTGTCGTTTTCGCTTTGCGCATATCTACATTTCTTTAAGGTAACAGACTGATGTTTTGTCAGGAGCTGCCCGGATGATAATCGGTTGGTGTTATTACAACATAGTGCTGTCATTGTAACATTACAACGCCTGCAGCTATATTTATAGGTATAGGATGCAACACCCTATCCGTGCTCTGCCTTTGTATTAAACTTTCATCAACTCGTAAAGCAGGATTGCTCGTCTGACTGAACAGTTTCCTTCTGTAATGAATGACAATTGATGTTTTATTCCACCTCATGAGGTTGATTTAGGGCCTATTAGCCTCTACCTCTCCTGATCAATAATCTTGCTCAGATTGTTTCTCAGCCTCTCTGTGAATGCTGCGACTCATAACTTTGTGTATCTGTGTTATTTTGACTAGGCCTGGTCAGTTGAGTCAGATTTAAGCGGTGCCAGACTCAGGTCCATGTTTATCTTTGGTGCTCAGTTGGATCCAGAATGACTTCCTTTGATCGTGATATCAGCTCCTGTGGCACATTAACATCCTGGGCCTGTATAAGCCAAAGGGCCATTTAGATGTAACAAAGTATCCTCTGTGGGATGAATAGGGCATCTGCCGGAGGCGAGTGCTCTCCCTCTCCCTCTCTCTCCCTCTCCGTCTCCCTCCACCCGAGCCATCGTCTGTGTACCCGGCCGAAACAGGAAGGGCAAGGCGGCCTGAAACTGTCGATTCAGGTTTTGATGAAGCCTGTTATCAGCTTCCTGCAGCCCGTACCAGCGCGATGTCGACAGGGACAAAGTTCGGCTCTATTTCCTTTTGTCGAGGGAGAGCAGAAAACAAAAAGGCTCCACCTCTGCTGCTGTGCTGTGGACAGAAGCCCGGCTCAGCCCGGTCCACCAGCCTGATCAATCACTCTTCTCTCAACACAGCTTAACACAAGATGGCCTGTTAGTAATCAGCCAATATTGTTAGTTTATACCGTGGATGCTAAGCTGTAGTTATTTAGACCCATAGCTGCTTCTCCACAGTCACCCAAAGATGTCATCAATATAAGTCCTTTATTTATACTCAGTGTCAGTGTCATGAAAAGTACATATTTTTCCTCTTACCTACAACGCTATTTATCAGTCTAGATTGTTTTTAGTGTTTAAACATATTAATTATAAAGCTTGTAAGGTAAAATCTTAGGCGGACATTCTGATGTAAACATCTTGGCAAAAAAGAGCTATATTTAGAGGCATGGTTCAGCCCCAAAATCAAAAACACATTTCCCCTCTTACCTGTAGTGCTATTTATATATCTAAATGGTTTTGGTGTGTGTTGCTGAGTGTTGGAGATATCAGCCTTACAGATTGTCTGCCTTCTCTCAAATATAATGGACCTAGATGGCACTTGGCTTGTGGTGCTCAAAGTGCCAAAACATTACAGTTGTAAAACTCAACAGCAATGTCTCTTTCCAGAAATCATGACCTGGTTACTCAAGAGAATCCATTGGGAGCTCAGAGTAGAGCCGCTGCTCCGTCGCATCTAAAGGGGTCAGTTGAGGTGGTCAAGGCATCTGATCAGGATGCCTCCTGGGCGCCTCTAATTAGACGTGTTCTAGGCATGTCCCACTAGTTGGAGGCCTTGGGGCAGATCCAGAACACACTGGAGGGATTACATGTCTCATCTGGCCTGGGAACGCCTTGGGGTCCCCCAGGAGGAGCTGGAAAGCGTTGCAGGGGAGAGGGATGTCTGGGATGCTTTGCTTGGCTTTCTGCCCCTGGGACCCGGCCCTGGATATGGGGATAAAAATGGATGGATAGATCCACAGACCTTGTTGTAAGCAGTTCACTATAGGAACCATTTTCTTCCATTCAACTACACCCACCATGCATCTACTGCTAGCTCATCTAGCACCACTGAGCTAGCTAACGTTACAGCTCAGCTATAGGTGGACGCCATTAATGTTTCCATCTCACGCTGTCACAAACACAAGCCTCTCGTCCAAGAGCAGATGCACACTTCCTTCGGTGCAGTGATACAGTTTGCAGGTGTGGTTCTGTAGAGAGAAAATAGTTCCTACATCAAACTGCTCACAACAAGATCTGTGGATTACCTTGAGTAACCAGGTCATGATTTCTGGAAAGAGATCTTTCTATTGAGTTTTTCAAATTCAATTATTTGGCGTCTTTGAGCACCACAAGCCGAGTGCCATCTAGTTCCATTATAGTGGAGAGAAGGCAGACATCTCTACGGATGATATCTCCAGCATCAGCAACAAACGCCCAAACCATGCAGACTGATAAATAGCACTACAGGTAAGAGGACAAATATGTGTATTTGATTTTGGGGTGAACCATCCCTTTAAATATAGCATGTTGCTTTTGCCAAGATGTCTAGATCAGAATGTCCCCTTTAGATTTTACCTTACAAGCTTGAAGACATGTTCAGACACTTGACATAAACTTAAAGTCTATCTAAGTATAATCTCTCTCTAAGCAATATCTCTCTCCGGAAATCATGACTCGGTTACTCCGATCATCCACAGACCTTGCGGTGAGCAGTCTCATGTAAGAACTATTTTCTCACACCCGCTAACCGTATCATTGCCCAGACGAAGCGTGCATCATCAGAAGATTTCAGCACTCCATTTACTAAATATCAGGACCCTCAGGGTGTTTTGGTCAGGCTACACTCCTGATCTGAAAGGTCAAGCATGTAGAGTCTACAGTAAAGATGGAGGGTGAACAGCAAAAAACCCTCATTTGTTCATTTGAGCATATTCTGCTCAGTGAAAAACGGTTCTGAAAAACCTCCCCCTGTACACCATTATTTAGCCTTTTCCTTGCTCAGCAGAGAACCATCAGCAGCTAAAGCACCTCTTTATTTAGTGGATAATCCTTCAGGCGCTCCGAAGCTTTAATTCTTGTTTGGGTTATTTGATGGCATGAATAATAATTGTTCCTCTTAACGGTCTTTGGTGGTTGGCTACTAACAGACACAAATGTTTTTTTTTAAAAGCAGCCCTACCCTTTTGCTTTATGTGAGTGGTTCTTGACAGTGACACCCAAAACAGGCTGGATAACAGTTCAACTAAAAGAATGGTCTTTTATGTGGTTAATAACAGTCAGACAAAACCTACAGTAAGAGGAAGGATAGTCAGTATCAGACACACAGTTCATTGTAGCATATTGTTCAGTACAATAATACAATAAACATAAATGATAAAACAACTGGTTGCATAGTTTGTCTGTTAAAGACAGTTCACCCCAAAAACACATATTTTTCTTCTTACCTGTAGTGCTATTTAACAACCTGGATTGTTTTGGTGTGAGTTGCAAAGCGTTGGAGATATCGGCCATAGAGATTTCTGCCTTCTCTCCTATATAATGGAACTGGATGGCACGCGGCTTGTGGTGCTCAAAGTGCCAAACAAATACATTTGAAAAACTCAACAGCAATGTCTCTTTCCGGAAATCATGACCTGGTTACTCAAGGCAATCCACAGACCTTGTTGTGACCAATTTCATGTAGGAACTATTTTCTTTCTGCCAAACTACACCCACCAAATATATCACGGTGCAGAAGGAAGTGTGCATCTACTGCTAGCTCACCTAGCACCACTGAGCTAGCTAGCGTTACAGCTCAGCCATGGAGGATGCCATTAATGTTTTCCACATGTACTGTCACTAGTCTCTCATCCATGAGTGCATGCACACTTCCTCCTGCACGGTGATACAGTCGGTGGATGAATAGTAAATGCACTCTTCCTTCTACACTGTGGTACAGTTTGCAGGTGTGGAGAAAATAGTTCTTACAAGAATCACAACAAGGTCTGTGGATTATCTTGAGTAACTGAGTCATGATTTCTGGAAAGAGACATTGATATTTTTGTTTTTTTTGGCACTTTGAGCACCACAAGCCGAGTGCCATTTAGTTCCATTATATCTATGACATGACATATGACATCTCTGCAGCCGATATCTCCAACACTCTTCAACTCACACCAAAACAATCTAGATTATAAATAGCACTACAGGTAGAGGAAAAATATATATTTTTGATTTTGGGGTGAACTGTCCCCTTAAACAATGCTGTGCTGTAGCTGCTTTGTCACTGTGTCACATGCTGGTGCTGGTGAGATACTACTTGAAATAGGAACAAACTAATTTCTTTCATTTTCAAGACTCCTAAAATAAATTTAAAATGAGAGACACATTCTGAAGCACTATGGAGTTGTAATACGAACGTTCTGTGTTGACTCAAGCCTCGTGTTTTGTAATTTGTTACACTCCTGCTGTACAACAGAAGTCTGTGTTTTTCATGTCCCATAAATCACACACACACACACACGAAGCCCCTGGGTTCTGTTGAAACCAGCATTTAGCAGCGCTGCTTTATGCAATATCAACATTTCTTGGATCTATTAATATATATAGCCCCTGCCTCTCTCAGCACACATTCTGTATACTAATACACTTTTATCATCTTTTCCCTCTCTCTCCCCTCCTCTTTCTCTCTCCACAGTTGTGTTGATCGGGGACTCAGGCGTAGGGAAGAGCAACCTGCTCTCTCGGTTCACACGAAATGAGTTCAACCTAGAGAGTAAGAGCACCATCGGGGTGGAGTTTGCCACGCGCAGCATTCAGGTGGACGGCAAGACGATAAAGGCTCAGATCTGGGATACAGCAGGACAGGAGCGCTACAGAGCCATCACCTCGGCGTGAGTCCATGTCTGTTTGCTGCAGATAGTCCCACCTCAGTGTGGGGAAGTACTTCAGCAGTGCATTCACAAGTGACACTCTATCATTCAGACTGCATCTCTTAAAATGAGGCAGATTTTTGGATACGTTCTGCAACATTTACTTAAAGAGGTAGATGGCTTTTTGATTTATGATTATAGGCACTTTGCAACAAGACTTGAGCTAGTGGGTTTAATCGTCTGGAGTTAGACACAGAACCTCAGGCAGCTCTCTCGATGCCCTAGATACTTAAAGTAAGTGCATCTGATAAAGGTCGAACATGTAAAATGTCAATCCAGAAGATCATAGAGCAAAAGTTTACTTCAACCTTTGTATCTCACATAGAATTTAATTTAAGACCCATTTAAAACCCTTAAGGGCCTCCTCCACTCAAAAATGTGCTTTCCTATGTTTTTGAGATCCTAACATGTCTGACCTTGACTGCACGGACTTGTGTCTGTGCAAAGTTTGTCACTAGAGAGGTGTTTTCACATTCCTCTGCTGAAAGAGGTGATGTCTGTGCACTTCCCCAAAATCTGAGATTCAACCGTACATCAGGCAAGCTAGATTAGATAGGTCACCAATAGGGAAGCCAATTGCTGTCTAATACAGGAAACATATGTCGACAGGGGAACAGACTTCAACACAACACCGGCAAAGAAACCTGAAACCTCCAGCACAGAGCGACTTGGTAGTACAGAAAGCAGAGTTAGCATTAGCATAGTACATCAAACATGGTAAACTGTGCAGTTTTTGGATGTTAATCAGACCAATGTGAACTCATTGTAACATTGCAGCAGATTGTATGTTCCACAGCCATTAATACTGTGTCAGCCACTGCCAGTTACAAGCTAACAAGCTAACAAACAACATACACAAATAAAAGATGCTAACTACACTTGCCATCAAGCTCAGAGTCATCTGAGTTTGGATCTGACTGGAGCTCAACAAGTGTGGCTAAATCTCTCCAATGTTCCTCTAATTCTAATGTTAGCCATCTTGATGCACACTGCAATTTCACCGGTCACCCTACCTAGTCTCACATAGCCAGACCTATACCATACTTTGTTTTAGCGCTGGAGTAGTGCCAATGCTCCAGAGAGCACAAGTGAAACCTACTGCAGCAGCACTGGTGGGTGGGGCGGAGGCCAGATCCAGAATTTTTCAATTAGGGAGAATGAATGGGTTGAGAAAACCATGTTAAATAAAAAATTAATCATAGCAGCATAGTTTTACATATGTTAAAACATGTCTGCAGGCAGACTTTAAATAAAGTAGAATGTGAGTCCATTTCAAGTGAAAATCTCATTATAGCTTTAAAAATGTATACTGGCTGAATGAGACTCTGGGACCGTAATTGTAATAAAGATCAATTTGAATCAAACAGTGTTTAGTAAAGTAGAGAGAAAGCGGCTTGTACTAACTACTGTATATTCTGGATTAGTCTGTGTACAAGCAACAGAAAGATATTTGTCACAAAAAAAATCCTCTAATAACTGAACACCATATTTAAGACTAAACCTTTTTATGAACCTACAAACATATCTGTAATCCCTAGTGTTACGTGTTGTAATTGTTGTGTCTCTGGTCCCGTTACAGGTACTACAGAGGAGCGGTGGGGGCGCTCTTAGTGTATGACATAGCCAAACACCTCACCTATGAGAATGTGGAGCGCTGGCTGAAGGAGCTGAGGGACCACGCTGACAACAACATTGTCATCATGCTGGTTGGCAACAAGAGCGACCTGCGCCACCTCAGGGCTGTGCCTACAGATGAGGCCCGGGCCTTTGCAGGTACTGGTGCTTTATAAAGACACAGGAAAGGCTAAATATTGGTGTGCAGGGGGGCATTATATAGATTTTGTTTTTTAAGTTATAGACATTTGTATATTGTGTGTATAGTTCTTAAAGATATTTGATGTTTATCTTTGTCATATCTTCTTTCCAAATTCCATTTTCTAAATTGTTCCAGTATTGAGCAAGAGGGCTGATGCTAGAGGCCACAAAACAGGCTGCAGTGTGACCTGTCAGGGCATGTTCACACTGTCAATGCACATCCAGTAAGTGTTTGTCACTGACAGGCTCAGATTATTATAGTAAATGTCAGGCAGCATTATGAAGGGCATTCCCACAGATAGAGACCTCTTTGTTAGAGACGAAGATCCTTTTTGTTTCACCAGAAGGTTATAGTGTATAGAGCCAGCATATTTTCACATCTAACCTGGTGAATTAAGGGTTCATTTTAACCAAACCAATTGGTTATTGTTGCAACAGTGGAAAGAGGGATTGAGACTTTTTTTTAGTTCATTTTAGTTTGATTTTCTCGACTCTGAATAAAGTGTGATTTATGATGATAATATTACTCTATTTAAATGGAGTCTGGTGGGTTTGGCAATGGTGATTTCGGGGCTGTTTCTTATTAGACAAGAAGATCTTACTGTTAAACAAAAAGGTTTATCTCTGCAGGGATCCTTTCCATTGTCACACATTTATAATAACAACCTGAGCCTGTCAGTGGCAAAACCAAGCACTTTCAGTGGATGTAAATTGACGGTGTTGCAGCCTGTTTTGCTGCTGCCAGCTGCAGTGCTCTAAATTTAAAGAATTGTTGCCTCCATTAGCCACTTAGACACAAAAACATGAGTAAATAGGGTCCAGGTCGAAAAATACCAAAGATAATTTTAAACTGTATCTCTTGTTTTTCTGAGTATGATGAGAAAAGAACATATAGAAGAAGTATTATAATCAGTTCTCCTGTTGCCTTTTCTGATATTAACTTATTTCAGCGAAGCTTCTGTTGCTGTTAAATGAATGTTTTCTTTCTTCTCCCTCAGAGAAGAACAATCTGTCATTCATAGAAACGTCAGCCTTGGACTCAACAAACGTTGAAGAAGCCTTCAAGAATATCCTCACAGGTACGTATGTGAAGAGAGGTGGGATGTCAGAGCCACGGTTAATATTGTACTTGAATTATAAGAAATGAAAGTACCCTTAAATTGTCAACTTAACTTCTCGTATCCCAATTATTCCTGAACCCTGGTCGACCAACACACCATTATTATATAACTCTGAGATGAAACTGTGCTGAGATGAAACTGCCCTTAAACTGTGTTAAGTTTTTACATCAACTTAAAGTCTGTTATAAACGTAGCTGCTGATATTAACAGAGATCAACTATTTGCAACTGCAAAAAAGGTCATGTCATACCTTAACTCTTGAACTTTACTTGTGTAACTTCCTCTTACTGTGGGAAGTTCTTCTGATCTGTCTGCAAAATCTAAACTGAAGTATCAACAAATACCTCATCACTACTTTTACCCCTGAGTTCCAGTATCAGCACCCAAAACAACAAAAGACTTTAGGAGGACAAAGGCTGATGTGGTTCTTCTCCGTCTTTTCAAAAACAGAAATCTACCGCATCGTCTCGCAGAAACAGATTGCCGAGCGGTCTGCCCATGACGAGTCCCCAGGAAACAACGTGGTGGACATCAGCGTGCCACCCACCACGGACGGCCAGAGGGGGAGCAAACTGCAGTGCTGTCAGAACCTGTAACCCATGGCAACCGTCCCTCCTCACCTGGGTCGATTATTAATTGAAATCCGCAGTGTTGGTGTGCTTCCATCTGCCTGGGGTGCAATATTGTCTGAATCTGCACTTTTTGGATCAGTGGAGTCTGTTCCGTTTTGCCGCACACGATCAATTCCAGAAAGAAGTGTTTGAATTGATTTCAAATTGTAATCTGACCCAGGCACAATCTGCTACATCCCAGTGCAAAAACAGGACTGATGGTACCGCCTACTGTACGTAGCTGCCACAGTTACCCATGATAGCGTAGCAGAATAGCTTTGCCTGAGACCTTGTAAGCCTAGACATCTCCCTGGTAGACGGTTATTGCCACATGTTGGAGGCCTGCCTGTTTCAGTCGTACCAGCAGTCCTGTTTTTGGGCTTTCCTCTTCCTCGTTCAGTCATCATCTCAAAAGTGGTTGTGACGCTGCTGATGCTTTTTTCATTTTGTGTAAAATATATTCTTTTTTTTTTTGTTTTGTTTTGATTTTGATAGCTTGTCCGCTCACATACATTATATTAATGCCATGAAATTAAATTTTACAATATTATGTTGCAGAGTCTGCTTTTTTTCTCTTGCTCTTATTTTAGCAACACATGCACAAAATTACATACTTTACCTGCACAGTGACCCCAAGACAATCGTTGATAAGCTTTTTACTGTTGTTTCAGGTCAAGTTAAAGTTAGTTTGATCTACTTTAACACAAATTATTTTATCACTTCAGGTCCCACTGTAGAGGTCAGGGTCACAAGATAACTTTGGGGAGTTTTGAGATGATTAATATGGAGCCCCTAAAGCCTGTAAAGTTTATCTTGTGCACACAGGATAATAACTTAGTCTGGTAAGATAATTAGCTTGTGCGCACAAAATAAAAAATATCACCTTTCAGGACTTAAGGGGCTCTGAAGATTAATGGGGCAGGAAAAGGAAAAACAAGCTGTGCTACACAGGTTTGTGTTCATTTTCCGACATTGCAGAATCTCTTATCTCTTTATAGTGGATTTAATGAAACTATCTAAGAAGCTCATTCTTTGGTGGAGCTGGTAACAACTCACCTCAAACCTGTCAGACACTTTTTTATAAGGTGTCACAAGCCAAAAAAGGATGGGTACAACCATCGTAAGTATTGTATTTTATGCATTTACATGTGTTCTGTTACATCTTGTTTTGAAAAGCAACTATTGTTGTAATACGTTTTAGCGCACTTCCCCTCTGAAATGTAGTAGAGAAGAAGTATAATATAGATACAATGGCAGTACTTTTAGGTACAAGCACCTGAAAATGTACTTAATAAAGTATTTGAGTAAATGCCATATTGGTAGTGTAGATTAATGGGGTAGGGAAAGCTAAAGAAAAGTTGTGCAGAGAGGAATCGTTACTCTTTTTGTTAAAAATTTAATAATTTGATCTCTTTAGGCCTCAAATGAAACCGCCAGCTTAAAGAGGAAACTATTCTTTGGTGGAGGTGGTGACACAAACAGCGCTGTGGAGATAAATCTGGCAATGCGAGACTCAGCTACTATCAACTCATCTTTTTTACAAGACCCCAACTAGATACAACCTTTTTTGTAAGATGTTGCAAATCAAAAATAATGGTTACCAGCAATGTATTAGCAATGTTTTGTACTTCATGAACTTTGATGTTTTATGTTAATTCTTAAACTTTAAGGCAACAATTGTTGTAAAATAAAGTATAGTGCACTTTCCCTCAAGAAATGTAGTGGAGTAGAAGCATAAAATAGATTGAAATCGCAGTACTCAAGTAAAGTACAAGTATCTGAAATTGTACTTAATGCAGTTACTTGAGTCTCGAAAAGTATACTTTTTCTCTTTACCTTTAGTAGGTACTGCAGCTGCCCTTAAAAAGTGCGTACTACTTTCTCATAACATTAAGCCTTGAACTGAGATTGTCTTGCTTTTTTATCTGTTACCTTGGAGGTAAAACAAACACCACTTAGAGTTCGCCAGAGACCGAGATAAACCCAGAGAGCTCTGCTGTTGTTATTCCACAGTGTATGAAGTTTGACTCTGTCAGTTATTTTTGTTGCTTAGTCCTTTCGTTGTTTGCAATATTTATGATTATTTAGTTCACTTAGACAGTCAGTATTCCTATCATTACTATTTGATTCATCAGTTACTTGAATGCACTGTCATCCGTCATTGCGACTTCTAACAGCTGTCAATCCGTCATCTGTTTCCGTCTTAGTCAATGTGACGTATCGTCCGCTGCTCAGAGGATTGTGGAATACTGCATTTGTCATACTATGTACTGGGACTTACATCAATCTTTTTCTGGTGCACTATGGTAGTATGGGTATTGGAACACACAGCGTGATATCCTTAAAACAATGAATGGCAGAGGTCTCCCAGCACAAAAATATTGAATTGGAAAGCATGAGTATGGAGTATCGGGGCCTTTACAGTGATCGATCATTAGATATACTGCCAAACACGACATGATAAATATTAGAAGCAGAAATACCTTAAAAAGTTCTTATGCAAGATTGTCAGGTGCTGCTTGTAAACATGCCCGCCAGTGAAAAGGAAAGTAAAAGCCAAACCCACACTGACTTTCATTTGCCGTTTTGCTTCGCTTTTTTTTTTAGTGCTGTGTCTCTTGGATGCCTGCTGCTTATGGTTTGGCAACTGGTCGACCTTTTTACAAAACCCTGACCTCATGTGAACACAGAAAATAAGAAATACAGGCAGAATCTGCAGATAAATACACTGCCACACACTGACAGTGGGTCATAAGTGATGACTGAGCAGGATTACTTCTGTATGCGTCTATACATTATGTTGTAGGAAAATCCTGCACAGTGTACCTTTAATGCAGTATTTGAGTGAATGTCATGCTCATAGTGTTCACTGTGCCGTCCTGGAAACAATGACTGCAGGTCTTCCAGCAAAGTAATATCAGATGGGAAAACATAATTATTAAATCTCACGGCCCCCGCAGTGATTGAAGCAGAAATGACTAAAACTAACACACAAACCACATTTCACAATGATTTAGTCCAGGAGTCCCTCGTGTTTTATTGCACAATAACCCAACTTTCCGGGGGATGCAGCAGGAAGACTACAATAACACAGAATACTTTGTAAAGCATATGCTGCGTACACTGATTGACATCTTAAAACACATTTTGCTTTTGCACCTTAATGGAGTACCAGCCTGCTCTGGTACATCTCTGTGTTTTTATATAGGACAAAAGTCTGTAGTCTCACTATTCTGAACACTGTATGTCTTCTATTTGCATCTCTTGTGATGTAGGACGTAACTACTGGTCGTTGCTAGGCAGCTCAATCAATGAATGGTGCATTTACACGTGGAGCAGGGCTGTTTGCTGATGCACTTTTATGACAATAGAAGAGACATTAGCCAATTAGAATGTAAACACTTTTCCACACCTTCAATACTGCCTTGTATGTTACTGCGCTGCCGTTTAACGGCTTCAGTCAATGTTGCGTTGTATTCTACAATGTTCACTGACCCCGTGACAAGTGTGGTACATATGTGACGCCTTACCTGTTGACTAAACAGGAATTAGATTTTAATTGTTCAGACAGCAATGATAAAGCTTCACCAGGAAACTTCAGTAGGGTTCAGATTGTAGATATCAACGTTGGTGCGAGCGACTGTCGCTCTGTACTCGTCAAGAAAGAATATTCACAGATAGACTTAGTCAATCATGTTTTTCGGTTATTATCCTCTGCTGGGCTATTGGCTGCCCATTGTTCAAAAACAGCTAAATACATTGTGAAGGGGCATGGGGGAATTATAGGTAGTGAATATGTTTCATATTATACTGTAGTAGCATGCTGAATCAGTTATATCCTGCTACATTAGCTTGTGTCTTAGTATTTCATAAGTTTGTGTCACGGACGTTCGGTTGGGCTGGTATGTCCATCATCCATGTGTTCAGTCGTTCACGTCCCAGCACTGGCTGTCCGGTGACAACTCTGTGGTTCAACATCGACTATGACTCCGGAATGAGTTCTTCCCAAAAACCACTTTTGTGGTCGGCCAATACCGTAGTAGTTTACATCAAGTGCTTCGATAAAACAAAAGAGGAGGGGAAAGTAGCTCTCCCCTCTCAGAATGGTCCTTATGAAGTGCAAAAGTTTATTAATATGATTAATCTTGTTTTTAGAGAGTGCTTCAGTGGGCGTTATTTTTAAATATTCCTCTTGCCACCACTCTGCACTCATACGATGGTCTCGTCAGTCATTTTCTTGGTCGACTTGGTCGGCACAGAACGCTGGGTGGTGTGCGCCCCTTTCATGTCAGGCATGAGCAGGCGCACTTTCTGATTGGTCCTCCTCCACTCCGAGTACAACTGACAGTGATACCGGAATGACACCTGAGATTGAATGGGAGAAGAGCAAGAGGGGGGCGAGACAGGCGGTGACAAGGGAGGGAAAGACAGATGTCAATAACACTGACACCGAGATATTTGAGACAGAGTAGTACGTCTGCAGGACGAGAACGATATGCTGACTGAAGCTGTGACTGCTACTCAAGCTGCAAGCAAAAGAGCTAATCTTTCACAATTTGACATTTCTGATGATTCTTTTCCTGAGGATTAAAGGGTTATGTTTCAGAGGAAAGTTTCAAATTCACGATACAACCTATTTTTAAAAGTATATGCTCCAGTTACGTCCAGTTAAGGAAAAGAGCAGAGTAAAAGACAGCTTATTCTTACTCTTCTCAATGAGATCAGCATGTATGTGCCGGCATGAACCACCTGGCCAACTGTCAAACAAATGAGAGCTCTGCGCCAGAGAGATTATCAAGTTGCACATGCCCTCGTGTCTATCTGTCCTCTATGACTGTGTTTAAGTGCTTTTCAAGGTCATACTGCGACCAGAAAACAGTCACATAATCCCAACAATAATCAACAGCAGAGCATAGATCTGTTGGATCTGTGGGTGTGGTTGTCTTTGTATTGTGTCTGTGTGCCAGTTCGCATTTGTTTTTTCAAATCTATGTGGGACACTGAAAAAATAACTACTAGAACCAGCTTGTGGGTGTGAAGATGCCAGAGACAAAAAAACATTTATTCGGTGCCAGCAGCTCAACACATGTACATAAAACTTCATAAACATTTTTATTCGCAGTTAATGTTTTTTTAACCTGGACTCTATTTTTCCATGTTTCTGTGTCTAAGTGACTCATAGGAACAAGAATTTTTGAAACTAGTCCAGTACTGAAAGAAAGTACCACAGAATTCAGACAGGCTACAGCATAACATCTTGGGGCAGGTGCACCCCTTCAACCCCTTCCACTAGAAGTGCTTGTTTTTACCACCAACAGACTCCGACTGTTATTAAACGTGGGTGAGGTTTGAAGAGAGGAGTGGTGGTAATAGTTTATAGTGTTTGGAGTACAGAAAGTGTCACCAGAGGATCCACAATACTATATTATTACGATACTCAATTTTAAATATGTTGTGATATGCTGAGTATTGCAATGAAATATATTACAATATATTGCAATTTATTACCTTTTTTCAACTGTAGATTAGGTCCCCAGATGAAAACTTTATCAACATCTGTTTTATCTAATAAGATAAAGTTTCCACTCTGTTCATCTCACTTCAGACAAATTTTTGCAGCAGCAAAATGTATCTAGTGGACTGAAAAAGCAACTGATTATATTATCTTAGTAGGCAACCTTAACTTTAATTTGTATTTGTCATTTTAATAAGTTATATAATAAAAAAACTATACTTGGCACTGTGTGACGATACAATATACTCTTATCTAAAAGATTTTCAATGTCATGGCGAGACACTGAACAAGACTTCTCCCTGAGCGAGACTTGGACAAAGACTTGGAAAAATGTTTCACCTCTCTGCAGGGTAAGGCTGTGCAATTAATCGTCTGGTGATCACGATTACGAGTTTGACGTCAAACGATTTCAAAATTAATGAGATCAAGGGTAAAGGAGTTTCGGTTACAGACGTCTGGAGATATTATTTTGTCTTCTATGGAAACCGTGCATGCGCAATACCGCCCCTCTCCTCCTTAATCCACGAACCAGTCAAGTAGGTGAACTACGAATAATGCGAGGGGCAGGTGATCGCGTAAGATTTCAAAAACCGCATGCGGAAAATAACAGGGAGAGCAAAAGAGAGGTTGGTCTGTACAATGGACGTTAATTGACGGAGCATATGCTGACTCTATACACGCTAAAATAACTGTTTATTTATATGGGGTCTGGTGGCTTTGGTAGTAGTGATTTGGGAGCTGTTTCTCGTTAAACTCAAAGGATTTTACTCTTTAATGAAAAGGTCTATCTCTGAGGGGATCCTTTTGATAATGTTTCAGACACTTAGGAAAAAGTCAGTGGCAAAAACAAGCGCTTTTAACGGATGTTAACTGACACTGTAACCTGTTTCACTGCTGCCCTCTCGCTCAACACTGGACCAATATCAAAAACTGGTGTTTCCATTTGTCACTTAGTCACAAAAACATGGTACAATAGGGACTACTCTATAGTTCCGCTTTAAGTAAAGCATTAGTTACCAGTGTCCAGAGGATGTAGATGGTGAAGAGGGCGATGGTGAGGGCAATGAGGCCAACGGCCTCGAGTCTGCTCTTCAGTTGCAGGTGGTCCTGGGCTCCCCTCAGACACAGCCAGCCAGAGATGGCTGCCAGGGGTGTGATGAGAAGGAAGCAGGCCATGTCGCACAGCAGCGTGCGCTTCTCACTGCGAGGGCCTGGGTCCTTCAGCCACTGAGCAAGAGCAACATGAAGAGTTAAGTAGGTTCAACTGAGAAAGAGCTTTCTACAGTATCACTTCAGTGTTCATTTAAAGGGTGTCTCTTAGTTAGCAATGACTATTTAAATGTTTAGTGTGAGTTTCTTTAACACGAATGAATTGATGCTATTGAAAACAAGTCTTGTGAATAGAAACCTCTTACAGTATTACAAGGTCGGGCAACCATATTATTAATATGAGCAAATCATCTCATATCCTGTTGATGCAACTAGTTGTTGGCACACACTCTATGTGGCTTAAAATGACTCCAACAGACACTTATAAAATACTTAAAATTTCATTTCAAGGCCTCCCCTGCCGTGAATGAATTAGTCTTGCTTATTTTGAAAACCAAAAACAGAAGGCCGTAAAAACTTTGTGCATTATAAAGCCTCTAACCTGTGTGAGTGGTTGTGGTCGTCGTTCAATAGTGAATTCTGTGTGACAGAGTTCACAGTAGCTGGTGTTGGAGGAGGACAGCCACTTCTCCAAGCAGCTCTTGTGCACTTTACCCAGCGTACCAGTGCAGTCACAGGGTGAGAGCAGCGTCTCCCCTCCAGCTCCCTCATGACAAATCCGACACATGCCCACATCACTGTGGAGCGAAGTACAGAAGACAACAATGTGATGATTAATCACAGCACCATGTCATTACAGTGTGTTCATTAGGGCCCCCATGTGAGTTCCTCCCTCTCTTACCTCTGCAAGCTCACCGCTTTGACAACAGTGGAGAGTGGGCGGCCATCTTTAGCCGTAACCTTGGCAATGTACTGAGCCTGCGCAGTAGAGTCAGACTCCTCCGAATCCTTGGAGGCATCAGATTCGGCGTTCCCGGAGTAATCACAAAGGGAGCCAGGTAGGTGGCAGCACCCTGACGAGGACATGGCTCAGCTGAGGGTGGCGAAGTTGATAGTGGAGGCGACTTAATAAGGTCTGATCCAAAAGCCGACGTCCTTCTCCTCCTCTGTCCACCTACAGAGCAAATGCCTGGTGGATTATGAACAAGAGACAAAGTATGGGTGACTTGAAATGACAACATACATACAACATGATGTCATCCTTGAAAGCCTCTTTTAAGATTCCATATAAGTCTTAGTGATGCCATGTTCACACAAGAGAGGATGAAGTCAGCTCAAGCTCTGGGTCTCAAAAAAAAGGTAGAAAATGTGTTTGCTGGAAATAAACAACACAAGCAACCTTCAAAACGTCCCGAAACGAGACACAAAATCCTCCCTGATTACTGATCAAGTCCATCACTGTAGGCATGTTGTGAAGGCAAAGCTATGGCTTAGCCCCACAGAAAATTGAAACAAACAAAAAAAAAAAGTATCACAGTTACTGAAAATGCTAAATATGTCCTGGTGTAGGCAGGGACAGGTGTAAACACACATCAAGAACTTTTAAAGAGTGATGTTAGAGCCATGACTGCATTTTATGATTAAAATATTTACTTAATAAAAGTAATCAAAGGTCTAGTGTGTAGAATTTAGGGGCATCTAGTGGTGAAGTTCCAGATCTTGACCAACTGTAACTTCTCCTCTATGACGCCAAAGCATGTAAGACAGTGGTGTCCAAACTTTTTTTAAATGGGGGTCGGATTAGATAATGTGAAAACACCTGGGGCCCAGCAGCTTCTCATACCTTATGGGTTGTTAAAAGACAACAAAACAAAACACAACTGTTTCATCTTTCAGTAGAACAGTATTAAACTTTCTGCCACTTGCCCTTCCTTCCTGTAGACTTTACACTTCATTGCTGTGGCCACAGCTGCTACCTAACAGGAAGTGTCTGCTGCTTGGCTGTTAACCGTTCCAACTTGGTGCACTTCCACAAACTGTAGTGCTGCCATCATGACTAAAACATGCGAAGTAAGCCATGAGCCAAAATTGTTGTGTCGTGTCGCGGGCCATATATAGTATATTTTGAAAAACAACGGTGGGCCTGGTGTATGACGACTATTGTGGCCAACGCTAAAATGTGAATAATAAATAATAATAAAATGTATTTGATATAGCACCTTTCACAGAAATTAAAGTCACAAAGCTCTTCACAGGATGAAAATCAAGAAATCAAAAAACGAAACATGCAATCAGTACAAACAAAAGGCAATATAACAAATAAAACAAGGCAACAAAAATAAAGTAAAACATAGCAAATACAGGCTACTAAGGCCCCAGTACAGAAACATACCAGCGAACGAGCATCGGTCAATTTAGGGTGGGACAAAGGCCATTTTGAAGAGATGGGTATTCAGATGTTTGGGTTTTTTTTAAACTTTCTAAGGTGACGGCAGATCATAAACCTAATGGTTTGTTTTCAGTCTGGAGCAGGGGGCAGCCAGTCGGTCCTGTTCTGAAGATCTACTGATAATATATAGATGGAGGAGATCACTCTCAGGTGTCTCACCATGAAGGGCTCTTTCTATTAAAGCAAGTATCTTGAAGTGAATTCTGAACCTGATGGGAAGCCAGCGTAAAGAAACTAAAATGGGAGTGATGTGGGTTCAATGACCCAGTCTAGAGTTGAATCAGTGTTGGATTTATCCATACTTGGCTACTTGGCTATATAAACTTATTTATATAGTGAGGACATATCTTATTTAGGTGATTATAAACAAATGACAACACAGTTATGACTGATATAGTGCATTTCTGCGAAGATACCCCACTAAATCCTACACACTGGACCTTTAATAGGCGAATAGGTTTCAGTAAAGAAGCGTGATTCAGAATACAGGATGTTGCTGTGCAGAGAAAATCATGTTCACATGTGTTCATATGGTCGTACCAGGAAGAAACTGTGTACCCCTGCCAGACTAATACCGTCACCAATATACTCTTGAGCTTCCTTATGAAACAAGCACTTTAATGACGCTTAATTGTTGAGGCATATTCGTGTATCTAAAGCGCCGGACGATGAAGCAAAAATAACCAAATTAATGTCATTGCGAAATAATGCATTGCTTTGTTATTATCATATTACACACCAGGACAGACAAACCTCAAACTGTCAGATTATGTGAGCACTGTTACTCTACACTGTCAATCATAGTTGATGATTACCAGTTTAAAAAAAAATCACATTAAATTGTACCCGATGTGTTCATGTTAGATAGTGTCGTTACTGTACAACCTCCAACAAAGGCTATACTCATCCCAGCACACGACAGCCCTGTACAGCGGTTCAACAGCCGCCA
Source organism: Epinephelus cyanopodus (assembly GCA_026686955.1). Taxonomy (NCBI): domain Eukaryota; kingdom Metazoa; phylum Chordata; class Actinopteri; order Perciformes; family Serranidae; genus Epinephelus; species Epinephelus cyanopodus. The sequence goes on along the minus strand of CM048926.1, from coordinate 14,139,576 downwards.
GCCGACAGCCTGATATGTACCATTAGTGAACAGAGAAGCAGATAGACACGGTGAAAAACAGATGTTAGGGTGAATTTACTCACCCGACGGCCTCCCTTTTCTCGCTTGGCCTTGGCCTTGGCCCTGCGTTAACCAGACACTAGCTAGCGATGCTAACTGGGCAGCCCTAGCTACAAACTATGACATTGACATCTAACCGAAAGCCGATGATATGAGGGGATACGAGAGACGACCACACGCGCTGTATCCTCTCCATGGCTGGTGGCGTATCTCCCTCGGGTGATTTGGATCGAAGAGGTGACGAGAGACGGCTCTCTCTGCCAGGATTACCACACACAGCTAACGCGGCTAACAGGCTAGCAACGGGCAAGCCTTCCTCGGCATCCCTCAGCTGTGCACTGGTCATGTGACACTATGCTGCCTTCATAGCCCTCAGTGATCCTCTTCCTCTTCTTGGCGTCTGACGCTGATGTTGTAATAATGTCCACTTTATACACGCACCAGTCATCAAAAAAAGTGGGAAATATGACCACTTGTGTGATAAATTCCAGTAATTTACTATTGCCAAATATGCTGTGACTAAAGTTAGTAAATATTCCAGTGAAAAATGCGGACGTGTAATCACTTAACTCGCCTCATGATTTTATTTAATCATCATCTGAAAGGCGTAACATAAACCTTAAACAAAGCAGCCGCAAAAACCACCTCTTCTGTGTTGTATTTTTCCACTATTCCAAACGGTAGGTGACACAGAAACCGTCTCCAACCGCTGCAACCGCAATTTACGAGGGGACCTGAATGCAGCGCACGGTGCAAACAATACCTGGAAACCGTGTCATCTTGTCTGTTTGGATAAACTGTGGCTAAAATGCTTCACTCTCTTATTCCCCGCCAGTGCTAGTTTGATTGCAACAAGGAAACGACCATTATTCCCCGTCGATAAAACATCTGTAGGAAGTTATTTCAAACTATCACCGCTAGATGGCAGCATTTAGTCGACCCTCTCAGGGTGCTGCAGGCAGGACAGCTGGGACAGATGTTCCGCAGGTGAGCTTCAAGGACCTGCAGGGTTAGACTGACACAGAGTGCCAGGGTTACAGTCACTAGACATTATGGCAACGACACAGTACAACCATGATGGTTCATTCTCATTATAGGGTTTTGTGTCTAATGTTCCTTTAACATTTTGAAGAATTTAAGCCACACCAGTGGTATACGGTGACTGAATACATCAACTCATATGCTGTTCTTACAATTCAGAGGTACTTGTGTTGTACTTGAGTATTTACTCCCACTCATAGGCAGATTATGAGACAATAGTCTACTGGGCATAGCATGCAAAAGGCCCGACTACCTCTCCTACACAGCAGCAGGATACACAGGCTTTGTGGTAGTTCTGCATCTCTTTTTAGTCATTATAGAAAATATGTTGGTGGTGGATTCATGTCTCTATTTTGTCGTTTTGCGTGCTCTTGTTGTTGTTATTAGTCTCTTTATAGTCATTTGTGTCTCTTTGTTGTAGTTATGCCCATTGTTGTATTTATTTTGTGTTTATTTTCGGTCTTTTTCTGCCACTTTGCGGTCATTTGATTCTCCTCCTGGTTTTTATGTATTAATTTGAGCCTTGACACTTTGGGCCGCCAGTAGGTTGTTCAGTAGTCCATCCATGCTCCACTATATTTCAGATGGAAATATACTCTATACCCAATTTCCTTTTTTAATACAGGTGTAATTAGCTGGCTACTTCACTGATTAAGTTTTACATGCAAAACATAAGATCATCTTATAAAATACACATCCTGTTACATGTTTAACAGTATGTTAGGTAGTTCAAATAGGTTCCTGCTCAACCAGCTACAGCATGAAAATGCTGCATCAGTGATTCTAATTACATTCTATAGGCTAATATAATATGATATAGTAACCTAAAACCATATAATATATATTAACACTCACATGATTAATCTTCCTACAACATCAGTAATGTTACTTTTGTTACTCTGTGTGCATTTAGCTGATGAAACATCTTTACTTTTGCTGCTACAGTTTGTTATTACTTTGTAGGTTAAGATTTTTAAAACCTATACTGAGCATATAAAGTGTGATAAAATATCCTATGAAATATTATATGCTTTCCTTTACAGTAAAATAAATCACCCAGCAGTAGCCCAGGTAAAATCCATAAAATTATCTCAGACAACTCCATTTAAATGTTGCTTATGTGTTAATATATGAGTGATAATAGTCAAGTAATATTATTCATAACATTGACCTTTACTTGTGATACGTTTGTGCATTTTGCATTGTGTTGATAACAATTACACACCTTAATAAAAGGAGCATTTTGAATGCAGGACTTCTAATAATGGCGTACAGGCTATATACAGTATATTCTGCATTATAGTACTGCTACTTTCATTTTAGTAACTGATGTTAATACCTCATCTATGATCCACTGCCTTAAATATATATTAATGTGCTGTACAAACAGAACTGATGATCAGCAAATATACATTTCTCATACACTTGGCTCTTATTGACTTACTGAGTCAGTTGCACTTCATTGTTGAGTTGAGGGAAACATTTTTTTCTGATGAGCCACAGAAATGTGCTGATCTTGTAAACATTCAAAGTCAAAAATATAAACCTCCCTTAGCATACAGCACCACAAATATGAATATAAAGCACCCCACACTTATTATACAGCATCACAAATATGCTTTCCAGGGCAGATATGATTGAGGTGATTTATCAATGGCAACAAAGGACAGTTTTGATGACTAAGAATCTGCCTTTAATTTAGCACTGAACAGCAGAATTTGCCCTAAAGGTATTAAAAGTTTTATTTTGAAGGTCACTACACACTGAATTAGGTTTCTCAGAAAGTATTTAGAAAGACAGAAAAAGAAGCCAAGAAGAAGAAAAATAAAGGAAACCATGCTCAGCAAAATATGCATGTAGCCTGTCTTAAGTTGGGTTTAATGCAGTGACTTCTACATGAGCCTGTGAACTGTGAATGCACCATATACTGTAGGTCGAGGCCATTGCAGTGACTCAGGTTTGATTCATATCTGTGGCCCTTTGCTGCGTGTCATCCCTCTCTCTCCCTCCTTTCCTGTCACCCTTCAGCTATGGTATGATAAAGACAAAAAGCCCTGAAAAATGTACAAAACACACTGTTGACAGCCAGTCACAACAGGTATTATTGTTGTTGTTGCTGAGCTTCTGTTGGACTATCAAAATGTGTCTTGATGATATTGGGGAGTTGTGGGCACTTTGGGTTACTTTTTACACAGTGGACTTCATGGGCAACTTGCTGACAAATGAAATCTGTAATAATAAGCTGCTGTTCTGTCAGATATTACGCAACCATCACTGAGTTTATACAGCTAATGCCTTATAGTTTGCAGACTCAGCGGATTCTAAACCTGCAAGAATTGAGTCTATGGCCACTTGGGGGCAGCAGGCTGTATCAGCTACACTCTTCAGGCATATTGTTGTGTAACATCAAAGGCATAGATTTCATTTCAACACTGGGAGGGGGCACATATGAAACTAAGAGTTAGTTTGGGACCTCCCCCAGAAGATTCTGAGCATCAAGCACATCATTTCACTTAATTTCTTGCACTCTGGTGAATTTTTATGCATCGTTTGTTGCTTTTTTTGCATCGGTTTATGGTGAAAATGTCTTTACCTTTGTAGAAATAAAAGTCCTTTGCTACTTCATGTTTTTATTTTGGGTGACAAATGCTCAGTATGTTCTAAGTATTAAGGGGGATTACACCAGTAATCAGGTGCCACACCATTACACCACCACCAGCAGCCTGAACTGTTGGTACAAGACAGGATGGATCCATGCTTTCATGTTGTTGACACCAAATTCTGACCCTACCATCTGAATGTGGCAGCCGAAATCCAGACTCATCAGACCAGGCAACGTTTTTCCAATCTTCTATTGTCCAGTTTTGGTGAGCCTGTGTGAACTGTAGCCTCAGTTTCCTGTTGTTAGCTGACAGCAGTGGCACCTGGTGCAGTCTTCTGCTGCTGTAGCCCACCTGCTTCAAGGTTGGACGTGTTGTTGGTTCAGAGATGGTCATCTGCAGACCTTGGTTGTAACCAGTGGTTATTTGAGTTCCTGTTGCCTTTCTATCATCTTGAACCAGTCTGGCCATTCTCCTCTGACCTCTGGCATCAACAAGGCATTTTCACCCAGAGAACTGCTGCTCACTGGATATTTTCTCTTTGTCAGAACATCCTCTGTAAACCCTAGAGATGGTTGTGTGTGAAAATCCCAGTAGATCAGGAGTTCACCTTTCTTCCCGATTCTGATGCACAGTTTGAACTTCAGCAGGTCGTCTTGACCATGTCTACATGCCCAAATGCACTGAGCTGCTGCCATGTGATTGACTGATAAGCTATTTATGTGAACGTGCAGTTGAACAGGTGTACCTAATAAATGGGCTAGTAAATAAGACAGTAAACATAAGTAAGGTTTTGTATGCAGGACTTTTACTTGTCGTGAAGTATTTTCAAAGCGTGGTATTATTTTTACTCAAGTAAAACATCTGGAAATACTCCTTCCACCAACTTGTGCTACTAAATATGCAAAATTAATATTCCAATTTATTTTTCCTTATGCCGAAACATTAAAATCTCAACTTTTCAAATTTACCCATTCATGAATTGTCCCTTTAGTAGGACCTAAAATAGCAACCTGTATGTGTAATTTTTAACCATTAGTTAAACAATATCTATTTTTGCCTTACCCTCAACCCCTGTGTCTTTCTTTTCATTCCCTTTGAACCCAAACACTGATAAAGAAAGGGTCGACTCGTGGTGGGTACATTACGCACACACACTGCGAGCATGCTTCTCATTAGCTACCCACTCGTCTGTTTGGTCAAAGTACAACAGGAATCATGAGACACTACCTCCCCGCATGTGTGTGTGTGATATCATGAGATATGAGCGTCAGTGGACTTTAACACTGACAGACACACAAATGCATACGCAATACATTTTCACGTCATACCTTTAAAAATATGAGAAAACAACTTCAAGATAAAGTATTTCTGAAATATTTAGTAGTACAGTTAAGGTAATATGTGTTTGTTGGTGTGTGTTTTGGCACTGGTTACTGGATTCAGGATCCATTGCTGCTGTCACAGAGGAGTTTCTGAGGCTGGCAGATAAGGTTCGAAACTGTTGAGAGGACATAGCAGAGATTCAACAAGTTGTGACAGTGTGTTTGTCACAATAGTACTTCATTGTTTAATTTTAGCGTCAGTGCGTCATGATTCCAGCCTGCTGCTGCTGAAGGAATTTCTTATCATGATGCCTGAGAACAACCTGACTCAGCTTAAGTGCAGCAATTATTCACATTAAGCACATTACTCCCTTGGTGCATGTTGTACTGCTTTTCTTTCTCTTCAGCAACTTTGATGAGACAAAGAAAACTGCACGCTCCATGTCTTTGTCACAGTGTTGCTGCCAACTGCTAATCAAATCTCTGTTCACAGTTGGAAGTTTTGAACCAGGCGGTGTGAAGATTGGCACATACACAACGTCAACATACACATGGTATATTCCTACATAATTTATCTACAGTACCACAGAGAGAAATGGACGGAGAGTGAGACAGACTGAAGCAGAGATGTAGACAGGTGGATGTAGACAGACAAATTGAGAAACTTATTCACAGCGTTTGGCCTTCAATAACACTATAATTCGATCGTTGCAGTTCCATCTCGTGATCCTTTTAAATATCAGCAGGAGTCCTCATGAGCACCAGCAGAAGGCAATAATTCAGTCTCTCTAATTTCCGATGCACGCTTGTCCTTGTGAGACTTAACTTGATCCTGCTGCCTTTCTCACACTGGAGATGTAAATTCAATGCCCAACTGTCTAATAGCGTGCTTTGGTGGTGATTTAACATGCTCCAGCTATTTAATGCCGCTTAGTATGAGATTGTGCTCCGGATATATTGTGTCACCTTCAGCAGCGTTGATAGGCCTGGGGACCACTTTATTAGGGCCTGAGCATGAGGGCACGGGTGAAATTGAAGGCTTCAAAACAGGAGTTCATGTCATGATAGCTATGTCCATTTTACAGTCTATGAGACAACTACATGCCAATATTGAGTTATAGTCATGGCGTCACCCACGGCGCCCAGGAAGTTACATGTTTTATACTTTGACGTACTTCTCTTGGCAAGTTGACCAGCTCCACCTCAAATCCCTTTCGAAAAGCCTCAAGAGCTTGATGATGCTTTATTATGAAGGTTGTGAGTTTTGGTCAAATGGTGTTGCCATGACGCCATTGTGAATTTCAATGTTTCAACATGGCACAAGACGCTGTTGTAACCTGACTTTACATCATCCTATGTGCCCCGAATTCTACATGTTGCGTAAGAATCCAGACCTGAAGACATCTACGTGCTCATATTGATTCATGGTCACAGCGCCACCTGCTGACAACAGGAAGTCAGCCTTATGTCACAAAGATCATCTGATTTACATGAAATTTACATGGTGTGGTCCACATATGATTTACAGCTACATGAAGCATAATTAGTGTGTGTTCTCTAGTGCCACGTGTTGATAATAGAAAGTTGTTCACATTTTGCAATACCACATTTTCAGCACCACACACACGTTCACATACGCACATAAAACAAGGGTCATTTTGTGAGTGTTGAAGGTGGTATTGAATCATTAAGTTTCCAATTTCACATCCTCTCAAGTACAAAGCTGCACTGAAATTTCATAGAATTTTATTCAGGGCCATTCCAAGTACTAGTCTGGGATTATCTATCTATCAGTGTTTGTTTTTGATGTTTTGGACTTTCACTCACTGACAGTATTGATTTTTAAGGTACGGTCCGACAGCAAAAACAAAACACGAAGCTGCTTTAATCGTCACAATAATTTGATGATGACTTTAAACAAAAGAGATGGTGGTCAGGAATATCATTTTGCGCATTATTTTTCCGCGTAATCTTTATTCAAAGGTTGACCCATTCATTTCATCCTGGTATTGTGTAACAACAAGAGTCACGCCGTTCTCTTTCATCTGAACACCGAATCACTCTTTTCTCATCCATCCCAGTCATGAGATCTACATAACTTCTCTAATACAGGACATGACTTTACTGGTTTTAACTCTGCAAATGTGAAGAGTGAAACTATGCACATGACTCCATTTTGTCTACCGTGCTCCCAATTACAAAACTGTGTGTAGTCGTTCAGCTGTTATTGAATCTCCAATTGACTACTCTGAGTGCAGTCAGCTGATTGGGTATCAGCTTCCAAAAGAGAGAAAAAAAAATCCAGTTTTGATAAGGACCGTCTCATTGAGGAAGGAGAATAAAACTGTGGGTCCCCTGCCTGCCATGCTCACTTATATCAAAGTGCACTTGAACAAGCCAGACATGGCTGAACGCTGGTGTGAATCTGCAGCTGCTGTGGCTGCACTTAATATTAAAATGCTAAGCACATATTAAGAGCATTTTCTTATTTAAAAGTTACTTAAATACTCAATCTTTTTAAGACAAGTGTTGCAGTGACAGACTGTTAGATTAGAGATTAAAATGGGTCACTGTCTAGCAGAAATGACTGAATATATCTGGACATTTTTACCATTACACAGGCTTTTAACTAAGATCACTTTAAGTATTCAGTGGGGTACTTAAAGATTTTGGCATTAAATCCAGGCATCGGAGCTTAGCCAAAGGCTTTGTCAAAGGGAAAAGGTAAGAGTCTAAGGAGCCAAATGCTTGGCTCTGTATTTTATCACACTGGATTTGCAACTTGAATGAGTGAGGTTAAAAAGCTGACTTCCATCTTTAAGAGCAACGGTCATCAACTACCACTGCACCACTGTTTGAGAGTGTTAAACAGACAGATCACCCCAAAATCAAGGGACATATTTTTCCTCTTACCTGTAGTGCTATTAATCAGTCTAGATTTTTTTGGTGTGAGTTGCCGCATGCTGGAGATATTGGCTGTAGAGATGTCTGCCTTCTCTCCAATACAATGGAACTAGATGGTTTGAAAAACTCAACAGCAATGTCTCTTTCCTGAAATTGTGACCTGGTTACTCAAAATAATCCACAGACCTTGTCGTGAGCAGTTTTATGCAGAAACTATTTTCTTTCTAGGGGACTACACTCACTGTGCAGAAGGAAGCGTGCATCTACTCATGGGAGAGAGGCTCATGCTCATGACAGTGCAAGCTGTAAATATTAATAGTGTCCTCCACTGCTGAGCTGTAATGTTAGCTAGCTCAGTGGTGCTAGGTGAGCTAGCAGTAGATGCTTCTGCACGCTGTGATACAGTCGATGGGTGTGAAGCAAATAGTTCCGACATGAAACTGCTCACAACAAGGTTTGTGGATTATCTTCAGTAACCAGGTCATGATTTCTGGAAAGAGACATTACTGATGAGTTTTGCAAATGTTTGAACACCACAAGCAAAGTGCCAACTATATCCATAATATTGGAGAGAAGGCAAACATCTCTACAGCTCATATCTCCAACACCAACTCACACCAAAACAGTCTTGACTGATTAATAGCACTACAGGTAGGAGGACAAATATGTTTTTGATTTTGGAGTGAACTCTCACTTTAAGATTTTACCTTACAAGCTTTAAGACTTATAAACATAGCTGCTGATATAAACAGAGATAAAAAAGGTAATTTCATAACTAAACTCATGAACTTGTGCAACTTCCTCTTACTGTAGGAAGTCGCTCTGATCTGTATGCAGTTCATCTGAAATCGTCTGTCTGAAGTATCAGTGGATATTTCTGCTGTTGAGTCTTCTGAATGTAAGTTTTGGCTCTTTGAGCACCACAACCTCAGTGGCATCTACTTCCATTATATCCTAGAGAGGGCAGACATCTCTACGGACGAAATCTCCAACACTCAGCAACTCACACCAAAACAATCTTGAATGATAAATAGCACTACAGGTAGGAGGACAAATATTGTGTAGTATTAATGATTGTGATATGATAAGTTATCGAGAAATTGAGAAACCCTCTATAGATTGCACAACCAGATAATCCAGGGAATTGACTGAGCTAACTCATCCCATTGATGTAAAAATCCTGTAAATCCATACTGCCATTCCACAGCATTAGCATTGGTATGCAATTACTCACAATTACTTATTGAACCCAAAAACATTGTAAAGAAGCTCTTGTTTCTCTTCTCTCTATGTCTCACTGTGTTTTTTTCCCTGTCAGCTCAGTGTTATAAAAGAGATCTTGGACTCAATGAGAAAACCACAGCAAACTAAAACCTGTTCTTGTCCAAATACCTTCAGACCAAACTGTGTCACACCTACAGCTGCTTTCTCTCTGGCCTTGAGAAGAAGCTGTTCAACATAATGAAGCTCTGATTCATTCAGTGTTGAGCATGTGAACAGTGCATGATCAGGGCGGAGACTGTGGCGACGTCACGCACCAGGCCCACCAATAGCAGCGTGTGTTTCCCAGCCTATGATTGTACAGTAAATACTATGCGCTCTGCCTCCTTCCTCTCGCTGCAGCGATGAAAGCAGAGGTGAAAACCCAGACAAACCGGTGGATGTGCCACAAAACCGCTTGTTAGAGCTGAGATATTCTCCCAGCAGCTGTGAAGACGGGTGAGCTCGGGGCGCTTCGGTGGTTTAGTCGAAGATACGAAGCTATCTGTGCGAGAGGGCAACCTGAAGCGAGCCGAGGACGACAGAGGGGGGGTTGTCGGCCCACTGCAGTCTGAATCACCGCAGACTCGCCCCATCGCTGGTTCATCATCGACGACATTTGCCGGTGTACGTGCGCATCCTCTCGGAGGCAGAAAGCAACTGGAAGGGACGGGACGTAAGCCCGTGTTTGACCCTCTGCCGCAGCCCGAGGTGCGCTGCTTGGCAGGGCGTGCTAAATAATGAGCCAAAGGGACACACTGGTTCATTTGTTCGCTGGAGGGTAAGTCAAACTACGAATTACACTATGATATTGAGGTTATCTTTTACAAATAATGTCAGCATTTAAACCCAACTCGTCGACTGTGTTATCTGGCTAAATTAAGCTAGCTAGCAAGGGCCGTTTTTCTATGCAGCGCGTGCATGTAACGTACAACCCTGTCAGCTCAGCTGCGCGCGCGTCACTGTCAAAACAGTTGGTTCAAAATACTCTTCCGGTCAACTTTTCAAAATACGCCTACTTAAACAGTAAAATATCAACATAAATACGACACAGAGAGCGCGTTTGATCTAAGGTGAGGCTGCGGGTTCACCTGTGAGTGTTTCCATCGTGTAATGTTTGTAAATTACAAACTTCTTTAATTATAGCGACAACATTTTGGGCTTTTATGTCGAAGGCACGTTCAACTTATTTCCGGTCTCGTTGCTGCTTTCACTCGATAACTTTATGATCTGTTGCAGCAGCCACAACAGTGCAGCCTATTTTCTCCAGTGATTTTGCATTTTAAAACCTGGGAGATTTTTAGATGAATGAAACAAAATGTGGGGTCAATGAACTTTCCAAGTATTTATGTTTGTATTTATTGATAGATATTAACAACTGCAAAAATCACAACTAGTCATTTTAAGGGCTACTAAAGGGTTCCCACACATTTTCATGCGTATCAGGGACCCTTAATCTAGCATATGAGCATTACCCTGCAAACATCCATCCATCTGATAATATGTGTTCTCAAAAAACTATCATCTGATTTTTTTTTCCTGTATTGCAGACCTGTCCAAACTGTAGGGGAAAAGTAATCATTGTGAAATACAGGTGCTGTTTCTAAGGATCTTTTGGAAACCTCAAAATGAGGCCACACAAGCAGTACTACAGCTCAAACAGGAGGCCTATATAATAGTTGAGCAACCATTCTCATTCACAATACTGTAGATAGGCGCAACAAGTTTTTCATCAAAGAAAATGACAACATAGATCTAAAATGAAACAGTTCGTGCACACAGGAAGTTTCTCTTATTTTAATCTATTGTTTTCAGTTTCTCTGTCTTCTGTTACCTTGTCTTTCATCTCTGCACCAAACCTTTGACATTCAGATGTGTTAATCTCTTCACACCACAGCTCTGCTGTTATCTGTCTCGCCAGGGACTTAAAATCAAAGAACAATACAAGAAACAATGCTAGCTTGAATAAACACAATCAGATTTGCTTTCCCCAAAAACCTAAGCTGCAGGCCTCACTCAGCACAGCGTTTCCTCTCACAACCGCTGTGAGACACACACATGCAGCAGACAGCGTAGCTCTGAATGTAGGCCAAGGGTCACAGCTGCCTGTGAGCGTGGATGTAGGTCAGCCCTTTGAAAGGTAAATATAACTGGTGTTACTCAAAAGAGACTGCAGCTTAAAGAATTCACTGCTAAAAGCCACGATGTCTGCCCACGCCACTGATGGGCTACAGCTAGTTTTCACTTAACCTGTAGAGCATTTGTATGGTTTGTAACTATGATAGTCATCAAGTACTTTCCAGCTTTAGGATGGTTTGATTGTGAAGCTTTGTCTGCACAAGTCCTATTGTGAAAAGCACCAAGCCTTTGGTGAAAGCGGAGAGGATCAGTGAACACGCATGTGTGGCATGGGGACAGAACATTTTTTTGAGATGACGTCTGGTAGCTCATAAGATTAAAGGTATTAATTTATGCGATATAAATGAAATTGATTGTACAATGATATTTAATGAGGAGGAGATTGTTGACAGTTAAATTAGCTTTAGTTTGTTTACAGGCTGATGTCTTCAGTCAGAATAGAGGTCATAGTCTAACCAACACAAGTTTCTTTGCTTCATTTATAAGTAGTCAGGTTTTTCTTTACGGTTTGCACACGTGTGTGAGCTTAGCAAGACAGCCAAACAACGGTCTAATTTTCATGACAGCTCATTCTCGCCTTCTCAGATGGCAAAAGTCAGCAAAGTGGTTACGGTTCCACTGAACCGTGGTCAGTGTCCTCTGAACTGCATCATGAAACCACTCATACACTCTTAGCGTGCAGCATGCTTGTGCAGTATCTTGCATATCACAACACCGCCTCATGGTGTGTGGATGTGTGCCTGCTCCTAGATAATTTTAGAGCTAAAGGGAATAACAGATTGTGTTACCAATGATTGGTGTGGTCAGTATTAGAGGATGGTTTAAAAAAAGAAAACTTGCAGAGGAAAAAATGATGATAGATGTGAGTTGGCTCAAATTCAATAATAGTGCATTTTATTTATGGAGTACTTTCTAAGATACTCGATGATGCTGCACAGCTCAAATTAAATGAGCAAAATGAAAACACGTTGCAAGCACGCTGCAAACATGTGATGCTTTTGATTTACATGTCACTATTTTGATCTGTCCCTTCTCTCTTTTGACTAATGTCAGTGCTTACAGGTTATTGTGTTTTCTCACCATGTTTTTCCCCTTTCTATCCCTTTCTTCGACCATCCCCTTTGTTTCTGCACCCTTTCATCCTCAACCCCTTCCCTACGTCCCTCTAGATGCGGTGGAACAGTGGGCGCAATTTTGACATGTCCTCTGGAGGTTGTGAAGACCAGACTGCAGTCCTCTTCCATCACTCTCTACATCTCTGAAGTCCAGCTTAGCACCGTCAACGGAGCCAGTGTGGCCCGTGTAGCTCCACCAGGGCCTCTGCACTGTCTCAAGTAAGGAGAATTACACAACAATTTAATTTTAGTACCGTTATTTTATTAGGGATCATTTTAAAAAGGCACCAGACCAAGACTAGTTTAGATTAGCTGCAGGATATGGGCGTAGAATACTTATCTTAACTGATTCTGAGTAGTTGGTCAGATTTCTAGTTGCAGTATATGTTAAATGGTGAATCAATATTATTATATGAATAACGCGTGGGATTTTGTTTCTTTTTGTTTGTGATATAGCTTCTGTCTTGTCATTTCCTTGTCTTAGTCCTAGCTGAGTGATATATCTGATGTGATCTTACCTGATGTGAAATGAAAAGTGAATATTAATACTATCATATCCAAAGTAGTAGTAATTGTTTCTTAAAAAGTTTGTGTGTAAATTTAGGCAGGTAAAGGTATGATTAAGGTAAAGGTATGATTACCTCATTAGATGTAAATCGACACCACGAATTGTCGATATGGTTTGTGAACTATTATCATCAGCAAAAGTAAAAACTAACCCCAGATTCACTCTGCTTGGTATTCTGCCTCACTATATTTGCATTTTTCGACGCTGTGCCCTCAGCTTTGGTAGCTTCCTGCCTACACTTATAGTGTGTCATATGTGATGATAAGGAGTGATTACTTTTGTATGAGACTATACATTTTTTTAAGGAAAATCCTGCAAAGTATATCTTCCAGGCAGCCTAAATACATACTGTGCAATTCTATGGCAAGATGCAAATGGAGGCTAACAGACGCAAATCTGCAGTATGCACTGAGACAAAGGCATGTCTGGCCAGTTTCAAAAAATGTCAGCCTAGGAGAAAATTTACTTTACTGAATGAATGTGCAAAGACAGGAGCAGAGGGAAGACTGCCTGAAATGTACTAATAAAACCTGTCAGAGCTGTGAAAAACACACTGTGTTTGTTGTCACAGCAAATGTCCATGTCAGTTGGTGAACTTGTTCTTTGGCTGTCTATGACCTTAAGACCCAGATTTAGTCTATGATACTCTAAAGTGAATCCACAGTAATAATGAAATGGGTTGTTTGTCCTTTTTCTGTATCATTGTCATCTTCCCACGAGTTTTAATTTGCTTTCATTATACACTATGCCCTTTTACATTTTTTCCCAAGAACAAATGTGCTTTTAGAGGGTAATTATTTGCCTCAAAATGGCAACTTGAATACTCCATGACACTGAAAATTACATTACCATAATAAAAGACTTAAGATTATTTGAAAAAAAAATACCAACAGTAAAATCACTAAATTTGCCTGGGGAGTTCTAGGTGTCACATTATTTGGATTTCTGGTAAATTTTCTTTTGCAAAATATTTGTTTAGTTGTTAGACTGTACATCCGAGACCCTTGAGCATTGCAACAGATGAAGAGTCCAGCCTCAAGTATATTTAATCAGGGGCATCCAGGGAAAAATTATATCTTGACCCTAAAGCTCTGTGGCTGTTTTGGGTACTTTCTCTAAACAACTTCTGGGAAACCAGTGTAAGAAATACACAATAAATTGTTCCTTTTTTGCCATATGCTATGTCATTCATCCTCTCATTAGACAGTGGGAAGTAAGCAGAAAGATGGGAAGTGAGAATGAAGGGGAATCCAACATTGGTTAGGTGTTTATTTGGAAGCTACCAAAAGCCAGTTTGTTTGGATACTCGTAATTACCGACGGTTGCTGAGAGATTAACAGTGTTAAAGTAAATGGTCAACGCAGCCACAGTGTTCCACTCTTGTTCTCTGGTAACCTATTTCCAGACCGTCACAGAGCATGTCACACACGGTTTAACATATTGCATAATGCACAAGCTGCCATGTGTGGAATTTTCCACAGTCAGATACATTAATTATTTTGCAAGCAATGAATCTTAGACAAACCTGTCATGTTTTACTGCATACCACAGGAAAAATACAGAAATTTAGATTTGCCAGGGTATTAAGGCAAAATGCTGATGTTTAATCCTTATTTATCACCAAAGTGATTAACCAGAAATTGTTTTCCTCACATCTGTTTGGCTAAAGAAATGATTTCTTCTCACTGGCTGTTGCAATAATTCTGGATGTTTCCTCTGTCAATTTGCCTGTTTAACAAGGCTTTGTTAACTCTGCTTTCGTCAGGATTTCGTACAATAACATTGCACTAATGCCTGTTTCGATTGCAGTTAATCAGAGCTTTGTTTTGGACTTGAAAACATTGGACTTGTGTCAACATAAAGCAACTTCTTATGTCGGCGTCGAGCTAAACGGACATGAGCAGAAACTGTACACCACCACTGCACGATCCAGAGTAGCAGGACAGAAAAGGGAAGAGCAGTACGGCAAGGAAAGGAAAAAAACCCACACGAGTCAAACTGGGTCAGCGTGCACTGAGGTGCAGGCATTGTTCCATTTTGGAACAGTATGTTAGCTTATAATTTAAGTTGTCTGACTGTGGAGGAGGCTGTCACTTCAAGCTCTGTGTGTTGTGTAAACTTGGGCAGTTGCTCGTGAGGAGATTCTGTACTCTGTAGATCATTTTTGAGTTGAAGTATGTATCTATGAACAGAGGTTGGAAAACTCTCACAGCCAGGGTAGGAAGTCACAGCCCACAAACCCACAAGCTGAACAAAATACAGCTGCAGCTCCAAGAAAGATAGGGGCTATGTTTTATTTAATTGTATGGGACAGCTCAAGGCCAGAGAATTTAATCTACCCCCAAAGGACCAGTTATTATCAAGCCCAAAGGACCACTGCCTTGTCTTTTGGATCTCTTAATTCCTTCCCAGGATGTTTTTTGATGTATTTGCACCACAGTTTATGTGAAAATATGCAACCAATGAACTAGAAGCTGTTCTCGTTCTGAACGAAGTTTCTGGGTTAGGTTGGAGATGGATGAACAGTCCATAAACTCTGGTAAGAACAGACAGTAAACACGTGATATCACTACTTAAAACACCACCATAGCAAGGACACCTGCCATTTTATTTATTTTCGGTCTGTCGCTATGTTGATAATGACCCGGTATTTAATGTCAGGCTGTCTTGAGTGTCAGGTTCAGGCAGACTGCCCAAAATGTTATAATTTACGGATCCATCTGCTGAGGCTCCTTAAGGATTTACGGGATTCCTTCTTTATGTCTCCCATGGTACCCTTTAAACTTTAATGTGAAGTGTTATCAAGCAGGATGCAAGTTTTTTTTTTTACATACAATGGTGAGATTAAGAACTATTGTCAGACCTTAAAGAAACCATCTGACATTTTGGGAAATACGCTTATTAGCTTGCTTGCTATTTGTCAGATGAGAAGATTGATACAGTCGTGTTTGTATGATAAATTTGAAGCTAGCGCTAGCCTTTGTACCGAAACAGGCTAGTAGTTTCCTCCTGTTTCCATTTATTGTGCTAAGCTAATCGGTTTTGAAAATAAAGACATTCCAATGTTTTGGTTCTGGTGTAAATTTTGTCAAGTAAAAGTTCACATTACAACACCTGGATGCATGGGACTCCCTAAAAACTTTGTATTGTCCCTCCGGGTGGTGCCTTATATCCTGCATCGTACACAGTGTTCCCTGATGTGTGTCCTCTTTGGGTCACATTGGCTCGTCTAGGGAGACTGTACACTAAGATGTTGTTAATTAACCTAATCCTTGCCTTGCACTGAATGCTTGATCTGTATTATGATTATCATGTAATATAAGAAAACATGACACTAAATCTCAATTTGTTTCTGCAGGTTAATTCTAGAGAGAGAGGGACCCCGTTCACTCTTCAGAGGACTGGGACCCAATCTTGTGGGTGTGGCACCTTCCAGGTATGTACAGTGTTATACAACATATTCTGGGTGTGGTGCATGGCTTCTTCTGCGTACCTTATGTCCTGAAGGGGAGCTATAATCCTTATATTCAGGTTCATACTTGTATTTAAGCTTTCTAAGAGAACATACGTAAATGCTTTAATGGTCAAAGAGCACATTATGTTCCTCAGACTGTCTGTGCTGGAACACCTGTACTCATTCTCTGTGCAAGACGCTCCCTTTTAGCACCAGTCTCTTTAAACTCCTCTCCCAGAAAGCCTTCTCTACTCTCATAGGCCAGCGTTTCTAGGTCTTTCGTGTCTTGGCATCTCTGCACCGTCATTGCAGCAAGGGAATGACTGTAATGGAGCATAGTGGCACTTTTTATAGTGAAAAATCACTAATAAAAGCTTCTAAACACAACTGAATAACTTCCAGAAGGAATATGATCTGAAATTATATGAGTATATGATCCTGACGTTGGCATCTAGCAGTGTAGGTTACGTAATGTAAACACGTGCAGTAGTGTGCCTGGAGCAGATGACTATATACAGAAATCTGACACACTATGATGTCATAATGAAGCTAGTGTGTTCAGTGTTCAGGATGGTAGGAACACTGAGGATTTTGCTCACAGGGATTACGTTTACATACCTTTACCTTATTATGTGAAAACTGTGAACATCCTTCATTGTAACGCTATAGATGGGACACAAATATGGAAATGTATATTAGGTCCCCAAAATCATACAGAATGAAGCCATACCTGATAACCAACACAGGAGAGTAGGTCACAGCATTCTTTGACGTTTATTACAAACCATTAGAATGAAGTGTTATCAGCACGAGCACAACCTGTTATCAGAGAATAAACACGTTACTGCGTCATGTACTTGACACGTTACATCAAACCTGGGCACACACACACACACACATATATATATTTGCTGAGGAATGTATTTGCGTCGGCTCGATCTTCTTAGCTTTTTTGTCTGACTCATTCAGAGCTTATTTTGGCAGTAATAATAGCTGGCCATGAATACAGTTATGAATGGAGTTAAACTCACAGAAATGCAATGCAAATCTGTGCTTCAAATCCTACAGGGAATGTGTAGGTTCCCCCTCTCCTAGCTCGGCTGGATAGTGTTGCATAACAGCCTGAACTCAAACACTGTCTGAATGGAACATCGACAACAGCAGGCGGCATCCAGCTGTGACACCCCTGTCATGTGACCACTGATGTTGTTGTGTGTTATCACAATGGAGTTTGTATACTGAGAGAATTGTGTTGTGTCTAATCCCCCTCCCTGACCTGTCTAGTTCTCCCTAGCTACCGGTGCATCACATGGCAATTGTCATCCTCTTCCCGTTGGTTCGTCGTGGTCCCCGTCTCTCTGTTTGAGTCATCCGTTCCATTCTCTTATTCTCTGTCTCTCTCGCCATGTTTGTCATTCTTTGCTTGTATTAAATCAGAGCTGTTCTGTCCTCTGGGTCCTGCACCGTCTATGCTGTCTCGCCCTGTCTGGCTCAGACTCTCTGAGGGGTGAAAAATGCCCGTGGGTGTGCGTGCATGTGTGTGCGTGTGTGTGTGTGTGTGTGTGTGTGTGTCCCGTGGGCTAGCTGTCCAGCTGTGGACATGGCAGCTTGTTTCCCGGTCACGACAGCTATAACAAACTGTGCTATAGGAAGATGTTGTTACATAAGAGGTGAGCCTGATGAACTCAGTGGCAACAGATGAGATTTCCAGCTCTCTTATGTGCGGTTTTATGAACCAGTTGAAGTCTAATGTTGACTTTTAAAAATTATGGAGTATTTATGGAGTACCAAATTTAGATGAATCTGGATATTTAGTATGTGATTGTCCCACCACCTAACTGAAGCTGTATCACATCTAACTTTGCTGAAATAATAAAAATAAAGACATTATTTTTTATGGCTTCACTGCCACATCAAATAAATAATTCAGGATACCTTTTTTGTTTTGTTTTAAATCATTTTAATGAGCAACACCTTTTAGATTGTCACTTAATCAGAGCAGCTGAATACATTAGTTTAGCTTTCAGCTGCAGGCCGTAAAATGTTACTGATCATTCTGAGATAAAAATGGCTAAATTACTTTGGGTTATTGAGCAACATGCTGCCATCAGTGTCTGCATGGTTTATTATAGATACAGCAGACGATTCCAGTTTTGAAGATATATGGCAACGTAAGATATTATTTCCAGTTTAATTTAATCGCAGTCTGATTTAGTTAAAGCTTAAGAATCAGATGCAATATAATTGAATGAATTAACAGATTTATTTGTCTACAAGGGAAGGTCTGGGTTGCTGGGCTACAGCGTTAATCTCTCCTGTTATAATTAGGAAACAGCACTCTGACGCTGGAAAGCTAAAAAAAAACGTGATGCTAATGAGGGCGCAGTCCACTGGGCTCGCTGCTGGCATTCATTAGCAACACACACACACACACATAACAAATGCATACAGAACAGCTTGCACCAGTAGCATCAGTCAGTGCGGATGAGGGATGCGCGTACACACTCAGACCCACTCACATAATTCATCTCTCATCTGCAGAGCAGCATGATTATGTTGTGCATGCTCTCAGATCAGGAGGAAGGCAGGGAGGGAAGGTCAGCCGGTTTAATTCCACTCAGCAGAAATGTTGACTAAATCCTGTGATTTTATTTAGTGAGGAGCAGCGAGAATCATGGGAGATAAATCTGTAATAAAGCATGCTATGAGATTGAGACACACACATGCACACTTGCATGCACATACACACACAGGCAGAGACCAACTTCTTTCAGTGGCTTGCATTTAGACTACATATTAGCTTGGCTTAGCTCTGCAATTTAGGCAGTAGTTTTTTACAGGCAATTGAAATAACGTGTTCATATTTAAATCGGCTAACTTAAAGACGTACTATGCGGGAACATTTCATTTTCACGTTCTATTAATGATGTCCCGATAAAGTTTTTTTGCCCCTGATCCCGGTCCAAGTCATTTTATGTCCCGATCCAATACTTCTATTACTATCCTTAAATAAAACAGCTGCACAGTGCACACTTCAAGCACATTAAAGTTATTCGAATCAATTCAGTGTATATGCTTGACAGTTGAATAGCTCTGCAATGCATTAAGAAAAAAAAAGCCTCTTAAGCTGTTGAATGAGAGTTGGAGAGGTGATGACGGCTGTGCACAAAAGCTTTGCAAGAAAAAGAACACCTGTGTGACAGCTGACGTAAAAAAAAGAAGATGGTCGGGCTCTAAATAGCTCAATATGGTTGATCCTTATCAGTTAATAAGATGCCTTGTTTGGACCTGATACAGATCTTTGAGACTGGATTGAGACGTCCCTACTTTCAGTGGTGACACTAGGGATGTTCCTGGCGACTAATATCGGTTAACTGGTGTTTCCTCACCAGTCAGTTGTAGTCAGAGGTATACTTTCCTGATTTTCAACCAGCTTTATGTCATATCAGTGTGGGTAGTATGTGTAAATAAACTGTGGAAAAATTCCCTCCATTTTACCAGATCTCACTGCTCCTCTCCCAGCTCAGCATTGCATTTTTCTCTCCTAAAATGTTTTCAGAGACATATTTTAACTTACTGTTTAACTGTAATGTGACATTTTTTAAAAACAGCCAGCTGCTATATTGTTTCCTGATTCTTGTGTGAAACGCACAAACTTGAACTGCGCAACTCATCATCAGTAGTGTATGTTGGTCTGATGTGGCGCAGTGCATCCTGGTGGTTATAGGTTTGCTACCTTTTGGGCAAAAGCAAATGCTACAGCCTTTTCTCTGTTTTCTCTAGTTTTATAGCACCAATTTCAAATAATAAAACTAATAAACTTTTTTTTATATAGCACCTTTCAAAACACAGTTACAAAGTTCTTTATAAAACCGAATAAAAGACAAAGCAAATAAAACAAGATAAAAGCAATAAAAACAGAGTACACATAATAGGGTAAAACACACAATAATAAAGCCATCACCGAAAGGCCGTTTTAATTAAGTAGGTTTTCAGAAATGATTTAAAAGATGAGATTGAGTTTGCAGCCCTTATCTCCTCAGGCAGGTCATTCCAAAGTCGAGGAGCTCTGACTGCAAAGGCTCTGTCACCTTTGTTAATTAATCAAGACTTGGGAACAACAAGAAAAGATGCATCTGAGGATCTCAGGGTGCGAGAAGGAACATAGGGCAATAGGGCACAATGTTTGTGTCTTTCTACTGCATGGACAGCCCAGTCTATGAAAAGACCATCTTTCCAACAGTGATGCTTCTTTAATCCTTAGTCAGTTTAACCAGTGTTTTTAATATCTTCTTACTAACCTCTGTCTTATTTTCCAGGGCGATCTACTTTGCGGCCTATTCAACAGCCAAGGAGAAGCTAAATGGAGTGCTGGAGCCGGACTCAACCCAAGTGCACATGGTGTCGGCTGGGATGGCAGGTAATGATGGCTCCGTCTCCCCCTCCCTTCTGTCTGTTTGTCACTGTCTGTCGCTGAGTGTTATCTCTGTCTGTCTGTCTGTGTCTGTCTGTCTGTCTGTCAGTCTGTCAGTGTAAGTGTGGGCAGTGTAAATTCACTGATGGGTTTTATATTTATATATATATATATATATAAAAACATGTTAAAGAATTATTCAGTTTGTCTTCATGAGACAGATTTCCTTTTACTTTTTTCTTTTCATCATTTTCACAATTTGAAGTATCCCAGAGTTTCACTTCACCCCTCACCCCCTACCCCCCCTTACCCCCCTCTCCATATACATGTGTGGGATGGTGGGATTTTCACAAATTTCAAAGCTTGTGAATATCTAAAGCATGCCAAAGCTAACTAATGATAATATCTGTTATAAGTAGGCATTACGTAGCTGTTTCATGTATAGACATATGAAATTTAAACAATAGGGGGTTTGTCAGAAAGCACAATTTAAGACTCTCAGGATCAAACTGACCTTGACCGTAGTTCTAATGAAAACAGCCTCACATATGCAACATTTCCACTGCGTGGTTGGACTCAGCTCAACTCAACTGCGCCCTTTTCTCTGTTTCGTTTTGCACACTCCTGCATGAGTCTGACTTTTAAGGTTTACTTCCAGACCGGCAGTGTGACAGGCAATACCGCACCTGCACTGCCTTCCGCACATATGACCAAATAGGTACTTAACTCGACCCATTGATGCAGGATCTGTGGCCCAACTCGACACAGTAAACCCTATGGAAACCATGCACCGTTTAAATAATGCTGTTAGGTAGCACATTTAAAGTGATCTTTTTGGGCCTTTTCATACATGCGAAATTAAGATGATATATTTTATAAACAAAGGTAATTCAGGAAAGACAATTTAAATGAATATGTTTTGCATATTCTCATGATATCGAGCAGCATATCTCCGCAATTAACATGCATTTTATTGAAGCTGCTCTCATATTCTAGGTGGTGCAGAGCCGACACACAGAGTCAGCAGTCATCTAACACCTGTGATCCGAGCCACATGTTTCACCCAGAATCAAACTGGAATATAACTATGGCGGGTACCCAGGGGTACCTGACCTGATGCAGGACTCAGTGTAGGCAGGATACTCAGTCGATTCGCCACAGTGACGCCATGTGAAGCTGCTGTGGTATCATCTTTAAGTTGACGGTTGCTGAATTCTTTCATCGACAATCAAACGGGAACTTCTGCACTTCCTCAGTTATATGGGGCAGTGTACATTGCAGTTTTGTAGGCTGCTCTGTAGAGTTTTAACCCCACCTTCTGGTATCGGCTCAGCTCCTTTGGAACCTTGACTCGAAAAAAACCAAGTACTATCCGCAACCTTTGCGAATTGAAAACCACAAAAGAGTGAATCGACTTTAGTAGAGGCATGCCGTACCATGCAGTGGAAATGAGCCATTAGTTTACTGTGAAACCATGAAAGATACATTTATCCATGTTGTAAACACTGTATTTTTTTCAGTCAAATTATTCCAAAGAAAAGAGATAATCCCCTGTCTGACATTTGACAAAAATGGTTTAAAAAAAGCACCTTGAAATCATGCCAGTCACATAGCACATCACTGCTGACTCTTGCCAGCTTTTATTTGAGCATTTCCTTTCTGTAAATACATCCAGATATACAGTACGTTGTCTTGTCAGCCCACATACAGTTAAGGAGGCAAATCCTTATATCAGCAGTGTCAGACTTTAATGCAAATGAGACACAGCAACCAGACAGTTTCAGGCTATAATGTGCCATAGCTGGCATTTACACCATGACTGAGCTGTATATATTTTCAGCTGTTTGACAAAAAAAGAAAACCACAAGGTCCTCAAAGTTTAGGTTGTGCTTTCCTCCTCTCCTAGCCCCTTTGTCCCCCATGTCCTCCATTATTTTTTATTTCTTCCTTTGCCCCTTTCCCCCCTCTTTTTATTCTTTCATTTTGAGGCCTCTCCAGAGGACTCTGTAAATGGTTTAACATCCCAGTTGTTACTTAAACAGTGTGGTCTGGGCCCCCTTCTTTGCTCTGTGTGTATAGAGGAGAGAGCACGGCCCCCAAAGGTCAACCGGGGCCCCTGGCACTCGGGCGGACACGTCAGGTAGCATCCCATTTCTTTACACTGGTATGATGAAAACCATGGTGATTTTTATGAATATTAGAAAGTTCATAATGGTTATTCATTTGTAATGATATTACCATTGCTCATGGCAATGTGTTTGCTGCTGGACTGTAGTTTTAGGTTCTTATTATAAGTTTTTGTTACTGCTTAGTCTTGACACACACCTCCACCTTCCCCTTAGCCTGTTGCCTTGTTCCATCAGCATAGTAAAGGTAAAGTAATGACACACACTTCTGTGGATTTTATGTCGTCCACACTGAAAGAAATGCTAACCTTGTCACTGCTATTGATGTGCTCCATTTTGTCTTATGTCATCATCCATCATCGCCTTTAGTGCCTCAGTCATTTCTTTTCAAGGAGAATCAGTATCAGTGCATCATCGAAAAGGCTGGCACTATCTTGACATGACTTCCTATTTTACAAAATTAATACTTGTGGCTAAGATGCAGAGACATTTAATAGATAGATAGTTGACTGTCATTGCATATTAAAACACAGTGAAATTTGCTCAACAGTAATCCACTATTTTTAGCATCATACATAAATGAATATACTATAAAAGGAAATATTTAAAGATAGAAATAGTCACACATATATGTTATAAAAATACAATTGATAGTTGCACTTATTTCATTAAATGGAGGAGTTGGAGTAATGGAGTTGGGTGAACTTTATTACGACATATAAAAGAGTCGATGAGTTTCTCTTTGAGAACAGTGCTTTTATCTTCATGTTGCACTCATGTCTTCCTCAGGTGGCAGTTGCATTTATTTATCTAGAGTACCTTGAACAAAATATTTGTGTAGTTATACTGTATACTATGTGTTTTCATCTCAAAATCCTTTATTACAGTAAATGTAATTTTATATCATGGTAGGGGTGCATCGTTATACTGGTTTCAAGGTATAAGTGATATGAAAACTGAGGGTTGTTCTACCGTGTACATTTGCTCGTCTATGATATATTGAAAAAAAAAAAAAAAAACTGGACAGAGAATCCCACCTTTGTTGTAGTTATGTTCAAAAGGCAGAGTTTTTAGACATACTTCGATTTTTGAAAGTGGTTTCAAGTTTCATGTATCGTCATAAAACATTTGAAAGAAAAAGACTAAAAGAAGTGAAACCTAAATTCTTTCAAAATGGAAGCTTGAGTCATGAGAATCACAAGGTCAAGGGAGATTCCAGCCCCAATTTGCTAGGTGCTGCGGTAGAAATGGTATTGCCAAACCTTTACCAATATACACATTTCTACCATCGCACGGTATATTCATCACATCCCCACATATATATATATATATATATATATATATATATATATATATATATATATATATATATATATATATTCCATATTCAGTCTGGTCAGCACTGAGAAATAGCAGAGTTAAAGAAAGCCTCAGAAACTGAAGCTAAATTTGACCCCGATGTCTGGATAAATGCCTCCAGTTTTGAAAAGTAACTTTGTGGAGTCGATGCCTCTCATGGCCTCCCCCTACTGTGGGCTTCCTTGCACTCGGGGAAGGGAGGCCAGTCCCACTCCTTCACTTTGACTTATTGTCTCTGGTAGCAGTTAATCTAAAGCATGCTTGTCTTCTCTGAATGTAGGTCAAACTCCTCTGGAGAAACCGCACGGAGATTATGTGCCTATGGAAGGGTCATAATGCAAACATGCAGCTGCAGCTCCAGGTCTAGTCAGCCTATATAGCTGAAGATAGACAGGAAAAGGAGAAGGAAAGAGGAGATGGCATATAGAAATTGGCCACAGGTTAGAATTGAACTTTGGTTAGGGTTGGGGGCTGCTGCTAAGGACTCAGATGAGCATCCACAATTAATCCAACTAAAACTCTTCATATCAAAGACTTAAATTGTCATGATAAGAGCAGCTACATAGAACAGGCTATATTATGTGTGGTTATGAACATTAAGCTGTTTATTTCGCACTAAACATTGAGACTTATTGAACATGGAAAACTGTTACCCTCTAAGGGTTCCTTCTCAAGTGTCCTTTTGTATGACGTAAAAGCACAGTTTCTTTTTGCTAGAAGCAGGCTGGCTCTCTGGAGACACTTTTTTCCTCCACATGCAAGGACAACTTAATATTAAATTTATCCCAGTTTTCCAGAATGAGGTTTGGCCCAGACAGGTGGCTGAGTTGCGTTCATTGTTCCACCTCATTTGATTCATCTCACTTCATCCTTATGTCATCACATACTCATAAAATGCCCTCCTCTCATCACCATTGTCCACCACTTCAAGTCACACGACGACAAGGTTAGCATTTCCACCTGCCTCTCTTAATTTTCTACCTTTTTTTAAGACAGCATTTGATTTTTAATATGTAGATGATAAACTGATAATGGCACAATTATTATGTAGAATACATCTTCTATATAATTTTCTGCCTTTGTATTTGTACTTGTGTTTTACCTCGCTCCGGTGAGATGGAGCTGGAGTTTTGGATTGGGTTGGCTTCTGTTCAGTCAACATTTTCTTTATGCCCGTTGATAAAAGGAGTAAAGGGAGGGATACACTGTAAAGTGACAGTAAAAGAAATGTTAAACACTTGAACTCTAGAGCAAATTAAAGGGGATGGGGCATAGAGTTAGAGTTTGGGGAAAGATGGGGGGAGGTCCGTCCTTCACCTCCCATCTCTTCTCCAACTACCTGTATAGTACCAGTGGGTTTGGGTGGGTGGTTGGTGGGGTTGGGGGTGGATGTGACTGCTGCTTGTGTGTGACTGTGGTACAGAAAAGCCTGTGTCTATTTTAGGGCTTTACTGTAAAGCTTTCACCCCTGCGTGATTGGGTGGGAGACCCCCGCCATCTGTGCCCCCCATATCTGCAGGCTACTAGCTGCAGCGGGGAGGAGCTGGAGGAGCTTTGCCCCTCCCTCGTGAGTACACGCCATAGACGCTACTTCCTTCTACTTCCCTCTTTTTCCTTCTTCCTCTTTTTGTTCTTCTCTTCTTCTCTTCAACAGACCTGTGTCTTCCTCTCTTCTTCACGCAGTTGCCTTAACGTAGGGCTGATACACTAGATGTGACTGAGGTCTCTCTCTAGATGTGCCCTTGTCTTAGCTGTTTCCTGCAAATGGCCATGTTTTATCTCTCTCTGTTACGTCATTTTTATCAGAAAATATTAGAGAGACTTTGTGTCATTTCATTACGATACAAAGTTCCTAATTAGGAGCTTTACACCCACCATATCAAACTTTACATTATTGTCTAACATCCTAAATCAGGGGATAGTTTGGATCTTTTGAAGTGGGGCTGTATGGGTAGTTATGCATAGTCAGTGTATTACATATAGCAGATATCTGTCGGCACGCCCCCAGTTTGGAGAAGCAGACAGGAATACCGACACAGAAGCTAAGCAATGTACAGCTGTGGAAGGGCGCAGCAGCAAAACGTATTAGCCACCTCAAAACTAATAAGCATCATTCTAAGTTTAAGTGCACGCTATATTTAGAATATTTTCACTGCTTTACCTTGCTGTCAGACAGTGATTTCCGATGGGGGAAATGAAGCTGTTTTATCGTGTCTTCAAAGCCAGACTCCATAGAGAAAAAAAAAAATTATGTGGCATTTAAAGGGGTTAATTCGGATTCACCAAAGTTACACAATAACACAAACAAACCAACTAATCAAGGCAGTGGTAGACCAGCAGCTCCTGTGTTCAGCAAGCCAAAATGACTGTTTATGTCAGTGGAGTCTGGTGGCTTTGATGAGAGTATAGATGGGGAACTGAAACTGTTAATGGCTTCCCCGTTGGAATGGGCTTTTAGAAAGGTTAAGCAGTGAAAATATTCTCAATATAGTGTACACTTGAACTGTTATACATTTTTTTGATTAGAGGGAACTTTTCTTAAGTGGCTAGAATATATCTTGCTGTTGTTGCCGATCCACAGCAGTGCATTGCTTAACTCCCGTGTATGACTCCAGCCTGCTTCTCCAAACTGGGGGCATGCCGACCACCATCTACTGTATAATACACAGACTATGGATAAGTACCTCATATAACCCAACTTTAAAAAAATTCAAACTACCCCTTTAACAAAAACACAAGAACACTGTACTAACTTCACACGAAGTGTCATCTCCTGTAAATAACTCAAACAAGCTCATGCACACACTCATCTGCTTGACATATACCCTGCACCACAACTGCATTTATGGAGTTTCAAACTAAGATAGGCTGTGAAAGCACATGGACATATAGAACAAGGTGTCCCATCGCCATTGGGACGTAAAGTCCGCAGTAAATTTCACGTCAGAGACTTT
This sequence comes from Epinephelus cyanopodus, assembly GCA_026686955.1. Lineage (NCBI taxonomy): Eukaryota > Metazoa > Chordata > Actinopteri > Perciformes > Serranidae > Epinephelus > Epinephelus cyanopodus. The sequence goes on along the minus strand of CM048926.1, from coordinate 14,112,257 downwards.
CCACTTAAGTCCTGCTGAATAATTGAAGAATCTCCTCCAGACACCATTTTGTTTCACTGTGCTGCTGCAGTTGTGCTTGTATCAGGCCAAAAGCCTGTCTCTAGTGTCGAACCAGTTAACTATTGGTTTATTTAATGTCACAGAATAAGCATAAAGATGTTTATGCATGTCTACTAAAAAGGACACATTCATATCACTGAAGCAACAATAAGAGAAAATTCAGATCATTGACAAAACTAAGAATCAAACCCTCTGTGTTGTGACTTGAAGTTTTCTTCTCTAGATTTTCCTGATACTTTTTCTGTGTATTTCAAAATACATTTAAAGTAATGATATTAAAAAAAACAGACCGCCTCCGCTCCTTAGCTCTTTAAAATGAGCTTATGTTTTAATAGCAAATGCTTTTTATTAGAAACACAAGAGCTCTCATTAGCATTTCAAAGAAATGAATCTGACTGCAGTATAATAACGATCTGCCGCACTCAAGGGCCTAAAATGACTTTGCTGCTTGGCCTCATTTCCCAGCGTTTTCAGTTAGATATTTTCTTAAGATGACAAATGGAAAAAGAAAGCGCTCACAGCTGCCGCCTTCATGCACTGTTGATAGTTGAGATGTTTCAGGAATAGAGCTGTTGTATACATATGCCTGTGTAGCATTTCACATGAAGAGGATCAATATGTGGAAATGAAAAAGCATGCATTTTTAATTCTGTTTCAAAAAAGATTGAATCAATACAGACATTATTTCAAATAATTTAACTCTCTATGACTGTATTAAAATATCTCACTGTGAAGTAAAACAATGAAGCGAGTTGATCCTGTTTAGTGAAGTGCTCTCTCATTGTCCTTGTGCAGTAAAGAATATTTAATGCAGTTGATTAGATTGTGTTTTTCCAGATGTCTTTGCATCTGTCTGAACCTCTGTATTCCTCTGAAATTCCCAGGGTTCACCGCCATCACAGCCACCAATCCCATCTGGCTGATCAAGACTCGTCTGCAGCTGGAAACCAGGTGAGGAATCCCAAAACTTTGTCATAAGTCTAGAAGCTACAGTGGAAGCACTGTATTTATATTATTATTGGAGTTAAACTAAAAGTCTCAATACAATTACAGAAACCGGGGGGAGCGGCGAATGAATGCATTCGAGTGTGTGCGGCGGGTGTACCAGATGGATGGCCTGAGAGGTTTCTACAGGGGTATGTCAGCTTCATACGCTGGCATCTCTGAGACTGTTATCCATTTTGTCATCTATGAGAGCATCAAACGTAAACTGTTGGAATGGAAGGCCCACGCCAGCATGGACGAAGAGGAAGAGTCCGTCAAAGATGCGTCGGACTTTGTGGGTATGATGCTAGCAGCAGCCACCTCAAAGACCTGTGCCACCTCCATCGCCTACCCTCACGGTAACGTTCTGTTTTGATCATCTTTCTTTTTTTAATATCAAAATGTAAATGGTAAATGGACTACTCTGGTAAAGCACCTTTCTAGTCTTCCGACCACTCAAAGCACTTCTACAGTACTGAGTCAAGCACCCATTCATACACCCATTCAAACACTGGTGGCCAATTGCAAAACAGACTGCAGCGGCCCTCTTGCTCAATACTGGACCAGTTTCAAAAATTGCTGTTAGTCACTTAGACACAAAACATGGTAAAATGTGGTCATGGTTGAAAATTAGATAAGTGGCACTTTAAGTATGGAGCCAGAGGCAGGAGGCAGTTATCTCAGCTTAGTGTGAAGACTGGAAGCTACCTGTACCTTTTTAAAGCTCTTCTGTTAACACATCATCAACTACTTGTGGTTTTGCGGGGAGGAAGCATTGAGACATGTTCCATTTTCAGTGAGGCAGTGACTCACTTTTTCTCATTGGAAAATATCATGGTCCACTCACACTATAAATATCATTATCATTCTCCGCCTACCTGCAGCCCACAGCTGAGTACAACATTTTACAGTAGATACCTTCTGTTGGGATTGTCTAAAGTCATTCAGGGGCATAGACACTCATTATCACTAGTATTCACAGTATCAGATATGGAAATTTAGTTTTAGGGAGACAACACAACACACATAGGTGAAGTCTGACGAGAACAACTAGTGTCTAATGGTGTATTTAACACATTTTCGCCCTCTACTCTTAAATTGCAGAGGTGATACGAACACGACTACGAGAGGAGGGCAGCAAGTATCGCTCTTTCTTCCAGACTCTGTTGACGGTACCCAGGGAGGAAGGATACCGGGCGCTGTACCGCGGCCTAACCACCCACCTCGTCAGACAGATCCCCAACACGGCCATCATGATGTGCACCTATGAGGTGGTGGTCTACCTGCTTGGCCGTTAGCCCATTAGATGTGTCTCCTTCTTGTTTAAAGAGGGAGACGTCCAGTAAATGACTGAGAAGAAAGCCCTTTGGCGAGGAGTGAAGGCAAAATGTCAAAATGAAGACCAAAGGAAAACCGAAAATACTCTAGCGGACCAGAAGAGGATTAAAGATGAAGACATAGGAGGGAGGAAAGCCCTTTGTTACCATATCAGCATCATCACCTCTCCTTTATCAGAGTGCTGTGACAGACAGAGGGTGCTGCAGCTCACAGATGAGGTAACATGGGTAGGATTAGAAAGGAGGCACTGACAGAGGAGACAGAAAGAATTTGGCACCTTAAACTAAGGGTACCTCTGAAGGATTTTAAGCACAATTCAGTGGCCTTAATAGAAATGGTTTTGTGTCACTTTGAGTGATGAGTGAAAAACAGCCTTTTTCACTCTCGGATAGAGATGATATTGTGAAAGGGGAATGCTTGGAGGCAACTGAATTTGAAAGGAAAGATAATAACTAAATGTAGGTCAATTTCACTCTACTTGGCACTATTATTCTGCACTGGTCTTGTGTCAGTGCTGTGAGACTACTGTATAATTAGATAACTGGCAGTATGGAGTGCTTAATTAAAGCTGAATGTCACAAGGAATTTGGCATTTTAAACAACTTGTCACCTGAGCCACTCACCTTTGCACTATAGAAGGTGTGGCTTCAAGCATTCCCCTCTGAACGCTGCAGTCAACCCCCCCATTGAAGGCCTGAAGTTCATACACAGTTAACTAGCCACACACAACAATGAGCTTGTGACGGCCTGTCACTTGAACACATGCCTCAGAAACCAGCTTGTGGTTATGAAGAGTAGTTTGAAAAGCTGACATTCAGTGTTTTATTCCCTCTATAACTCAGTGCCTGGTGGTGACGTACTTCGGGTGAAGTTGGCCTTCTGTGTGAAACTTTGTAGAAACTGAAATAAGATCGGCACACAAGGCCAGCTTCTCCCAGCACCCGGTCGCTGCTCAGGACTTGTAAATCTTGTGTGAAGACATGAGACCAGCGTGTCCTTTTTGAGATGTGAAGTGTGATTGTCCAAAAGGTACCAAGAGTTAAAGGGAAACTTAAGTATTTGTCAACCTGGAACATTGCTTTTGTTTCTAAGGGCGTTTTCAAATTACGTACGTTTGGTTTGTATCATGCCTGAGTACAATTGCCCCCTCCTCTCCGTTAGTTATGTTCTGTACATGAGTACACTTATTATCTTTGTGACATTTTTGCCGTGCTACATTGTAGGAAAGATGAAGCAGTAAAGTGGATCTCTGGATCTCTGCTGCTGTCTGGTGCAGAGCTCTCTGCCTTCAGACTGCAGGTCCAAGGCAGCAGCAAAGCCGGATCAGAGTCTCTCTGCTGCGGGCTGAGCTGCAAGAGGCATTAGTATTTATTGAGACTGTTTCATAACTGGTTACAAACTCCCTGCAGTTACATTTTATAGCAGTTTGCTTCTGTATTTTTGTACAGTCGGTGTTCACCCCGTATGCATACTGTATCAGAGTACACATGAACCGAACTCTAGACCACCTTTTGAAGTGGACCCAGGCACAGGTCGGCTTGCTGTTCCCAGGTAAGGTACACAGTATTTACACTAATTAAACAATCTGGACTTTGGGTCACCTGTGCTTAGGTCACTGATGTGAAAACCCCTTAAATCAGTGTTTCCCAACTGTTGTTGCGTGGTCCAAAAGTGGGTTGCGTGTCCATTTTGAATGGACTGCAAGTGACCCGCACATGTAACAAGTTAGTAAAAAAAACCCACTTACTTTTGAGGTACAGCGAATATACTGCATAGAGCTTTTATTTTGAAGTACCGTCTCTAGTTGTACAGTGAATAACTAACACACAGCTGCTTAACAGAGACAACAAGCTAGCATGAAGACATGTCCAAATGCAAGTATGACGCTGAATATGTTAAACTGTGTGGACCCTGAACTAATGACGAAGGAGAAATCTGGACCCCGTGGCTGGACCAGTTGGGAACCACTGCCTTAAATGACAAATGGGAACAACAGTTTTTGAAATTGGTCTTGTACTGAGTGACAGAGCTGCAGCCAGCAGCCACGTAACAAGCTGTATTGTAAGCACTTAGGGCAATAGCGCCGTCATTGTGTCAACTTAAAGCGCTGGCTTTTGACACTGACAGGCTCAGATTGTTATAAGTGTCCGACACATCATGGAAAGGATCCCTACAAAGACATAAAACGTTTTTCTTTACCCTTCGCTTGATCTGGTCTGTTTGTTACTGTGTCTAATCAAGTCTCGTTCAAGCAAAAGACTTTTTCCCTTTGTGGAAATCAGCTAAATTTTCACTCATGACATGAAAGACATTTATTTCTCTGTAGGGTTCTTTCCATAATGTTGTCAGACACTTAATAATAACCTGAACTTGTCAGTGGCAAAAACAAGCTCTCAGAGGATATACATTGACGGTGCATAATTGCCCCGAGTGGCTACACTACAGCTGTTTTGCCTCTGCTGGCCACAGCCCTCTCACTCAAAATAAGACTCCAAAATTGTTGTTTCCATTAGTCACTTCGACACAAAAACATAAGGAAATAGCATCCAGGTTGACAATTACTGAAGTTTTGCTTTAAATATCTACTATTGGAGTGCCACTACTTGAATCTAACGTGACGGTGTGGGGGAATGTTGGAGTGCGAGAATGTTGATGGAGTTTGATCATCACCCCATAACCTGTTTGTGTGTGAGCGCGTATGTCTATCATGTTCGTCACTTTCACCTCGACGATCTACCTATGTTCAAGAATGTGCGTGAGTGGGTGTGTTTGTGCATCTGCGGTCATGGGTGCCTGCATGTATAATTAATATCTACTCCAGATTTCCCTCCACTAACTATTAATCTTTCACGACACTGCGGTTGGGAGTGTGGAGAAAAGCTCCTGAACAACAGCGGCAGCTTTCATTTCCCACTCTCGTGTTAGTCCTTCCTTCCAGTGGCTTCCAACTGACCCGATAATGTGCACGTTTGTGGCCTTTTAGGGCTTGTGCTTTGCATTTTATTGTGTGGACAGTTTGAACTTGTACATTGTAAAAGAAAAAGAAGTATTACTGTATATCAAAATGGTATTTTGCGCAACTGTTCTTATTGCAGATATATTGTACAGATTAGAGTTCTCAGTAGTTGTGAAGGATGTCCAAATGTGTGTATATAATATAGATACTGTATATGCATATCATGTATTGTTTTTTTGTTTTTCTTAGGCCCCTGTATGATCAAGCTGTAGATTGCATTTGCATTTTTTTTTTTTCATTTATGTGCAATTTAACCTTGTTTGACTGTTGACATTAATATTGACATCGCTTGACAGATTTTTCCTACAGTATAAACTGTTGTATTTGTATGTTGCTGCAAGCTATCATGTTAACATTTGTGCTAACGCTAAAGCTAACAAACGCTGCAGGACAAATACTTTATGGAAGCATTTGTGCTGGAGCGTTGGTCGGTCATCTTGTGTTCCGTTTCCGTAGTTTGGATGTTTCCGCCATTGGTTAGAGTTTACATAGTTTATTAAAATAATCAGAAGTTAATCTGTCAGATTTTTACCCCTTTTCCACCAACGGGCTCCGTTCTGGTTCTAGCACCATATTCTGAATCCTTTGGAGAATTTCAACCAAAAGTAAATTGGTTTGGAAGCCGAAAAGTTGGTTCCCAGCTCAAAAAATAAACGGCAGGTTTTCCCGTGGCGATGCATCTGTGATTACAGTGGCTCCATTCAAGCAAGCTAGTTCGCTCAAAAGTCAAAGTTCTAGTCCTGAACCGAACCGTTACAAAAACCAGAGCTAATTTGGTGGAAAAGGGGTACTAGTGACATGTTCTGAATATCAATATGAAGTATTTTAATGTGAGAGTTCAAGAACTGGAGTCATCTTTCCACAACATTGTACAAAGCTCGGACTGTGTAGTGAAAGAAAAACAAAAAAGTCAGAAATTGCCAGGCTAATCTGTTACTGCCGAGGGTTGTTGGTAAAAACAGTAAATGATCAGTTAAAAAAACCTCAGACATAAAGAAGGATGTTATGGGAAAATTTGGCAAACACTTTTTCAAATTGTATCCAAGCACCTCATCAAATTTTCCCTTGAATAATTTTATATTGTTTGGAGTTAAAACATCCTTTTCCATGACAAAGAAAAGCCCTCCTTCTACACCCTCTCTGACCCAGCGGCTGTTGTCTCAGCGCACACTCAGCCTCCATAACAAACTGATAAAGACTGCACAGTATTGTCCATTTCATCAATTACAGAAAATCTGGTGTATTCATGTGTGGTGTTCTTGAACGCTCTTATTTCCCTTCCCTTGTTGCAGTATAATTTCAGAGGCAAACTCAGCCCTGTGTTGTTCCCTGTAACAGTTATTGACTTCCATCTAAATGTTGCTGTAGCTCATCCTTGCTGATATATATATATATGAAAAAGAAAGCTGTCTCATTTTAATGTCCATGTTTTTCTGTAAAACACTAATAGCTTTTATGTCTTTAGCGCTGTTGCAGAAATACTTGAGGTCAAATTACCAAAATGTGAAACAAGCAGACAACTGGACAAACAGTGCAGACATTTCACTTTATTTTTTACCTCTCATTTCAGTGTCTGTATGCAATTCAGTATGTTTCTCCTGTACGCTCTGACAGGACGCAGCCTCAGCGTGGTCGACTGAAACCTGAAAGATTGTTTTTTTTTGCTTAATCATTGATGTATTTTTTTGTTTGTTTGTTTTTTAAACACAAAAGTAAATAAAAATCCACTCGCAACTAAAATTATATCAGCTTTTTTTTTTTTTTCTTCTCTGTTTTGTACAGGTATTTTCCGGATTTTAGCGTAGAAGTTTAGCCTGGGGTTAAAAAGGGACACTCTTTATTGGATGGTGGAGTAAATTATGAATGACAAAGCACAATATTTGACTGATAAACTGTACATAGTAATAAAAGGCTTCTGTTAGTGTGAATATTATCATAAAACAGTCTAATTTTAATGAACAATGAGGCTCAAATCTCTCCAGTTACCAATACTTTTTCACTTTACTGAAATTTTAAGTGCAGAATTTGCATCTGCAACGTATAATATTTTACTTTACATTTACACCAAAGCACTGGCCACTAGTTGCATTACTTCCACAGTAAATTACTGTTCATTTTTACAGTAAATTGTTGTGGAATGACAGCTGTATACTCTCACAGTAGGTACACCTGCGTATTACTGTGATTTAGCAGTATGCTACTGTAAAATTACTATATTTAACTGTAATCTCACACTTACAGCCCATTACGTTCCTGTGATATTACAGTGTGTTCCTGTAAATTACTGAATTTATGTAGATTATGTACATTGGATTATTGTGATTTAGCAGTATGCTCCCACAGAATTACTGTATTTCACTGTAATATCGCAATTGAATTCCATAACCCAAACTTTTGTTTGGTATGAATTTTTAATTTCTCCTAGCTATTTGGGATCAGTAGGACCTGATAAGTATAAAATCTAAATATTGTCAATGATAACTAAGTCCCATTGTCCTCAAATGAGATGATTAAGTCCCAATGTCCTCAAACGAAATGATAATTAAGTCCCTGTGTCTTCAAACGAGTACTTCCTAATTAACAGCGTCTTAACCTGTTACTGTTGCTAAAATTGGTAAAATTTGACCAAAATGCTCCAAAATTGTATTTATCATAAATAAACAAGTTTCAATCATAAAATGTGATCAGATTTTGGACCTTGTCCACTTTTGTGTCGGGATCGCCTGCAGACTGACTTGGCAGAGATGGCTGCCATCTTGTTTTTACATGGATTAGTGTATTGTGTTCTTACTACCACTAGATAGCACAAAAAAGTGTCCACGAACGAGGACAACAGGTCTAAGTTCAGTAGGATGAAGTATAAGGTCCAGTAAACCCAAAATGTGATGTCCACATATGAGGACACAGGGTCTTAGGAGGATATTACTGTGATTTACCAGTGTACTTTAAATTAAAATTGCTATATTTACCTGCATGAATTTAACAATAAAATTCAGAAATTGGTGAAATATCACAATAAAAGCCTGTGAAGCAGTAATAATCTAATTTATTGTGAAATATAAGTTACATATTGTAACTTCCTGTAACTTTGCAGCGTGAGTACATCCTCTCCCACTGCACACTGCTGGCTGTAGCTTCATATTTACTCTACGACATTCTATCTAAGATTGAGCTTAAGCAAAAAAAAAGGATAGATCAGGGCCACCGGCCGCTGAAGGGTCCAATCTGGCCCAAGAGATGACTAGACTAAGAGGTGCCAGGTTTCAGGAGCAAGTTAAACAATGCGTTGCCTAGTTCATGTAAAATTCAGCTTCAGAGGCTTTTCCACACTGACCAGAACACAGTTCTCTGATATAGCAATGAACACTTACTGTGACCATGTTTAAAGATATTGATCATTGTGCAATATATTGTCAATCAGCAGCTTCAGTTCAAAAGATTCTGTATCAGGAAATGTGTGGATAAATGCACATGTAATGACAGCGAGAATAGACTGACTGAATGTGGAAAAACTGAGACATATTGTTGAAATTGCAATTATTTTTCAAAAGACATCTCAGGCTGCTCATCTGTTTTGCAAAGTGATGAACGTCTACAGAATGTACTTGTAATTCTTTACACCAAAAAAGGGGAGATATTGGAGTTGATGGCACTTACGTGTTATTGTGTGGTGGTTTTATTGGTCCGTCCCACCTAAGATCAAACTGAGCTGTATGTGGCCCCTGATCTAAAATGAGTTTGACACCCTTGGTATCGACTGGGTGAATAAAGAAGTCCAGAAATTGTTTGTATTTGCCTGGTGTCACCACTAGGAGGAGCCAAATAGCTCCTGAGAGAATTCACCAGTGCACAAGTTCAATTAACTGAATTCGCTGATTTCTGTTTTCACTCCTTTAATTGCAATTAAAAAAATAATGCCGTTAAACTGTCAATCAACTGAACCATTAAAAAGCGAGGAAGTTTTTTTTCTCTCCTGCACACACACAAACACAGAATCACACCATGCACATACCTTCATGATCATTTTCATGCTCTGACATTAGAGGCCAATAAAGTTATTGATTTCTATTTAGTTTTCTCTAATGCACGTGTAATACCTACAGCAGAATGAATCAATGAGTGTGTGGGTAAATGGACATTGGGATAATCCATCATCATACATGGCCCAGTCGGACTCAGTATTAAGGAGAGGTAGACACACGCACATCCATATTACCAGGTGCCGAGTCGAAAAGACGTGATCAGGAAAAAAGAAAGAAGAAAAAGAAAAGAAAAAAGAAAAGACTCGCAACACTGTAGCTGCTCCCAATAAATAAATATTTATACTTTATTCTATCATCATAGTATAAAAGGCTCGAAACGTTGTCCTTTTCCAGTTGGACTCAGTGACATGTTAAAAATCATATCACATGACACTTATTGATCTGGTATTGCAGCTCAGCACAAACAGCACACACTGTGACTGTCCTCTGATAAGAGTCGATGCAGATCAATCAGTTCTGCTCTGATTTTACTGAAACTTAACAGGCTGAATTTTGCATATTTCAGCAGATCAGAACATCGATCCTGTGGTTATGTGTCTGAATTGACTTCCACTTAACAGCCGGCTGACTGGTTTAGTGATGAATATTGTGTTGGAGACCACAGTGTGGTGGATACACACAGGAACACAGGACGCGTGGGGATGATGATGCGTTCATGTGCTGTGGCGAATCTTAGGATTCACTGTGAAAGTGTCTTTTTACTGGGAGTACAAAACAAGCAGAGTATGAATCATTGATTAAAATGATAAACATAAGCTAATTACGGGAGTTTCATGCTAATATATATAGTATATTTTTGTCCAATCGATAAAGTGCTCATCAGATTTTAAAAAAGGTATTTCACATGACCGACCTGCAAGATAGCAACAACACATACATGTGCCTGATGATGAAAATGTGTAATTTCAACATATTAAATAGGTGAAGCACAGTCACTGAGAGAAGTCGATTATGGACAGTATACACAGGCTGACCAGTGATATCCATACACAATCCACCTCGGTCAAGGATACAACATAAAACAGCAACATGTTTCCATCATGGCAGTTTTTAGAGGAAAAAATGTTCAAGGAAAGGAGCAAGGCTACTTCTAAGGTACCAACATGTTGGAGCTTATTCCAAACCCATTGTGCAAAAGAAGAGAAAGCAGTTTTGCTGAGCTCTAAACACACCCTGGGGACATGTAAAAGATTTGAGGTATGAGTGCAATAGTTCCTGGTATAAAAGCAGATATAAGTAGGTAGTTAACCTCACAATGCCCTGGCAATGAATAGCAACGTTTGCATTTTTCTCCTCTGATACAGGGCTAAAGATTCATATAAAATGCAGTGGTGAGTGCATGAGCGTGCATTTATGACAAAATGTTATGCAGCATGATATGCGGGAGTTTTCATAGAACCATACGAGAATGGTACAATTATGAGTTTTTATCTCTGGTGGAATTCATGGAATAGCATTTTAACCTAAACAAAGAAAAGTGTAACATTTCCAAAAAGGTAAGTGTCGTTTTAATGCATGTACCATCTCTTGTCACAATATTGGGATCAGCTGTCCTAGAGCTTGTGCAAGTGAAGGTCATGATAGTAATAGTAGTGACAGCTATAACAGTAGGAGTAGAAGTCTAGTAGTAGTAGTGGTGGTGGTATAGACACTGTCTGGAAAAAGGCCCAGCAGAGGCTGTACTTCCTGCAACAGCCCAGGAAGCTCAACCTGCCTCAGGACCTGCTGATCATGTTCTACACAGCCACAATCCAGTGTGTTCTCTGCACATCCATCACCGTCTGGTTTGGATCTGCCACCAAAATGGACAGGAACAGACTGCAACAGACAATCAGGTGTGCAGAGAGGATTACTGGGACTGATCTTCCCTCCATCCAGGACCTGTGCCGTTCAAGGGTCAGGAAACAGGCAGGGAACTTCTCTGCAGACCCCTCACACCTGGACACAAACTGTTTAAACTCCTCCCCTCAGAGTACTGTTTGCCAAATTTACCCGTCACAAAGACCGTTTATTCCCCCAGGCTGTCGCTCTGATGAACTCAACAGTCGAAGAGTGGCAGGACAAACAGCACTTGCACCTGTATTTTGTATATTTTTTAAATTTGATATAGTTGTATATTTCTGTGTATTCCTCTCAAATTTTGAGCACTTATGTTAATTCTGGTACATTGAGAGCAAGTCTACCAGAGTCAAAATCCTTGTGTGTACATGTGTACTTGGCAAATAAAGCTGATTCTGAGTAGTAGTAGTAGTAGTAGTAGTAGTAGTAGTGGGAGTATACTGGTGACAGTAGTAGTAGTAGTGGTGGTGTTAATTATGCACATCGATATTCATTGAGAGCCTAAGTGCACGAGCAGCGCTTGAACGCACCGCCCGTGCCTGAGCCAATCGCGTCAGAGCAGAGCGCTGTGTTGTGGTGAGGCGACCAATCAGCGCTCGCTGTGCGGAGTAAACGGACCCTCACTCAGCAGCGGGTCTGTGGCTGCTCGGATGTGTCGAGCTGCTGTTTGACTGCAACAAAGAAACCGTCGCTACATCGGCCAAACAAAAGTAACAGCGCCGGAATAACGATTGTTGTCATCGGCGGAGGAGAGAAGAGGACCCGGCTCCTCTCACCCGGCGGACACAACCTCGCAGAGAAGTGTCGGTTGGAGACGAGTTGAGTCCGTGTTCGGTGAGTGTTGCTGTGTTTACACCGGATGAGCTGACAACAGGATCTGGAGCAGTAGGTTAATGTGAGCTGAACGCTAATAAAAAAAAGTCACCTCTGTTGATTAACTGTTGAAATTTAAATTCAAAATGACTTCCCTCTCTGAAGCGAGGGTTACTTTTAGTTTCTCACCTCTCTTGCTGAAGTTATCACAGGCTATGACAGAAACAATCAAAGAGACACGGTACCTGAACGCGCGTGGATCCAGGTGTTTGCAGTGACACCTGGGCGCACTGATGGCGCCTCATCTGTCACCAGGGCGCACAGTAATGAGATGGAGAGATAGACTGAATCTGTGTTGTAATGATGCGATGTGTGTGTGAGAGAAACATGGATTCAAGGGGTACACCAGTGGTTTCAGACATTTATGGCTGATGATCCTTTTAAGTGAAACAATCTCTACCTGTGACCCCTTGTCGCACGTTGCTTTATATCTATGATGTGAGTAGTTAAACCAAAGCTGACATGGTTTAATTTGAAAAGTCTTAAAGAGGCAAAACATGAACATCTTGTTTCCGCTCTGATTCATCTTGTGACATCTTTGGGGCTCCTGAGGTAAACAAATTGCTCGCAAAATAAAGGTACCATTGTTTTAGGGCGGAAAATATGCGTAAGCATTATGGAATAACACGATGATGAGGGTACTTGTAATTAATCAGCAGATATTAAAGGAGCAGTGTGTAGGATTTAGTGACATCTAGTAGTGGGAATTGCAGAGTGAACCCAGCTGAACTCCCATCTGTCAAGTGTGAACTCCTGATGAGGATTCTTTCAGTTTTTGTTGTTCAGGAGTTTTTTTATTATCATAGGCTGAATTATCTGCAGAGATCTTTTCCTCTCCTAAACAAACACACCAGGTGATTTAAACCAGTAAAAACACTAAATGAAGCAGTTTCAGGTTAACATCACAGATGTTTTTTCTCTGATAACTTCAGGTCCAGACGTTCACATGGTTTTTACCGGGAGCTGAATTATTCCCAGAGGTGTCCTCCTCTCCAAAACAAATGAACCTGGTAATTTAAGCCTATAAAAGCATTGAATGAAGCAGTTTCATGTTAAAGGAGCTATATGTAAGAAATCTAAAGCAAATAGTCGTAAAATCATCGTAATATGACTAAGGAATAATGTTCATATAACATACTGATCTCACCGACAACAATAGTACAGCCAGAATGTTTGCATCTAAAAAAATTTTTTGCAGTCTGCAAATTATGTTTATGTTTTGAATTTGTGTTTTGGCCTGTTGTGCCACCCACTGCCGTCTACCAGTCAGGCAGTCAGTAGAGTCTCAGCTTCAGTTACAGTTACAACTGAGCTACAGCAGCACGGCAAACAGCATTAGCAGTGTCCCGGTACATGGCATTAGCAGCCGGCTCCTCCTCAGCTGTATCCCGGCAGCAGCGTTAGCAGCGGAGAAGCCAGACTTGCTTGAAAAGTGCGCTGGAAAACCGAAGATCAAGAACGCGGCCCTGCAACGGCAGCCACCCGTGGGCAAACAGTCTCCAGCATGCCGCTGTCCAGCAACTGTGAATCTGTAGGGGAGGAGGGGCGGACACAACTCACGGCAGTATTTTGAATTTGAGTGCAATAACCGTTTTGGCCACATTCTTACATACAGCGCCTTTAAAAATAAGTAAGCGTCTCTCTGATGCTTATCAGCTCATTGCAGGCAGTTGTCTAGCCAAGCACCTGTTAATGTGTGATCACCTTTTTCCTTCGATAACTTAAGATTCAGATGTTCAGACTTTTATAGAGAGCTGAATTATCCCCAGAGGTCTCCTCTTCTCCAAAACAAACAGACCTGGTAAAAACACTGAATAAAGCAGTATCACGCTAAAAATCAGTGTTTTTCCAATGCTGTTCAGCTCATTGCAGACAGACTGCTCACTCAGCACTAATCGGTGTTCAGCTTTTTTCTATAATAACTTAAGATCCAGACTCTAAGGAGGTTTTTATCAGAAGCCAAATTATCACTAAAGGTCTCCTCCTCTCCAAAACAAATGGACCAGGTCATTTGAACTGGAAAAAACAAAACATAAAGCAGTATCACTCTAAAAATCAATGCTTTTCCAATGCTGTTCAGCTCATCGCAGACAGACTGCTAGCCCAGCACTAATCTGTGCTCAGCTTTTAGCTCTGATAACTTACAATCCAGACTTTTAGGAGGTTTTTACCAGAAGCTGAATTATCTGTATAGGTCACTGGACCGCTAATCAGTTCTGCCTTTCTGTATGTTTCTACAACAACAAAACTGCTTGTTGGATTAAAAAATAAAGGAAATTACTTCCAAAATTCTTTTATTGAACAAACTGAAGATGAACGTTAACACAGAAGGCACCAGTAGAAAAACATAATTGAATTTTCAAATTTAATTTTGTACTAACACCCTCTTTCAACCCTGAATCAATACAATGTGTTTATTGCACAGTTGGCATTGTGGTGACAATAAAAAACAAAACAACAATAACAAAAAAGATATATTTTGCAACCCTGTATTGATTTAAAATTATTTACTTCTAATGACCAAAATTTGCTGTTTGTATAAGCCGAAAGATGCTTAATATTCTAACAGAAGTGCCACAGGAAGTTTGACTCGACAGCAGCAGTTATAGTTAGCCTGTGTACTATTCTGTAAGGTGACGATGCCTTTCCTTGCAGTTTTCCTCGCAGTGATCAATCCTATCTGTGGCTACACCTTGACATTTACACAGCTAGGATGGCTAAGGTGACAAGGACATGGAAAATGTAGAGCAGATGGTGAGAGCAGGGAGGGGAGTAGAGGAAAGAGGAGAGAGAGATGGAGTGCAACAGAAGAGCCGAGGAGAGAGGAGAAGGATGGGGATGTAAGAAGAGAGAGAACAGTGGTAACAGGAGGGTAGTCGCTCCCTCCTCACATGTACCAGGTGCAGCATCGCTTCATTTAGTTTAATAACGAGTAATAGGCGAAAAAACTGTGTGTGTATGTAGAGCATGAGTGGGTGGAGTCTGGTGGTTGATGGATGACCTGTCGAGATAAGGGAGGGGGGGCGGTTGGCGGAGAGAGAGCTGGAGGAGGAGGAGGGGACGGGGCATTGTAATGGTGACAGGGGGTCATTTATCTGTCTGCTGGATCTGACCAGTCGGTCACTACGGGAGATCAGTCTGCTCACCAGCACTGCCTGTGTCTCTGTGTCGTTCCCCTTCATTTTCTAGCCCTACTTACCTTCTTTCTTCTTCTGCTTCCACAGTGCTTCCCCTGGTATCCACATTTCTCAAACGCTGTGTTGCGTACATTTTCCCCGCCTGTCTTTCTCCACAGCGTTCTGTCTCTGCTCTTCTTTCCTGCCTCTTCGGCTCTTGAACTTACTGACACTTTAACTGTCTTTGACGCTTTAACTTCAGTGGAAATTTCAAGTGCGTTCAGCCGCTACACATCAACTAATTTTTTTTTACTATTTCAACTGACAGCTCAAACATTCCAGCTGACGTTTTGGCTGCTGCCACTCCTGACATACCGACTGACACGTCAGCTCGTCAGTGCACTTCTTCTTCCACACTATCTCAGGCACTTCGACTTCAGCTGAAATTTCCCTTGTTCTAAGCAAACTTCAGTTCAACTGAAATTTTAGATGCATTGATAGTTTACTCTTGAAATGCATGTTGTTATGCATGTTGGTCTATAGGTTGATAATTTTGCTACTCTTTAGTTTACTGCACTGTGCACCACCCAGGTCTGGTGGGAGCTTGTTAGCTAGCTGGCCGCTGATTAGACAATTATTACAAGTAACGCCATCCAGACCGATCAGAGTTGCTGTGGAACTGTTGTGCCCACCCTCCAGTAGGGGTGGGGGAAAAAATCGATTCACAAGAATCGCGATTCTAATCATCCACAATTCTGAATCGATTCATAAACTTCAAAAATCGATTTTTTTATTAACGTTCCCCCGTCTCTCTGTGCGCCCCCACCGGCTTCCGCACACAGCGTTGCAGCAAGCTTGGAAAAAAAAAAAGACAGGGCACAACTCTACTGTGAAGAGGGGCAGGAGCTATGGAGGAGCAACAAATTCAGCCAGTCCCATCTTCAATGAAGGCAGGAGTTTGGACTCATTTTGGGTTTTATTATCTCCCTGGGACACAGCAGCTCGACATGAGTCATTCAGTATGCCTTAACACACTATGCACTGTATCAATTTTTGAATCGAGAATCGTTTGAATCGAGAATTGTTTGAATTGAGAATCGATTTGAATCGAATTGTGCTCTCTGCTTGTACCAGCTGACATAGCAGCTCTTTTTCTCTGCTCCTACGGCAGCTCGACTCCTCTCCTCACCATTGATCTACAAAGACAACTCTGTAGCTGTTGCTGTCTCTTGTGTGACAAAGACTGGATGACAAGAGAGTTGTTGTTGAGGTCGAGAAACGTCCCGAGCAAAACGATCCACAGTCAAGTGATTATAAAGACAATGGTGAGTAGCTCTTAAGGTGAGAAATCAAGTGTAATTAGGGGCAGAGGTGGAGGAAGTACAGATCTTTAAGTTAAAGTAGTAATAACTTTGTGTGGTCGTTTTTGTTTTTATTGAGCTGCAGTGCAATGCCTCCGATTTGTGCTTAACACGCGTCACATGACGTGATGTGCTGCGGCAGTGTGTTTTCATCTTAAGGCTACTTGGGGGGAGACGCAAAGGTGGCCACCATGTTTGCTGCTGCTGAAGAAGAAAAAAAACTCACGTTCCTCCTGCACTGTGTTCACGGACCTGCAAAAACCTCAGACATAGAATGATAAAACAGGAGTTTAACCCCCCTCCTTTTCACACATTCATTCTTATTCTGTGGGAAACACTGTTCCGCATTACCAGCGGTAATTGCAAATGAGCGGTGCTGCGAGCTAGCTCCCACATGACCTGGATGATGCTTAGGGTGACCTGGGTGCAGAGGGTGGTCAGTGGGCAGTAGGTTTCTGCATGTTAACAAAGTCAAGCAGCTGTCTGTCAGTAAAGCCAACAGAAACTGTAATAAAAGGCAAAATATTTACATCACACATTAAAATTTCACCACCTATAAATAGAGAGTGCTTTAAAATGCGGAGCAAAGCTCTGAGTCAGTAGAGCGCCCGACTAAAAGGAAAGGCCTCTTGTATTTCACATCATTTTGTGTAACAGATCAGTTACCTGTCAATGGGTGTCGGGCTGTCGAAAGCAAAATGAACTGAAACTGACGTCCCTAGTGTAACTGATTTCATTTTCCCACACTTCGGCTGCTTTCAGTGTTTCCTCTTCAAACGTTTGTTCCACTACTTTCAGCGCTGACGTACACGCTGACAACTGGAGTGCCTAACTCAAAATTAAATTTTCAAATGCTTTCAGCAAATACTCTTCAACTGATTGCAGCTGCTTTGGACGCGTACATGTCAAATAACATTATGAATTTTTCAAATCCTTTTTTTTTTTCTGTTCACACCTGCAATTTTCAGCGAGCACACTTACGCTATCCTCATGAAATGTAGCCTTTTCTCGTCCTGCACATTCTTCGCATTTTTCTCTCTCCTCCTGCTCAGCCGTCTCCCTCCTGATCTGTTTTCGCTCTGTCTTGATTTCCTGCGTTTTCCCTCCCTTTTTAAAAATCTCCCCTTGTCCCCTTTATCCCTCCAGAGGGACTAATAAGCAGCATTATGAGTCAGTCGGAGGAGAGAGGCAGATGGGATTCAGCTCGTAGGCCAGATAAGGGTTTTTAACTCGGCTGCGTCTTATCACACCCTGTCACTGCTACTTAAACTGAACAGATACTGACTGGTATTATGTATAGAGTGGTAAAAATCCTTAAACTGAGATAGTGGAAGTTCTGCCTGAAGCGTGTTGGAGTAATCCTTGTATAGAAGGGTGCCAGTGATGTCAGAGCGCTAATTTAAATGCAGTGACGCAGAGACGGGCGACTTTTTCGGGCAGCTCTGAAAGGCAACAATCACCGAGAAGTTGACTCAGTGTTATTGTGCATCAATTAATCAACATCTTGGTCACAGAGTAGAAATTTAAATTAGATTGTAGGTCAATTTCTTGCCAGTTGCCGGACATATTGCTCATCTGCATTCTGCTCAGTGCCCAGTGTGTCACCTCGCCCATCATTCAGTCACACGAGGCAATTTGGCAATAAGACGGCCCACGTTCTGTAGTCACCGTGAGCTGTTTTCCATCAGCCATCATTATTTTTAATTGCTTTATTTCTCCACCTCCCCCCACTGTGTGTTTTTTGTGTGCCACAGCAGAGTACCACAGGAGGCAGGCGCTTACAGGAAGCAGGCTCAAAGATTTAAACCTGTGAAGCCTCAAATTAGTCTAAATGAAGGTGCAAAATAAATCACACGTGTTCTGTTTCTAATGGTGAGAGTCACATTTTGACAAGTACGAGCTAAGTGTTGAATTGGTGCTTTGAGGTGATTTTGATCCGTCTATGTGTCTGTCTCGGGTGCAAACAGCAATCATTTTCGTTCGTGATCTATCATCTGTAATTTTGCCTGTGAGATGTCTGAAAAAGGTGAAAACCAATTCCCAGAGCTGAAAGTGACATGTTGAAGTGCTTTGTGTTGTCTGACTACTAACAGTCCAAAACGCACAGATGTTCAGTTTAGTGTCATTTAAGACAAGGAAAAGCAGAAAATCCTCACATTTGTGAAACTGGAACAAGTGTTTGGCATTTTAAGCCATGCTAGCGGCGTGGCTCTAGGGATGGCAGTGTCGGCGGGTCCAGACTGAAATATATTAATAACTATTGGATGGATTTCCATTAAATTTGCTACACACGTTCATCCCCCCCTTAGGATGAATTGTAATAACTTTGGTGATCCCTTAACTTTTAATCTATCAGTAATACTTCTCTTTTTGGGCCTGTTATTTCAACATAATTTCCAAAGTGTAACTTGGTGCTGATCCATGTGTAAATGGGAGCATCCTTGAAAAAAAGCTCAGTATGAAGCCAAGTAAATATTAATTCATTACATGTTTATCATTGGAGTTTTTGTACTCCATGCTTGTTGAGTTGTATGCCTCCTTGTTGACGAATTTAAGTTGTTTACATGTTCAGCTGACCTGCTTTACCCTGATCAAAATACAGTCAAAGTTATGCCAGCAATTAATCCGAATTAATTCATTGGAAACGTGCCAATTGAACACTGATGATAATGATGCATTTCATTTATAGGCACCTTTCAGAGCACTCAGGGACACCTTACATGTCACAGTTTTAAAAAAAAACAAGCAGCAAGGTATCCATGGATCATAAAGTCTAACAAATCGTCAATATACGGTGATTGGTTAATAATTTAACTATAAAAAACCATAGATGTAAAAACCAGGTATGTGTTTTCAGATATGATTTGAAGGTGAAAGGGAGTCAAAATTACAAATGTCACTTGGGAGAGAGTTCCAGAGGCTGAAGGCTCAAGAACCCACCATAGTCAATCAGGCAGATGTTGAGGTGAGCTGGACTGCAGAAGAGGATCTAAGAGCACAGGAGGGTGTGGAGATATGAAGGAGTTTAGAACGATACAGAGGGGCCCAGTTATGAAGGGCCTTAAAGGAGAGAAGCAGAATCTTGAAATCGATTTCATATCTAACAGGAAGTCAGTGAAGTTGCTGTGTGAGTGACATGATCTATGGAGGGAGTTCCAGCAATGATACGGGCGGGTGAGTTCTGGACCAGGTGGAGTTAACGAAGACTGAAAGCAGAATCAAAGAATGAATGAGGATAGCAGTGTTGTTTGGTGTAGGGGACGAGTGAAATTTTGATGCGTCCCTGAAAGGACAAGGTTCTGTCCAGGATGACACCCAGACTCTTAACCCAAGGGGAGGGAAGGACTCACACACTCTCTGTTTTCTCTTTAATTAATACCCAAGATCAAGAAACAGACATACTTTATGATGCCTTGCCATTTTCAAAGTGTGTTCTCTCCCATTTTTTCCTTGTAAATTTGCCTTCTCAAGTACTTTTAAGAATTCTGTGCAAAGGAAGAATGCATGTGTATTTATTTGAAGGAGTAGATCAGATTTTATGTTTCCACACTCTTTGTCTTACATATTTGTGGATTCCCCTCTCTCTCAAACTCCAAACGCCAAATGTTGAAATTAGGCAGTGCTCATCAAATTGTAAACCAAGACTCTTACTGCACTGCCTGTCTCTTGCCTGAAGTGTTCTTCAGAAACATATTTTAGGGTCCTGTTTAGCTGTTAAAACGAGAGTTTGTGAACAGGAAGTGGGCGCCATACTGTTTCCTGCACAGTGAAAACAGAGGCTGAAAAAACAGATCAAATGGTAAAACTGAGCAGCGCTGATCTGGTTCAGTGCTGTGCATTCTGGTAGTTGTAAGTTTTCTTCCTCTTGGGTAAAAATGAATGCCACAGGCGTTTTTCTCTGTTTTCTCTGGTCATGTATTTTTGTCTTTCTCCTGCAAAGACAGCCTAGTTTTATGAAAAGACCATCTTCCCAATGGTGAAATACTTCTTTAATCCTTTTCTGGAAAGCAGCACAGCCTCATTGACCTGCTAAATTAGCTGTAGGCTAATTAATTATCTGTGGATCGACTAATTCTCTCAGCTCTCTATATGATAGGTAGATGTACAGTACGTCCTCCGCTCCGTCTGTCTGTCAATATGTCAGGTTCACTCTTGGCGTTGCCATTTATGTATTTCTGTCCGAGGACATCCATGTAAATGTATGAATCTTTGACTGGCAGATGGAAGTGGGAACGGATTTATATTCAGCAGCTTTTTGTTAAGTCAGTGATAGACTGCTGAGCTCACAGAAATCCACACAGACACTCTCACACACACACATATGTACAAATACACAGACATCACTCAGGGAAAACGGCTCTCTGATGCACTGCTGCGCTCTGAAGTCCATGACATCACCTGCTGCAGAGAGAAACAAAAACAGGAAGACGATGTGTTCCTCTTGTCCTTGGCAGGTACTTAGTGTCTAAATGCAGTGTACAACTTGTGTGTGTGCACACCTGTGTGTTTGTGTTTTTGTGTGTGTGTGTCTGTGTGTGTGTGTGTGTGTGTGTGTGTGTGTGTGTGTGTTTGTGCAGGCAGTGCGATGTGCTTGCTGATGCACTGGAGACTCACTGAGGCCGTTACAATAACAGGATAAAAAAGTGGACCTTAAAGTAATATGAATGGATTTCTTCCTGGTTCCTGACAGTACAGTGACTGGCAGAGGCGTCATGTCTTCCCGAAACATAGCTGTGTGCAACTTCCCTGGTGCATCTCCTTGTGCTTTTTGCTTGCTCTTCAGTTTATCAGGGCGAGGCTGATGCCGCTTGTCATCTTTGGTGTCATCCTGTGTGACGCGCATCAGTTTACCAAGGAAAGATTGCAGCAGTGAGTCGTTAGTCAAAGTTACCCTCACGGGGAATACAGCCTGACAAGCCAGCAGTGGAGTTGGAGCCCTTGGGGAGACAACAGGGGACATAAAATCATTAATGTTGTGACAAACAGACCTTAGTTACAGCTAATGTCCGCTCCTCGTAAACCCCGTCATCTTCGCTCATCTCACCTTGTTGTGTCCCGTCTTGTCAGGAATCGTTTGGCTTCCCGTCGCTCCCAATCATCTCATCCTGACACCTTGTCTGATCTGATCGGAAGTTTGCTCTATCTTTTGGTTTCTGCGGAGTAAAGAGGGCTGCATGGTGGAAGTAGCGGTGTGCTCATTTACATATAAATGACAGCAGTGTCTGAGGTGCTGTGCTCCCGCTCATTTGTCATCTTGTGGTGATTCACTGTTTGTCTATGTGTGTGTGTTTCTCCTAAATATTGAAGTGTTGCCTTTCTCTTTTCTGCGCCTGTGTGTCAGTGCAGTGTCATTATGTGTCAGTGGCGGGACAATCAGCTCTGAATCAGCTTCCTCATGCTGCAGTCTGCCTGTGGTTTTGTGGCTTCCAGGAGACAATCTGATGACTTTTCCAGTTAGATAAAATCAATTGACTCATCCGAGGTTTTAAAGCAGGCATGTGATCGTTTTGGCCTGAGCGAAAACCTCGTGAGGAAAATACAATGGAATGAAAGCTAACAGGGTGCATTCACTGCTCTGATTGTCTGGATGGATGTTGCATAATTCTTTTGTTCGACAAAAATGGAAAACAGAATTTCCTGCCAGAGATTCTCTTTAAAAGCCTTGAAGTCTTCTCACGTCTCATCTCAGAGTGTTTTTGTAACAGGAATCCTCGCTGGCTTCTTTGACGATTTACTTATAAACCCAAAAATAGACCAGACAGCACTCTAAGGCCCGGCTACCACACATCATATTCGCACTAATATTAGATGTGATATTAGATTTGTCCTCAGGCCTTTAACGGAATGGGATGATCCCAGGGCTTCAACACTTATGGGAAACCCGACCAAGGACACCTTTACTGTAACACAGTCTTTCAGCTGGGAAAAGGCCAAAATATTGATTATTTTAAATGTTAACATAGAATGATAGTGAAATTGACAACAACAACAACAACAACAACAAAAAAACATTATATTAAGGTCACATCAGGGTCTCCTGAAAATAAAACCTTCTATCTTTTGCCCCTTAATAGTCGAACAAACGTTAGTCGACCAGAAGGGTCATTAGTTGGCAAGATTTCATTGGTCGCTTAGTCACAGAAAAAAACAAATGTGAAACTGTATTAGGAGCTGCAGCTTGTCAAAATAAATCAAAACCTATATGACTAGACCATGTGGGAATTTAATTTGAAAGGACAGACACAGGAAGTGGCCATGCTCAGCAGTCAGACAGCAGTCACATTACAAACCAATCATAGCCGACAGATATCTTTCCCTCCTCCAGTAAATATTCAGTCTGAAGCCCCTTTTACACCGCCAGATTTTCCGTGAATGTTGGGCCGATTTACGAGAGAATCACCGCCTGACTAGCCGCGGCTTCCCTCCCACGTCACTGTTTACGTCACATGCTGAGCCGCACGTTTTGTTACTTGCTCACGCCCCCCATTGCCCCAAAAAAGGCGCATTCTGTATAAACAAAATTAGGTAGGCGGCAATTTTCCGCCCTCCTCAATTTTGTTTTTAAACTGCCAATGCTGAAAAAAGACTGATTGGCCTTCCTGCAGATTTGCACAATTCCTATCTAAAAAGGGCTTGATAAATATGGAAAAGTTGATCATGTTAGTGCAGGCCTACCCAGAGCTTTACAACTGTCCCACGGACAATAGGCCTACACACTTATAAACAGCCTCTGAAAGAAGATCAGCTCTGCACGCAGCATGTGTACGGCCCCTAACTTCCAGGGCTGGTACCTGCGGTTATTACACAGGCTAGTTAATAACATGTTGGGCAGGAAATCCAAAGTGTGGGATCATTTTGAGAAGGTGAAGGACAAACACAAGGTGATTTGTAAACTCATCTTCATCGGTCGACTACAAACATGACGTATCATCTGAAACATGGAAGTAGCTACATGCCCATTAGCTGACAGCGTCATTAACAGGCGGCTCGCTCAGTGTGTGACGTGCACTTGTAGATAAAATATCAGCCTATATTACTGAAGGTTCATTAGTACGGTTTTGTATTTCTCTGTAATGTAGCACAGTGTTAACAATGTTCCTGATACTATTCTGTCTCACACCTTCAACTCAAACCATTGTGTTGCCCCTCCCTTTTTTTTTTAAAGCTTTCTGAAACCAACAGTCTGACAGTATCTCTCAGCATACAGGCAGGGTTTGAATGTATTTTCCTAAGTTGTCTTCTTCATCATATGCACAATGGAAGGCAGCACCATCAATGCCTTTGAGGAGAGGCCCACTCTAGTGGGGTTTTCCTGCCCCATCTGTCAGTGTAGCTATTTGGAATAGCTATAAACACTTCTGCCTCATTGGAAACATACTGAGACCTTCAGCATTCGCACTCATCAATGTTTTGTATATAGAATCAAAGCAGCAGGAGTTAGCAACATATGCCTCGATGATGAGTAGGTGTTGTAGTTTTTTAGCGTATCACTCACTAAATCATCCGGGGAAAAGCTTTTACTCGACATACCTGCACGAGCCAACTCAGATCAGTCACTTGCGGGTCGACTCCTGATGTCAGCCTCACTACATTTTTTGGTGTTTCGCCCAGCACTACTTGGCAGATACAAGTCAAATGGGGAATAAATTGAGGAAGTATGTTTTCTGAAGTCATCACAAAAAGAAGCACTGCCATAACTGAGTATTGATTTTGAGTCCTTCTACTGTTCATCATCAAGGAGAATAGCCTCTGTGGCACGACAGCTCCACATAACAGCGAGAGAGTAATTTGTATGTCAGCTTGTTTGCTTTAATATTCATGCTTGAAGTCAGCACTCCATGTCAAATTAAGCAACTCGTGGCGCGGCAAATGCAAAAATGAAGGAAAGTTTCGTTATTATTGAAGTAATGTTGCAGCAATGATGACTCTCGGTTGGCAGAACTGCAAGCCACGGTTGATGTTATCTGCTGATACTACGGGACAGCCTGCTTTTAGAAAGTGTGAGGGCATTTCCTTCCCTGCCTCCCGTGCTCTCCCACTTTCTGTCTTTGTCTCTCTCCGTCTATTTTCTGGCCATAATTACAGAGCTCATGAAAGCGTTTAGAGTCTCATGAATATTTAGGTCTTGGAGGGGAAGTGTCAGGGGAGACCCATGTGTGGCTGGTCTGCCCTAATTATGGAGATAGGCCTCGACACACTCTCTTACACACACACGCACTTTAAATGAGGGAGGAAGGCCAGAAGATGATCAAAAGCTGCCAATTTGGGGGAAAGTTAGTATAAGCTTAAACAAAGGTTTCTGAAAAATATATGTATGCACTCACACACTTAAACACACACACACACTAGGAGATAATAATAGCACAGCTGGTTGTGGCTTGCAGCTGGTTCTCTCTGCTCCCTATTGTTTAATAGTGAGCTAATGATGGACACGAGCCGCTGAGATTAGTCAAGGGAAATGTGTGAGTGTGTGTGTGTGTCTTTGTATTTAGCACTCTGGGGGCTTTTTAGTTTTTTTCCTTTTGATGTCATGTCTTGCTAAACCATGGCAGGGATGCACAGAAGTGTGACTCATTGACTCTGTGATGGGCACCTTTGAGTCGGGGTGGCAGGAGGAGGGCGTCATACTGTTGCTGGAGAAAGCCGTAGAGGAAGGGAAGGGGTGCATGAACAGAACCATGCACACACAAGAACTTATTCGGTCTATGCTAGACACATGTGGTGCCGTTTTGAAGGTATAACTACAGTGGGCGGCACAGTAAACAACACAGATAAGGAAGTTATCGAACCCATTAAGTCGTCAAACATGAGAGGCAGAAGCAAACTGAGGGAACACCACACAGAGACAAGCTCAGCAAGGATGCCAGGTATACATCAAGAAGTTGGTGTGCTGACTCCGCATTGCTGCCTCCAACCTCATACTGAAATATTATCAACTATTTTGTTTACAGTATAAGGTCGTCTAGGGCATCTTTAGCTGACTGGAAAATGCAAGGTCGGCCGCTGGGTGCTACTGTTGTGCCTTTCTTGAGCCAGCTTTCAAGAGCGCAGCAGGTTGCGACTGCGGTTGCAAGGCAACCTTAACAAGCACCATATCAAAGCCTATTTACAATCAAATCCTAAACGCGCAGAGCTGGTCTTCTTCCAGGCGCTGTTTAAAAGTGTGTGGGCATATCGTCCGTGGGACAGATGTAAAGCTCTGGCAGCTCGGCACCAGAATAATCAACTTTTACATGTTTATCTGTCGGCCCGGTATTGGTTGTTCCTCGTCACATGACACACAGTGCGCGCTACTGCATTCCAAAAGTTGAACTCGGTTTATCTCAGATGGCAGCTGTCTCGCCCTGAAAAATGGGCACTTAAGAATGCGTGCGCACTGCAGACACTATAAATTTCACCAATGGCTGTCTGCAGAATATGTTTACATTTTTACCTAAGATGAGAACGTGTTACTAATATAATATATGCTAATATAGACAAGCATCGCTAGGAAGCGTTTTTATGCCTCTGCTTTGGCTACAGTCATGGCCGGAAGAATTATGTTTTCAGGTTTTACAGCTCTCTGTATGTACCTATGTATGTTAGTCTGTCCCATTATCGCGGACGCAAAAGCTCAACAACACCTTGAGGGATCATATTTGGCACAAATGTCTACTTGGACGCAACAATAAAGTGATGTGAATTTGGTGGCCAAAGGTCAACACTCAGTGTGAGCTCATAAAACATGTTTGTGGCCATAAATCATTAATTCATCCACAAGGTACGACAAAATTTCACACAAATGTCTACTTGGATAAAATGATGAAGTGATGAGACTTTATACCCTAAAGGTCAAAGGTCAACTTCACTGTTGACATTATAATTGTCTGCAAAAACACTTTTCTGGTGATCACTCAAGGTCAGGGACAAAAGGTGGGACATTTGATCAAATACTAATTAAGTGACACTAATCTTGGTTGTCCATCTTCAAACTGTGCTGATTGTGTAGGTCTTCTGTGTTGCCGGGGGGAAGATCTGTGTGAAGCTTATCTACAGTAACATTTGAAGCATTGTCATTTGTCATGTCTACATATGAGTCCAGACGGACGTGGATGTAAACTGTAACTGTAACCTAAACTTGACTGGTTCGCAGAGGCACACAGCTGCGGTGATTCTAGTTTCACCTCACATGGAGCTAAAATTAATACAGAAGTATGTTGAATGTTTACCAAAGGAAATAGAGCCGTTTATGAGTCATAAGAAAGCATAAGTCATCTTGTAGAAGGAGCAGATGTTTGTTGTTGGAGGTAGGATTCATTCAATTTAACAACATGCTAATTGAGCAAGGCAAACTGATTGCAAACACAGTTTGTTAAAAAAAAGATGACTCCTGTGATCTTACTTAGTTTGTCTAGCTGAACAGAGCCAACTGTTTTGTCTCATCTTTACTCATCAGTATAATAAACAGAGCTGTGTCTCCATTCAGGGGCTGCAGCCATCAAAGGCCACATTTGAAGACTGATTGCGTCACATTGGTGCGACCAAGGCTGTCCCATTTTGAGGGATCCTTCAAATGCAGCCTTCTTTCCCAGAATTTGGAGGATGTAACCGATGAATCCTTCGCAGCCCAGCATATCCCCAAGATGCATTGCGCGCTGGTGACGATTTTATAGTAAGTTAAGTTAGCTAACAGTTGTTAAATTGCTCAGGGTTAACTGTTGTAAACATTACTATTAGCTGAAAACGTTCCATCAGCCTAACACATATCAAACGGGGGTGTCTCTGGCTGTTAATCATCTCCTCAAGTATCTCTATCTCTTGGTCCTTGATTTAGGGCTAACTAACTTGCCTTGTTTCATCAAGCGTAGCTGGTTGCTAGGTAAGAGGAACGCCAACATGTCAGGTCAAGAACAACTGGTGATGCAACCAGGAAATCGTCCGCAGCCCAGAGCATCCCGTTTCGGAGACCGTTTGGTTTGGTTGATACGGCTTTCAAAGAAACTGGCTGACGTAGAGCGTGAAGGCTTCGTCCTTCAAAGGCTGCAGCCCCTGAATTGAGACACAGCTTTTGCCATATTTTTTGCTGTCAGTATTTTTTAAATTTACGTTGCTGGAATAAAAGCAGTTGACAAATTAACACTTTTAAAGAAATCACTTGCTCAAAAAGGAGAAGGAAGAAGTAAAATTCTACAGCCCTTTTCATTTAATGTAGTTACTTACTGCTATATGCTTCAACATGAAAGTGAACGAAAGTACAGATGACCTCCAAAATAGTGATTAATCCCACATTGCTCTTTGGTTGTAGCGTGTTTTACGGCATCTGTCAAAGACCGATTAGAGATAAAAATGGAGTGGGAGAAGGGGTGAGAGAAGAGGAAGACAGGATGTTAAAGGGAGGAATATGATGTGATGGAAGGAAAAATGAGGGGAGTGAGTTTGGGCGTGGTTGGTTGGACTAAGAGAGGAAAGATGAAGGAAAAGAGTGTGTTAGAGAAAGAACACAGGTAGGAAAAGAGGTTAACATTTGGAAGGAGTCTTGTATTTTAATGAGTCATATCAGACAGGGAGGCTGGTGACGCATAGAGGTAACTGGTGAGAAGAGAGGTGTGAGGAAATGTGGGAGAAAGATGCGAGACCTAAACAGTGTGAGGAGGATAAGAGAAGAGGGAGGACAGTGGAGTGTGTCGCTGCAGATAGTGATGTCTCTGTAAAGGTGAGAAGCGAGGGTGGTTAATTTAAATACAACATGTTTAGTCCCAGAATAGAGACTAGCATGATAATATAAATGATTCATTGCTACAGTGAGGCGCATGTACTGTGTTTTTATAAATTCATTATGCTCACATACTGTCGCTGAACTGAGAACAAGAGTTAGAAATGGCCCCTTCAGGCTACCATTAACATTAGCATTTATTACTGTGAGATCAGAGCAGATTAAACAGCCAGCAGCAGATACAAGATCTCTGAATTACATAAATGTACTGTGGCAAAACAAAGGATAAACCATCATGAAGTGTCATATCAATCAATCAATCAATCAATCAATCAATCTTTTATTTCACATGGAGTTATACAACTTAGGCCAGTGAAATGTGATCCCATCAGCACCTTTAACTTGTGCACTGTAATTTAGGGCTTTCACATCTGCCCTGTTTGGTTCGATTCCATCGAAATCAAGTTTGTTTGCCCACTAAGTGCGGTTCGTTTGGGCAGGCCTGAACACAGCAATCGCACTCAGGTGTGCACCAAAACAACTGGACTGAGACCTTCTCTTCATTTTCTAGTTGGAGCCGCGCCTCGTTTTCAAACTGTATGGTTTGACTAAAATGAACAATGACAGCAATATAGTCCATGATGAGCAGCGCTAAAATCAACCTGTGTAGTTGTCCCTCCATTGTGACATTAGAAAGTGTCAGATTTATCTTGCAAGTGTGCTCTTCTTCAACGTTTGGTTTATGTCCTGGATTTTTCCTGCATGGAAACCAATCAAGAGCAGCTTTCTCACACAAGGCATTTAATCTGGTCCGCTTGTAAATGCTGCCGTGAGAACACGAACCAACTGTAGACAATTATACAACTTTCTGGTCAGTAATCATCGATGGTTCCAGATGGTTCCGGTAATCCACGGTTTCTGGTTGTGGAGTGATTTAACTGTCAACACATCCTGACCACAGCAAGACTGCCGCATGGTTGCTCCTCCTGGACATGGAGCACCGCACTGTAGCCACAGTAAGACTGGGAAAGCACCTTGCAGTCCCACAGTCACACCAGTCCTCAGCACACGCCTCCTCTCCGTCTCTTTTACCATGGTCCTCTGCTCTGTCGAATTGACATACAGAAAAAGAGCCTCCTAATTGAATGGCGCCGTCCAGGATTTAGCCAAGTTTTGGTGAATCAAAGGATATTGCAGTTTCTGATATCCTCTTGGAAACTGATTAGGTGCGGTAGCAAGGTCGTCCAGTTTATGATTCAACACCTGTGCAATGGCTAGATGCTAGTTCAGCTGGTGCCTATTCTCGATGTTTACTGATGTTTACTGATGTTTACATTTAAAAAAACCTTGCCTGGCTAGTTAGCAGAAGTCAGAAGAAGGAGAGTTGCACAAAAGACATAACAGCATAAATTTAGCCTAAATTAAGTGGAGCTGCCAGACAGGCGACTGTAAGTGTTGGTGCCTACGTCATCGTAATATAAATTATTGCTACTGTTAGGCATCACACTGTTTCTTTAAATTCATTATGCACACATACGATCGCCAAACTGAGATCCAGAGTTCAAAATGGCCCCTTCAGGCTACCATTAACATTAGCATTTCTTATCGTGAGATCAGAGCAAATTTAACAGCTAGTCAGCCGCAGACTCTGGATCACCGAATTACATAAATGTACTGAGACAAATTAAAGGACAAGCCACCATAAAGTTTCATAACACGCGCAATAGTTGTTGAATAGACATCTGGTGACTGTGAAGGCTGCACCACATGATTCACATCATTTCCACTCTCCTATATACATTCAGTGACCCCTCCTGCCCTCTGTGGAAACATCTGTATTTGTTATGCTTAAACACTCATTTGTTCAGACTGGTCCTTTAATTTGTCACCCAGCTGTATATTTAACGTAGGCTGTCTGACACTTGTGACTTGTAAACGTAACCCTCCTCCCAAGATCAACCAAGAGCAAAGTCAGAGCTGCATGTCACATGTCTTACCTGGTTTATACTTGTCTGACAGGACTATAAAAGGGACAGTTCAAATAAAGAATACAGAGTTTTCCTCTCACCTGTGGTGCTGTTTATTTAGAAGGTGAAGTCTCTTAAGCTTGTGTTAACTACAGACTTTATTTAGGCATCTAACCAAAAACCTATTGACTTTGAGGTGAGACAAGCAGGAGGGCAGGTTTTAGGACTCGCTCTTGGGACATTCTATGATGTTTAAATGTTGTAACTTGATTAATTTACGTTCCTTAACGGAGCACCAGTTCACTGAAACTGAACAGTTTCCACCCTGCTTCAAGGACTGATCAGTAGGAGGGTCATGGTCGGCTGATGCGCATTGACCTATATCAGTAAGGTGTCAGTTGAATGGAGTATGAGATACAGTGTAAAGCCACTGTGTAGTCAAAATGTTAGCTTTGATGCTCATAGTGATGGTATTATCAAATTCACCCTGGCAATGCAAGTCTCCACTTCCATGATGATGTCAGCGGGGTTATTTGAGTCGGGCTTAGAGACTTCAGATTAGAGCTCCAGTGATTAATCGATTAGTCAAAATTCTGTGATTCCAGCTCCTTAAATGTAAATGTTTTTTGTTTGTTTACTCCTCTAAGACATTTGAAGATCATATTGGGCCTTGGGTAACACTAATTGACAAGAGGCTTTCCTGGTTCGGGGTGGGGGAGCCCCTCTGTGTGGAGTTTACATGTTCTCTTAGGGTACTCCGGCTTCCTCCCACAGTCCAAAGACATGCAGGTTAATTGGTGACTCTAAGTTGTCCGTAGGTGTGAACGTGAGCGTGAATGGTTGTCTGTCTTAATGTGTCAGCCCTGTGATAGTCTGGTGACCTGTCCAGTGTGTACCCTGCCTCTCACCCAATGTCAGCTGGTAAAGGCTCCAGCCCCCCTTAACCCTTAAGAGGATAAGCAGTTACGGAAATGGATGAATGAAAGAATTAAATTAATTAATAGAAAGCCTGCAATACAAATGAGAGATGAGAGATGTCTGTGTCTACCAGTTAGAAAGGGACAAATGCTGCATTCAAGTCATGTAAAAGTTGCTGTAATCATGAGATTTCAACTTGGAAAACGTTCACCTTAATATCCCTAAAAATTACAGAGAACCTTGGGACCTTTTTGAAAGCTCAGATACACAACTTGGGGCTTTATAATATAAAAGTACTGGTAATTAGAGATGCCTCCGCTGGTTGTTAAAAATAATTAAACCCACCTTCAAAAGATAAAGTGAAATATTGTCAGTACACAGTGGCTGTAACCCTCACTTGACAAACTAACTGTCTCGAGTCGTCCTGTGACGTCAATGCTTGCAACTTGTAAACATGGGAATCTTTCCCAGCGCTACCCTCCATCCCATATGACAGGAACAAGGCATAAACAAAGATTATATCTAATTGCATCATGGGAAATAAAGGACTCTCTGTCTTGGGAGCTTGACCCATACAAGGGACCTAAAGTCAGGATATCTGCTGCTTCTGTTA
The DNA here is from genome assembly GCA_026686955.1 of Epinephelus cyanopodus. Taxonomy (NCBI): domain Eukaryota; kingdom Metazoa; phylum Chordata; class Actinopteri; order Perciformes; family Serranidae; genus Epinephelus; species Epinephelus cyanopodus. The sequence continues at coordinate 14,080,437 of CM048926.1, read as the reverse complement.
TGACTGGTCTCTTGTGGGTCACCCAACTTTATGGAAGTGCAATATTATTTCACTGGAGTACCCATTTAATTTGAGGATAATAGAAAATAGAGATTAATGATAACAATATCCAGAGGGTGAATCCACACCATGTAAAAGCCCTGATGTAGCTCGTTGCTGTAATGTTCCGGAGGCAGTGTGGGGGAAATTTAAGCATGAAACTTCTTTTGCTCAAGGCGGAGGCATCCAGACATTAAGGACTAACTCATTTCCATGACAACACATGACTCAAGTCTTCACTAACTGTCTTGTCACTGTTAAATATCTGCGACAGACCGGGAAGTTCTGCCGTCCAGCTCTTTGAGCGCCGCGGTCCCGACAGGAGATGAGGCTCGTCTCGCCGCCACCATGTGTGAGCTTTCATCAGGCCACTTCACAGCCCTGTGAGCGGAAACCAGACCACCACCACGTGCTGTGAAGGCACGCTGCTGCCGCCGCCGCCGCCACCGCACAGACACTGACACACGCTGGTATGATTATGAGCACAGGCAGACACACAAACACACGTGTCAGCACCACTTACAATGGACCATGGTTTGATGAGGTGTGTCACCAGTCTGAGAGGAGTGGAGACCACTCTCTGCGTCTGTGTGTGTGTGTGTGTGTGTGAGAATTGGTGAGCAGTTAGAAATCACTTAATCACATCATAGCAATCACATCCCATCAACCAACTCCACACAGTCACTGCACTGGACGGGCTTATAATGTCATTCAGCAGCTGTGTGTTTATGAATATTTATGTGCATGTATATGTTCAGCTGCCAAAGGAAGGCGGAAATAATGTATTTATTTATACATCTTTATATTTATTTATGCATGCTTCATATTAGCTGTGAATTGAAATGAATAAACCATTCCAGTGTAGCATGCAGTCTGTCACAACGCCCTCAAAATGTTTTAGTGTCCTTGGCGCTGTATATTACTGAGATTTCACACTTTGTTTTGTTATTTCACATGTGATGGATGGCTTTTGCCACTATTTTTTTCTATTTTTAGACCCGAGTCGATGGATATTGGTGAACTCAGAGAGAGAAAAGTAGTAGTTATAATGAAAATGTCAAATTCTACCCTCTGTCACAAACCGAGCGATTTAGGCTGTCAGTGCAGTTGAAAGGAAATGGAAATTGGCGTGTTCTCGCAGGCAATAAATATAGTGAGAAAACAAGCCCTGCAGTGGGCTTTGATTGCCACAGTGTGTGCATGAGTCTGCTCAGAGCATCATGTGACTCATGTGGACATTGTGTGATTGGTATCTCCTTTTTTTTACCTGCAGTTTTCCACAATGGCTAGATGGACACAATGTGAGACCAAGATTAATTAGTGTCATGTAATCTCTGCAAACAGTTATCTGCGGTTGTTCGCTGAGTTTGTAGTCAACAGGACAAGAGTTTGGTATCTGAAGCGTTCTTCTTTCCCTTTATATTTGCTTGTTTTCTAAATTATCTGCATTAACCTCCAGATATCTTTTTATAGAGATTAGCTGAAATGACCGGTGCATGGAAGAGGAAGTCTTGGATATCTGCTTGTTACACTGGATCTTCCAAAATATTTACCATTGCTCCCAGAGGTTTATTGTCACCAGGCTGATAGCTGATGGTTTCATGTAGTCTCACTTATCTAGACCTTTCTCTAGTGCTGTGTCAGTGTGAAAGAAAGGTTTGGAAGCACGCATTTCCATTCTGCTATTGTGGAAAAAATGCTCTGTGTTGTTTGTATTTCTTAAAACCAACCACAGATGTTTTGGAAAGTGTTAAGCCCTGGATGCAGCGACTTTCAAAAGAAGCCCCGTTTCCACCAAAAACTTTTGGTATGATACCTTTGGAACCAAAAGCAGCCCTTCAGACATGGGACCTATAGACCCTAAGTCCATTTAGCATTTCCACTGCTAACAGTACTCTTAAATGTGGGCGGGGTTGTTGTCACTCACTGCTCCGTCCAGCATTTCCTCATCACTGGTGACACACATGGAAGTCTTCGCCTTGTTTATCGTCCACAGAAGGAGACATTTTCAGAACAAAATTTAAAAAAGCTGCAGTGAGAGTCTCTCTCTATGGGATATTTAAAAATAGCTGGTTTGTGCATTCAGTCCCTCTCAGGCAAGCTCAGGGGTTTAGTGTTGACGTAGCCCACATGAAAGGATTAGAATATATGCAGTTCACATAACCCTGTCGAAATTAATATAGATATTTTCTGAACACTTGAAGATCCACTCATTACTGAAGTCATCTAAGAGAGACAATACAAACTAAAGTAATGGTCAAAGTAACAAGATGTGGCAAGTCAACTTTGACTCCCTCACCGACAGGCATGAGATTCATGTGAGACTGCTGTAGCGCCCACTAGTGGCGGGTGGCTGCATGACGGTTATACGCCCTTGAACATTGCCCTTGACGTTAAATCGTTTAGACGACTAAAAGTGTGCATCCCTAGTACAAACCTTGTTGGTGAACTATGAGGGCAAAAAACAAAAACAAAACAATCGTTAAGTACTTGTAATCGATGATGACTAAACAGCACCAGTTTAACCAGCGCAGGTTTACCTCCTCATCTTCACTCCTTAGCTGTTGCTCAAGGATTCTCGCTTCATGCCCATCTCTTTGTTTGGTTTAGGGAATGAACATACAATTTTTTTGGCTGCTGCTTTTGTTGTGGTAAAAAAAAGGTACTTGAATAGATTTCAAAGGAGCTTCTTCTTCCTGTGTTATTAGCTGTGACTTTGTCTTTGTGTTGGATTTCACCACCAGAATTATTTCCAGCATCGTCTCATCTCAGAGTAGAGACCTCCAGCGTGGCATTTGCACCCAACTACACATTCGACAGCTTTTGAGAAGACTCCAAAACTCAATTTCAAAATGAGTGTCCGGGAGCTCTCGGAGAACAGTTACAACAGAAGCTCAATCAGCACGTTGAGCTTTACTACTGGATACTGAAACACTGTGTGTGTGTGTGTGTGTGTGTGTGAGAGAGAGAGAGGGGGATAGAGATAGTGAGAGGAAAGGAGGAAATATACCACCACTTGTGGGGGATTACAAGAGATGTTGAGGACTCAGTGAAACAAATGTGTGTGAACGAGTAGAAGAGCATGTTTGTATGTGTGGGAGAAAGAGAGGAGTAAAAAGCCATGTAGCAGGAGATGGAAAGGGCAAAGGGTTCACATAACATGAGAGCATCCCCCACTTATAATTTATTTATTCATTCGTTTTTGTTTTTCATTAAGCGAAGATCTGGGTCAGACACAGCAGCATGTTTGTGTGTGTAAGGGGGAGAAGAGTAAATAAAGAGCAGGACAGATGTTTCTGTACAATGAAAACTGAGCTCTGCCAGTTTGGATGGACAGATGAGGCTGTGGGCAGATGCAGGATATGAAACAGGTACAGTGACACGAAGACAGACGGGCATTCAGAGAGACAGACATATGTGAGCCAGCTGTTCGCCATCCTCCTTTCCGTGGCCCCTCGGTCGGAAACTAACAGGTGTTTGTATTCAGGCGGCAGATGCCAACAATTAGTGGCAAGAAAGAGGAGAAGCACGGGTTTGCTTTAGGGCTTCGGCCTCTGAGCTGGTTTATCTGCGTCTGTAACAGATCTGACTGATGGCCTTGAATTAGTCAAAGAAACAGGAGGTGGCTGTGAAACTGGAGAGTCTGTACGTCCAGCTTACAACGTGTGTGTGTTTGTGTGTGGGTGTGTGTGTGTGTGTGTGTGGGAGGAGAAGATAAAGACAACAAGAGCGCAGATTAGAGCTAAAACAATTAGTCAGTTAATCCATTAGTCAGTCGTCGCCGAAACTATTAAATTATTCTGATAAGTAATTAAACGTTTGATCCAATTTTCAAGCAGAAATGTCAAATATTTGTTGCTTCCAGCTTCTCAAATGATAAAATTTGCCAGTTCTATCTTTTGTAATATGACAATTAACTGAATATCTTTGTGTTTTGGATTGTTGTGGGATATTGTAATGGACATTTTTCACAATTTGCTCACATTTCAAAAGCAAAACATTCATTCATTCATTCATTTTCCATAACCGCTTATCCTGTTAGGGACTGTGAGCAATAATCATTGCTCACAGTCCAGTGTGGGCAGGTGTGTGTGTGGTTGAGGATGTGTTTGACATACTTAGTCCTAGATTCTCCTGTTCACCTTAAAACCTGAATGAGTGAGGCCGAAGAGCTCCTGCAAGCTTTTTTTATCTCTTGTTTTGTGTGTGTGTGTGTGTGTGTGTGTGTGTGTGTGTGTGTGTGTTCTCACTTTTTCTTTCTGTTTTGCTTAAAGGAATACTTAACCCACTTTGTAAATCAGTTAGTCATGCAGTGTTACCTTGATTTTTGAAAAGACAACTTTTTTTTCTTGTATGCCTCCACAGAAAATGGCAAACATATTGATTTACTGACTGATCGGGAGCCACATCTAACAACAGCTAAACTATGTCAAGACATTTGTTTACAAACTCTCACACAACTCGTGCAGTATAATTTAAGTCTCATTTCTCCAGTCTTTTTTCAGTACTTATCAAACACATGCTTAAAGATTTACTTTCAGTTCAGTTTTGAATAGTAAGGCTTTCATGAAAATGCATGTGTTTGGGAAGTACTGAGTATGCGACTGGATAAATGAGACTTGGATTATACTGCAATGTATGAGAGTTGTGTAAGATTTTTTTGAACGGATGTTTTGATAAAGTTTTGCTGTTGTTACATGTAGTCCCCAACCAATAGATAAATCAATATCGGTTGCATGCGAGGAAAAAAAAGCTTTCTTGACAAATTTAACGTAAACAATCTCTATTTTTATGCTTTTTGTGCTATCTGGCTATCTGCCATCTTGTTTAAATTAAAAGTAAAAAACAAAAAATCTGAATCAGTTTATTTTGTGAATTATAAAATGGTCATCAGGCCACCCAGTACCCTCTCGCGGGCCAGATTTGGCCCATGGTCCATAAGTTGAATATCACAGCTTTAAAGGTTCTGTATGTGACATTCATTAATAAAGCAGCACACCACTATTTGCTATGTAAAGATGCAGCGGAGTAATGGCGTCCTGAGCAGAGAGTGAAGTCACGCTCCCTGTGTGTGTGTTGTAATCAGAGCTTCTCTGTGGTTTACTGCAGTAAGCTGCTCTGGCTGTGCGTGTATGTAGTGCATGTGTGTATCCCACTGGCTAGCTCATTGCCGCCACCTATCACTGTACTCATGTGGTGGTTATTTCTGATATTGGGATGACGTTGTCATGGAAGCATAGCGCCCGCACTCAGTTTTTGGTTAACATTGTTTGTACGGACCCAGAATATTGGATTTTTTTTATTGATATCTGATAACTCATTTGGCCGATAACAGATATCGATGCTTCCATTTTTCTCCCCACCTAAGATGAGTGAGCAAATTGTCTGTAGGTGTGAATGTGAGTGTAAATGGTTGTCTGTCTCTATGTGTCTGCTTTTTTGGGCTTTATTTGATAGGACAGATATAGTGCTAAAGGGGGAGAGAGAGGGTGGATGACATGCAACAAAGGCCTGTGGGTTGGAATCAAACCTGCGGCTGCTGCAGCAAGCACGCAGCCTTTGTACATAGGGCACCTGTTTCAGCAGGTGAGCTAGTGGGCGCCCCTGCACTGTTACTTTTTGTTACTTTGTTATGGCGTTAGCACTGTTAGCTGATAGCCGTCACTCAACCACCTCCTCGCTGAGAACCGAGTCCAGACAGCTCACGCACTCTGGATCCCACACAGAGCTCCTATTCACCAGCCAAAAAGCAAAATCACACAGGACTCTTTTATTTTTTGATAAGAGGGTTCAAAGAATTCAAAAGAACAAAGATATTTTAAAACACAGTGAGTTAAAGCTCCTAATTAATATGTTCTGTGTGTCTTTGACTTCGCTGATTTAATTGTTAGCTGCATCCATGAACTGCCACCATCTGACAGACAGTCTGCGCTTGAAGTGCGGAAATTATCCTGCTGGTACCTGTAGAGATTTTTTTATTTATTTTTTGGAAGGAAAAGCTTGCCGCTGTCACATAATCGAAAATTCCTGGTGTAATATATCTCTTTTATACAAGAGAGTGGCCCGAGGGAAATATTTGGTCCATTCAAGGGGGAAGAGGGGGAGGGAAAATGACAGGGAGATGGAGCGATGAGGAGAGCAGAGTAGATATGGAAACGATGGAGCAGATGATAAGAAGCTCATTATTCTGTTCCTATATTTGGCTCTCCATATTCTCCACTCATACAGTGGAGACATCCTCCGTGTAGGCCTGCAACCTACTGAGATCTGTCGCCTGGACGCTTATCTGTCTGTCTATATGTGTGTGTGAGCCTCCTCAGTACTTCTGTGGTTGTCATGGCAACATTAGATCGTCTGACATATGAGGGTGTTTTCGGTGAGGTTGATGTATAATGAGCCGAGGTCTTTTGTTTTCAGAGGCAGATATTCATCACTTTGACCTTTCCCCTCACCGGAGCAGATAAGCTGTGTGAGCGTATGCAGCTGTTTCTGTTGCTGCGTTGAGTTTTACTCCGTTGTCTTGTTTGTAAAGGCTGTTCTCACGTTCTCAGAGAGGTCTGGCTTCGTTTGACTCACCAGCACAAAACTGAACACATCGCTTGATATTTAAGTGTTTGAATGTTTACTGGCGCTCACCTCACCCACCGCTAGTGTTAACTTTTTCTGTTTTTTATTTGCCTGCGGAAAAGGAGAGACAGTGAGTTAGAAGCACACATAATCCGATTAGCGGTCCCTATTCAGATCCAGAATGAAACAATAGACTAATTAAGCTGTGTAAATATCAGTTCCATTTATATTTATATCTATATTCATGTTGCGTAGCGTGAATAACACTGGGCACATTAAAAACTTCCCTCCATGGGCTGGGTTACGCTATAAAAAATGGACTTGCACTTGTATAGCACCTTTCTAGTCTTCCAGCCACTCAAAGGGCTTTAACACTACACGTCACATTCACCCATTCATTCACATACTGGTGACTGAGGCTACCATACAACGTGCCACCTGCTACTCCCTTTAAACATACTCACACTCCGATGGAACAGCTATTGCAAGCAATTAGTGGTGGACAGTCCACTCTTCCTCCTGAGCCACAGCCGCCCCTGGAGTACCAGCCATTCAGAGGGAGAGTAGGCCAGGTCATGCCTTCGCTATCCTAGGAAATGCAAATTTTCACACTGGAAGGGCGAGACAAAATATTCTACACAGGAAAGTGATCAAGACACAGAAAAGTGATCAGAATTAGAGTTCTTCCAATCATTTTGGCCGATTAATCGGTGCCAATAAGACGTTTTACAGACTATCGTCGTCAGCAGAAATTGCCTCCAATAGTGGCCGAGGCTGTGCAGCCTCCACCAGTCCCACTGGGACGTACATCGCGGACTGGAGCTGAAGGGGGAAGGGTTGGAGCTGATCAATGTGTGCAGCTCCACAGAAAGTAGGTCCCTTCTGTTGTGTGAGTGTGTCTCAGTGTATTGTTCTCTATTTCAATGCATGTACATGAAGCATTTGGCTTGACTTTGACTGAGGGTCCAGCGCTCCAGTGCTATTAGTGCTACAGCGAAATTCTGTGTGTTATTGGGTGAATACTGCCACTTCCTGTTTCAAAATAAAAGACCTTGAGCCATACAATAAGTTTTGACCTAGTCTTGTTTTTTATGTGTTATAAATCCTTAAGAAAGTATTTTGAGTACTTTAAACAGAATTACTCCAACCTAAAGTATCTTGTTTCAAATTGCATTAGATTTTTTTTTACTAACTGGAAGTTACTCAAAAGTAATTGAAAAACATACTGAAAATAAAAGTAAGAGAAATGCTGCCAATCCATGATCACTGTTGTGCATGAAGGCTCCAATACGCTAAGTCATGGTAATGTTTTTGTGTACCTAAAAATCTCAGACTGACTTTGAGGAAAAATATCAGCTAAGAAAATAAAAAAAATTGCCCCCATCTTGAAATTTACATTGTTCAGTTTCAGATTTATATATTTATTTTATTATGTATTACTTATGCTTAGAAGTTCAGGTAATTTTTGACACTATCAAAACTTTTTGACAGGGGTGCGGAGAGATATCGGCAAATTAATCAGCTAACTATAGTTACTATGTCAGCCTTTAAAAATGCAAAAAATTAAATCTGTTGACATCTAATCAAAATCAAAGAAATAGGCAGAGTTATCCTGACTTTTGGTTTGTTGGATCAGTAAAGCTCCAAAAACACTACATCTTCCATAATACAACTCTGTAACATCTTTTGTCTTTGAAACTCAGTCGTTGGCCCAGTTTGAAATTCAGGCTTTCAACGTTTGTCATCTTCAAGCCCAAACAGAGATATCGGGGTTTTATTCTCAGACGTTATAAAGCTCCTCTGGAGCCACAAAAACATTACACAACATTATACATAATTCACTGGGTGAATAGTAAACTGATTTTCATGTGTGAAATCAGTGGCATCCCCTTAAGTTTTTATCCTCATCCTCGTTTGTGGAACATCTCATGAAAAAGTTATTAAGCTGTGTTTATGTGAAACTTTTAAAGCAGAAATCAAACGTGTACGTGTTTCTTTTTCATAGAGCAAGCACTGTCAGACAAGGAGTCACAGACATTAGCAGCCAGACAGGTTTTAAATGCAGTAAGTCCCCAGTTTAACCTGCTTATCTAAACCACTTATTTGGTAATGTAAATAAAGGTGAAACACTGCTGCTGTGCACACCTGTTGCTTTGCCTTGTTCAGCTCTGACATCATGAGCTAAGCATTGTGTTCTTAAAAGCCGTCTGTGGGCTCATGCTGCGTCTTTTACCTCCGGGAAAACAAGTGTGGGCGCTGGCTGCGACTTGTGCCAACTTTCGGGGGCACGGAGGCAGGTTGTGCCTGACATTGCCAAGCGACCATAACCTGCTTATTAGAAATCAGAGTTCAGAGTTTATCTTCTTCCAGGCCTTGTGTCTTTTTAAGTGTATATTGAAATATTATCCATAGGACAGAGGTAAAGCTTAGATAACCCTGCACTAAAATGATCAACTTGTCCTCTATGTTTACCTGAGGGTGATACCTTTGAAAGAAAGGACAGATATTTACCGCCTGTGATTGGTTCTTTCTCGTCATATGACATGTAGCGCATGGTCTGTAAGTTTAACTTTGTTTATCTCAGGGTGTAGCCATTGTACCCTAAAAATTATAAGCTCGCAACGGTGTCGCTTTCACTATCGAGTGTGCTTACCGCATCTACACTGACAACAGTGGATCTGAGGGCACAAAAACAAGCCATGTGTAATCTTCTTGTTTATACCCCATGTGATAAAAATGTTCCCACAATCAATAGCGAAATGCTTCATTAATAAGACAATCAACAATCATTCATAAAATGACTGATGATATCTTCGTCTTTCTTAAAAAGTTGACGAATCAAAATGAAGCTTCATAACCAGCTCAATATCAGAACACTGGCTTGAATGCAAATGCAGAACAAGAATAAAAGCAAGCCAGACACACACAAGGGAATGAGTGGTTGAGTGAGGATGAGGTCAACATGGAGCCGGACAGGCTGACAGACAGTGAGTGACACCTGCAGAGGGCTTCTAATCCCGAAAGTAAAGTAGATTACAGTAGCGGCCTGGTGCTCCCCCCAGTCTGTCTGGAGGAAATGGAGCTGTTATAAGCTGCTAAGTTGCTGCGGGCTGAGAAACTGCTGGCCGTGCTGCTGTGTTGACCAGAATGCTGCTCAATATCACTCAGCTCCACTCTGAACTCCTCGACTCTCCTCCAACCCGTCTGTCATCTCCTGCGTGTCACTTTACCTGCTCTGCAGAGGCCTGCTGTCGTACAAGGTCTGTCTTTGTGGCTGCTGTCACTCTGCTCTACTGTGTGTGTGTGTGTGTGTGTGTGTGTGTGTGTGTGTGTGTACTTACTAACACATGTGGCTGCAAAGAGCCCTTGAGTTATTGAACAAGTTTTTTTTGTGCAAGTTAATGACCTGCTACATAGTCTTGTCCTTTTCCAAATTTCTGAGTTTCATTTTGACAAATTAATTTTGTCTCTCTCGTTTTGCATTTGTCTTTCCTTTTGCATTTATATTATATCTTTATACACACTATTCATACATGAAGTGGACATGCTGTACATGCATTGCTGGCTGCTAGATACAGTTTAGCGTGAAGTGTGTTTATATATAGATTTTAATTTCAGAGTTACAGTACAACATATATTGGTGCAAGATAGACTTAAATTGAATTAAAGTGAATACGTACTTCAAACAACTCTTGCTGCTCTAAGTTTTCTGCCATGATAGCAACAGAGATAATCAAATAGTCACAATATAGTAAACTTAAAGACTAAATTGGAAACCTCAGATTAAATGCGGATAAAAAATGTCACACTTAAAGGTCCAGTGTGTAGGATTTAGGGTGATGTATTGGCTGAAAGAGAATGTAATATGTATAATTCTGTTTTCATTAGTTTATAATCATCTGAAACCTAGAGTTGTGTTTTTGTTACTTTAGAATGAGCCATTTATATCTACATACGGAGTGGGTCCTCTTTCATGGAGTCTGCCGTGTTGTTTCTACAGTAGCCCAGACCAGACAAATTAAACACAGACCAATTTAAAACAGCCTGCGACTTGTCTTTAAAAATATGTAATATATGGCTTGCCACACAGTATTGGTTAATCAAGCAAGTTTACTTTGCATTTTTTCTTTTCACCTCATGATAGCATGACTGTCACACAGTTTGTAGACATGCACCAAGAAGGAACTAAGCAGGAGGAACTTATGTGTTTTCATAAACAGACAAAACAAACAAAGGTTACCTAGCAGCAGACATTTCCTGAGTGCCACCTCTTTCAGGAGTGAAAAGTTGAGTACTTTTTCACTTAAAGATGAAACAGTTGCGTGTGACTCATAATTTTTACATAAACTAATCTGGCCCCCATTCAAAAAAGTGTGGACATCCCTGTCCTACGTGCTTACATGCTTGGCACATGGAAGAAGTTTCAGTTCCATTAGATGCCGCTAAATTCTACATACAAGACCTTTAAATGCTTCACATAGGATGCAGATTCTATTTAGAGACCATGTGGACTAGTGGTGCTATGGAGCAATGTTTTGATAAATGGGTGAATCTGAAAGGCAATTGCACTTTCACCAGTGCCTCCTGAGGTGGATGGTATGTCCGATGGTATGTCTCTAGTTTGAGAAGTAACAAAACGATCCATGTGACCAAATAGTTCACGTCACGTACATCCCCCCTTGCCCACGACCAGGGCTTCTTTCCCCACCTATTTTCCAAATTTAAGAATTCCAAATTTCTCTCTTTCATTGAACTTTGCCAGGCTTAAATGCCTTGTTAACTCATGGTAAAACAAACTTCATTGAAATTTTTTAAAGTTTTTCTGAAAGGATTTCTAAATACCCTGGTGAAATTTAATACCATGATATCGCCCAAGCCTTCTGAGGACAGTCTTAGGGGTCACAGGCCCCGTGTTGAAGACCCAGCTGACAGAGAGTTGGTGGCGGTGATGCAACACAAAAGCAACGTGCCATGAAAAGCAGGAAGAAGAAAACTACTAGCAAGCAATTTCAAAATATTTTAAAAAATAAGCTTTGGAAATGTTAAACCTCGAGGCTCATTTTTAAAATGTCAAACCTTAAATGACTTTCATTGTTTGTAATTAGTATGTTCTTTGTTTGTTTGTTTGTTTTGTTTGTGATTTTCACTTGATAGTCAAAATGTTGTGGGTATTTTAGCACCACATGGCCACGAACATGTTGGCAGCCTTCTGCTGTTCACTTTCACAGGACGAGATGTGCTGCAGGTGTTCCAGCCGTGAATTATGGGTACAAATGATGTTTCGTTATGACACGGTTACACCTCTGTTTTGCTGAGTAACACATAAACATGCAGAAATGTTAACTCAACGAGAGAGACAGGCGAAAGCAACACACGTCAAACTTGTTGGGGGGGCGGGCCCTCTCTGTGGTCGTTGGCGGTGGCGGCATCACACAATATGACAACACGACACAGTGCATGTCAGTCTGTGTGACAAGGCTAATGTCACATTTTGTAAACGGGCCTCTGTGCACAGTGTGACATTCGGTAAATGGAAAACATGCAACTCGGGGGTTGATGGGAACTTTAAACGCCGCTGTAACAGACGGATTTTATGACCCACTGCGACACGGTTTCTGAATATACGACACCAGAAAGATGAAGAAAAAGGCAGTGAGGAAATTAAACGTGTTGTGTAAGTTGAGGAGTGTATCTGTGTCTGTAGCCCTGATAACTCAGTATCTGTGTGTTTTATTGATGACAGGCAGCCCTATAGTCTTCGTATTTCACTGACCTTTCACTTTTGTACAGACACACATACACACACACACACACAGAGAATAAAGACATGTCAATGTAGACTCAACACTGAATAAGGTGGATTTCAGCCCGAACCATCATTTAAAGAAGTTTAAACTACAGTAGCTGAACCCATGAGCAATTATAGTAGTCTGATGAATGACTGAATGAGTCATGACTTAGTGGCCTGGTGTTAATTTCACACACACACACACACACACACACACACACACACACATTAACTCACATTTTGCTGTACAGAAATTCCATTACTGTGTGGTGAGTTTGTTCATCTTTCATGACAACATTTAATGATGTCTGACAAGAGATAAAACTAAATCTATATTCTGCCGTTTCAGTGTGATAGTGAAAGGCCCAAAAGCCCGACTGCCTTTCCTTTTGCTTGTCTGACCAGCAGCGTGTTCAAGTATGTGGTGTGGGTAGAGATAATACATCTGTGTCTCCGGCGATTACCTCTGTCTCCGTCTCTATTTTTCTTTATCTGTATTTGTCTCTATTTATCTGATTGTCTGTCTGCCTGACTCTGACCTGGTTTCGTGTTTTGAAGTCATGACTCAGATTCTGAAACAATGGTTGATTCAGTAGAGAGATAACTATTCTACCCAGATCGCACAATCGCCACATTCATGGGCAATCATTACAGTATACATGTGGGACCAAGGGGCGCAGTTAATGAATGAGGTCCAGACACAAAGGCTAGCAGATCTCTCTGAGGAGATTTGTTTCCTGTATCATCTCCAGAGCTGTTGGACCTTGAAGTGATATGAAAGAAAAGCTGATTTCACAGAGTGTGACATGTTCAGAATCATGTTGATAATAAAAGCTAGTCTAGAATGCCGTGAGCCACAAAAAAACAAGTGTAGAGTCTGTAAAACAGTATATATGGGAGAGATGGCAGTGTGCTAGAAGCAATTTGATGTTACGGACATATTTTCTCCATCCTCCTGTGGTAGGCTGCTGTATATTGCCATATAATGTTCTTATTGTTGCAGCCTAGCACAAGCTAAATTTACAGTGTGCCTTTAAGGCGACACTTCAGACTTCTTGCCTTTCAGATTGGTCAGTAAAAGACATTTGAAAAAGAGGTAGAGCCTGCACACTTACTCCATGCCACAAACTTTAAGAAGTAAACAACGTTTCGATCCCAGAGGGATTCAAACCTGACAAAGATCCCTCTGGGGTCGAAACGTTGTTTACTTATTAAAGTTTGAGATAACTGAGATAACACTGTAGCTGTGTTGATCAAATATAAACCAAGACTCTGCCACTGCATTGCCTTAAAATGCCTAAAATGTCTTCAGCAACATGTTTAAGTGTACAGTTTAGCTGTAATGTGAGAGTTTGTGAACAGAGTGTGTGCTCTACTGTTTCCTGTATTGTGAAAAATGGAGGCTGCAAAAAAATGAGATCAAACATAAAAACCAAGCAGCTCTGATTAGGGATGTTCCTGGCGACTAATATCCCCATCAACTAAACAAAAATGTTATTTAAGACTAGTCGACGAGTCTAAAAAAGGGAAAACACTCAGAAAACTGTCAGAATTTAGCACAGTTTATTGTGAAGTGTTAGAAACATTGTCTCAAACAATATTGTGTGCATTAAGAGCCCTTTGAAGCCTTTAATCACAATCTTCAACAAACCATGCAAGATTTTAAACATCGCGGAAGTACAAGACACTTTGTGCCGTATGAATGTGAACATGATGGCAACTCAGTCTGAAGTTAACCACAAAGATAACATCTAAAATGTTTGCAGGAATGGGCAATTTTCTCTTTGTTGCCACTGGTAGCAGGCGGACAAAAACAGCATTCAGGTCCTGGAGATTAATTAACATGAAGGACTGGTGTAAACAAGTGAAGTGGGAAAGAGGGTAAAAGCAGGACAGCACAGCACAAAAGAACAGCAAGACAAGTCAGATGTTTGGAGGAATTTCTCAGAAATATTACAGATAATAATAACACTGAACACTAGAAATACCAAAATAACTGTAATTATGAATGTAATCATGCACTAGAGTGTACTTTTGCTACTTTGACCTACAGGTATGCACATCCTTATTAATACCACAGTAAAATATGGCTGGCAGAAGATAATCTATTGATAATCAATCTGTTGTGCGGGCATGTATGGTCAGAATGTGAATATGGATGAAAGCTAAGCTAAGATAAGATAATTTATCCTGAGGGAAATTGTTTTGCAGCAGTTGCCATACAAAGCTGACACACCCTCTGGTAATGGACGAGAAAAGATAACACACTCTGCTGGAGTGGGCGATAATAGTTAGAAATCCAGCGGTAGCGGACAGGAGTGCGATCAGGAAAACAGTCCCATAGGGCTTTGGTTTCTGTGACAGCAATATCTTGTCACTAACATTAACTCCATAGCTAGGGTTGGCTACACAGTTAACATCAAACTCACAACACGTATGGGGATGAAGGCACAACACTTAAACCAGCAACACTCAGTGCTATCTGTCTTTGCTGTGATAATTTCTGACTGACATATCACACAGTAGCTAAAGGAGAGGCAATGACATCACAAACACCTCTCTAAAAGGCCTAGAGATTTTCAACTAGAATAGCTCGGTGTGGTTGCACAAAAAAAGGCGGAGCGCTCTAGAAAAAGACACTGGGTGCAGCGCTGTTTCTCTAGGTGGCTGCATGTAGCCGTATACGCTCTCTCCTCTTTGGGAACAATTGACAAAAGATGAAGGTGTTGAGAAAAAATGTGGACACAGGCCCTGATGTCATGCACCAGCAGAAGCGTTTTTTGGTGAGGTGCAGCACAGCACACTTTGGTAGTTGCAGGTTTTCTACCTCTTTAGCAAAAGCGAATACCACATTTCTTCGTCTCTGTTTTCTCTGGTCATGGTGCACCAGTTTAAAAAGTATTGGTATCTTTCTACTGCACAGACAGCCCAGATTTCTGAAAAGACCATCTTTTCGGCAGTGAAATACTTCTCTAACTTTTTAGCTGTATGTGACCCATTTCTTTTGCTGAACAGCACAAACTTTCTCATTAGCTGGGGGAGACTTTACACTTGTGTGTTTTAGAACCCATTTAATGCCAGTGTCAGCGCTGATGTGTCTGTAGCTGTAATGTAATCAGCGCTTCTGAGCAATGATCTTAAATCTGTTGAGGTTCCGCGCGCATGTTATCCAGGCCCCGTTTTAATTGAAGGATTTGGCCTTTGTAAGACATTTAATTGACAAATGATACAGCAGTGTAATGAGTCTGCAATCAGAGGTTAAAATCGTGGGCTTTTCTTGCTCTCTATGGGTGGGAGACAGCCACCTATCACAAGCCGAACTCTGTGTGTGTGTGTGTGTGTGTGTGTGTGTGTGTGTGTGTGTGTGTGTGTGTGTGTGTGTGTTAATGATTTAGGGTCTCTGTGGGACACCGATAGGAGGACTTGGCACGTGGCAACGAGGGGTCAGCAGTGACAGACGCAGACCAGCAGATGTTGGAAAGAAAAGGGAGGAGGAGCGGGCAGAGAAGGGAGGGCACAGTGAGGGAGAACTCAGGGGAGACGAGAGGAAGAGGATTGGCAGGGGGAAAAATTGTGGGAGGAGAGGAGTGGAGAGGGAGGTGCTGAATTGATGGATGGATGAGCAGAGATAGAGGAGATGTGGAGCACAGAGAGAGGGAGGTGAAGGGCTGGAGGGAGGGAGAGGAGGATGGTGAGAAAGAGGCCATCAGGCAGGCAGCTGTAAAAGAGCAAGGGGGGACATAAATTCAACTGAACCAAACTGAAACTTCAAATTGAAACATCGCACACACAGTGCACCAGTGTTGAAAATAGATTAGATTAGATTTTGAAAATGCTGATGTAGTGTAAACAGGAAACACTCACATATGATCGTCATGTGCCTCTTATTGTCATGTGAAGTGTTTTTGAGACTTGCTGACTCGCTCCCTTCTGAAAACTTTTGTAATTCTCTTTTTATTGTTTTTTTTTTAGTACAAACAGAAATATCACTCAGGATACAAAATGCACATACAAGTGAAAAAGCTCAAAACACAAAAAAGACGGAACTGAATCAGAACCTACCAATAAAAGTAAGTCAATCAGTTAATCATTCAATATCCTGTTTAAGTAAGGGTCCCATATTTTAAAGAATACCTCCAGTTTGTTGTTCAGTTTAAAAATTAGTTGTTCATAGTTTGCCATTTTAGTCATTTCCTCACACCATTCATTAAAAGGGATGGCATTTTTTGTTTTCCAGGGCCTAAGCACGATCCTACAGCCAGTGATAAGAGCTAATCTACATCATAAAACTTGTTGGCCTTTAAAACCAGCCCCTTCTGGTATTATACCTAGTATGCAGAGTGTTGGCCTTGGTATCATTTCAGTACCAAGTACCTTGTTTAGGAAGAATATTATATTATTCCATAAATTCCTGGTCATTTGACAATCGTATAACATGCGTTTAAATGTACCTTTGTCACTATCACATCTCCAACACAAATCAGATTCCCGTAGCTTGAGTCTTTCCATCTTACATGGAGTCCAGTAGCTCCTATGAATAATCCTACAAGTGATTTATCTCATCTGTATTTCTCTCAATGTTTTACACCAGGAACCCACAATTTCTCTGAATCTCTCATCAGTTATTTCTCTTTCTAAATCCTCTTCCCAGGCTTGTTTGAGACCATTGAGTTTTGGTGGGAGAGACTGTCTCATAGTACTGTAAAATCTCGAAGCCCCGCCCTTCACCTGCTGTCTGTTCTGTAACATTTCTTGAATATACTAGTTTGATCTATTAAGGGAAGTTTTCTTTTCATGGACATTATACAACTTCTCAGCTGGAGATATTTCCAAAAGTCTTTCTTAGGAATTTTATATTTAATCATTATCTGTCCAAACATCATCAATAAAAATTATACCTGCCTCGACCCAAGTTCTCCAATAAAACATCTTCTTGCCCACTTTTAAGTTTGTCGTGCCAAAGAGGCGATTTTTTGGTAAAAGAAGGTTTTTCCCCAATAATTTGGTGAGATATTTTCCAAGTGTCCCTTGCAAACTCCTTCTGAAGACTTTTAAAGAAACAACCCTTCAAATTTTCTGAAATACAGATTTGGCATAAGTGTTGGGTATAAGTGGCTCACAAAAGCTGGATAAGAGCATGAACAGCTACTATAATAAAACACTCTGGCGATGCTAGTGCAGATGGAAAACTTCAAACAAGGTTTTCAGATGCGTCTGCAGCACTGAAGACACGTCCTTTATAAAGAGAGAGCTGTGTATTGTGCCGAGAGCGAGGGGCAGACATGATACCCTGTGACAATGTAATTGAAGAGCTTGAAAGAGAGAGAAAGCTGCATGTGTGCTGTACGCAGCGAGACTGTGACTCACTTAGAGAGCTTTCCTATAATGAAACAAGACATGGAAAGGTTGTGTTTTAATGGAGAGCGAGGGAGAGAGGGGAAATGAAAGCAGCAGATTGCCGTCTGTCCCTCCCGCTACCTCCATTTACCATCATTGATTGTGCAGCCAGGCTGAGTTAATGCCTACCTGCTGTACTCCGACGGCCAGCATCTGTATCGACGTGCGTGAGAGGGAAAGGAGTGGAGTGGCTCTGTGTTTCCACTCGGCCTTTCTTTTGTGTCCACACGTTATGACAGCTGAATGTTGGTGTTTGTATGGATGTCCTTACAGGCCAAGGGGCATGGAGACAGCCCTCTGATATGAAGACATTGCTCCTCAAAGAGGCTATTATAGGAGGAGAACTGAAAAGTGTAAAGATTGGAATTGTGTTTGATGTTTCCTGCCTTAGCAACAACAGTTTGGGTACGTTAACGCCTAGTGCACATACTACTGTGTTAAAAATGTTGCTGACCCTGTTTTACTTTGAAAACTGCGAGTGTAAACACTCATGTTTGCTTCCCGAGGGTCTTATCAGCCATGACATGTCGAGCTAAAACACTATAGCTGGGTCTGTGTACACTTTGTGTCTTCATCCCTCTTGTGTCGTGGTTTCCTTCAGCTCCTGGTACTGCCTTAATATGTCACTGTATTTGCTTTGCAACAACTTCCAGTTGTTGTTTTGTGCCACCTTGATTGCCCTATACTCAGGTTACTTAAGTTAAGTAACAGTTCCACCTCGTCGTTGGTCCAAGCAAAGAAATCTCAGGTCTTTATTTTCGCCATCGCTGTTCTTCCTCTGTCATATTTTACTGTTAACTAAGGACGCATTCACACTGGTGCTATTTGGTCCACTTTAAAGAACCCTGGTCTCCTTCCATGGATAGTTTGGTTCGCTTGAAGTGGTGTGAACGCTTATTCGAACTCTGGTGCGGACCAAACGAGCGAACCCTGGTCCGCTTGAAAACTGGGGGTCTAGGTTCACTTGCAAGTGAACCCTGGTGCAGTTTGCTTACAGTGGGAAATGCAAACGGACTATCCGGCGAACCAAAGAGAGGAAGTGACATAGAGCGCAGTGCAGTGGTGTTTTTGTGGTGACGAAGCTGGCGTAGGGGATGGATTTCCGCTTTCGGTCCTGGCCAATTGATGAGCCAGGTTTTCTTCTTCCTTGTGCTTTATTTTTTCTTCTGGGTTAGTGGTTATTTCAGGCAATGCCGCCCCCAAACGAGAATGTACCCTTGGCAACCAACCACAGAGTAGACAATCTGCTTCCTGTTAACATCAACAGGTGCGTGCCCAGTGTTTGTGGATGGTCATGTTATATGCGTTTTCAGGTGTATTAGTATGGATAGAGATTATTCCTGCCAAAGCACTCGTATGTATGGAGATCATTTTTATTTTTAAACACCATTTTAAAAAATTTAAAACTTATTTGTTTTGATGGAGCCTAAATTACTACCACATCAACAGAAGATTCAAAAAAGGAGACACAAGTCAATCACTCAGGGCAGGCGAAGTGTGCTATAAAGGAAAGTGGCCAAACCAAATCCAGAGGGAACACCGGAGTTGTCTTTGCAACAAAAAAAGGTTTAACTCAAAATGAAAAGAGGCGATGAAGAGTGATGAAGAGTGATGTATATGACACACAATCTGCAGGTTTTCCTTTGTTGCTGTGGAGAAACCTTACATTGGTGCAAAAAACATGAAAGCAATGATCAAATAAGGCAAAGAATTAGGATGAATTTTGCAGAGCATTTCTTTACGGTTGATGATGTTAGATTATTGTTAAGATGTATGTGTAAAGGAATAGTTCAACAGTTTTTATTTACCACTAGATATGAAGGTCAATACAACACTCATGTTTGTACACTACATTCGAAATTACAGTCAGTTGTTAAGTTTTGTATAAAGACTGGAGAAAGAGAAACTGCTTAACATGATACATCTCGTTTAATCCATACAAAAACCCAAATGTCAAAAGGACAGGATTTGGTTTTTCAAGGGGTCTTGTATGGACTTTTTCTTGGCTGGCTGCTGTGACTTCCTGGAGTTTTCAATGTGCTTGGCAACCTCATGGTGACAATAAGACTCCAAGAAATCTCTGCACTTGGCACAGAAATAGCTCAGGTTTTAGGTGAGAGTAGATAATTAGGGTCTTCACAAATATGGGAATATAAATGTTTGAGTGTATCTGAGTCCACGTGTGAAAACAACAGCTGATCGTCTGATTACAAAATCCGCCCGTGTGTCCTTCATCATCCCTCTTTCACTATTACCTCGTTCAAACCGAACGAGCTTCTGTCACCCTCTCTCTGCCATCTGTACACAGTAATCCGACCATCTACTGTTTCTCTTTTCTTACTTTCCTCTCTCCCTGTAACTGCCTTCACCCTTCACCCCGAGGCTTCAGACCCCTGTTCCTCCCACTTCCTTTCTTCTGTACTCCGCTTCTACCCTTCCATCCATCCGTCCATCCATCCATCTATCCCTCCCTCTCTGTCGACCTCTACTCCCCTGGGCCTTGTGGACAGTTGGATGGCTTTGTGGTTGACACGTGTGTTGGCAGGAGGCAGCACGAGCATGCGCACGCACGCACACACACACGTATACTCACCCACAAATGCACATGAACACACACTTCCAGTTTCTATTGTCAGTAAGCTGCTCAGCTGTGAGCCCCCTAGCCCTAATTCTGTGTGTGGGGGGTGAGGACAGGGCCCCTATTGTCCTGCAGATTAACTCTCTCTATCTCACACACACACACACACACACACACACACACACACACACACACACACACACACACACACACACACACACACGCACAAACTCTCCCTAGACCCCATGGGGTCCCTTAAGTGTGAATGTGCCTTGAGGCAGAAAATCAGGGGGCAATTTACGGCAGGGTCCAGCAGAGAAGATGGGGGATGTACCGCAGGCTCACTGCTCCGTTTGAAGCCTTAAAGTCAAACTGTATCTTTGGTTTTGTATTCAGGATTGTAGAGGAGCGTCTGAATCCCTTTATTAGAAAGTACAGTAAGTCAAAAATGCACAAGAATTTGTTTTAGTGGATTTACACAGGACTGATAATTCACATAGTGATACATGGTCGTTAGCCCTTTTTACACAGAAATTGCTCTGTAGGGCCACTACACAGACTACACACACACACACACACACACACACACACACACACACTACAGCAACACTGGTATAATGCTACACAAGTGTGTGATTATAGAAAGCATGCCGGTGTACCATAAGCAAAAGAGGCCTGATGGGCGTGACGTGCAATACTAGTGTCCGCCTCTAGTTTGACATGAAATATATGTGTTGGCAGCGCTTTCTAAACAATAACAATGGCATAGCATGGCAATAACAATCTTTTACCATCCCTGTTATATGGTGGTTGATTGCGTCCTATGCTATGCTTGGTAGGTCAGGAACTCCTGCACCTCAGTGTCTCCCCAGTTTGCGGACATTTTCGGATGCTGTTCTTCTTTTTTGAGTTAGCTGCTGACGGCTTCTAGCTGCTTTTGAAAACTCCTTGTCCATGGGTTGCGCACTTTGACTTTGTCAAAACGCCACACCTGTCCAGTCCATCGCCCTGTCCTGCTGGCTGTCCCTTTTACATAGATGTCATTTTGATGGTTGAAATACCTCTGCTGCTGTCTTAAAGGTGAGACATCTCGGTCCCCCCCATTCCGCAATTGTACCCTTTATAAACAACGGTGAGGCGCAGTAACAAGGTGATATTCCTGCATTTAACAGGCAGCGTCAAAGGGGCTACTGACACTCTGATGCAGAAAATGGTACAGACAGCATAAGGGCCCGTACACATGACATTTTTTTACACCCTCAAATTCATTGTTTTCAATGAAGAGGCACAGAAGGTGTGCTCCAAAATCAACTACGTTCAACTTTTGGAACGCAGCTGCGTGCATCACATGTCATGTGACAAGGAACAACTTATCCCCGCTGACAGATATCTTTCCCTTCTTCTGTAAATATCAGTCTGTGGTAAGTATGAAAAAGTTGATCATTTTGGCGCAGAGCTGTCAGAGCTTTACATTTGTCCCATAGGTATAGAACAATAGGTCCAGCATAAACAGCGTAAATAGGCTATGATATGGTGCTTGTTAAGGCTGCTTAGCAACCGCAGACATAACCTGCCGCCGTGCTCTTGAAAGCTGGCTCAAAAAAGGCACAAAAGTTGCACCCAGCACCTGACCTGGTGTTTTCCGTGCAGTTAAAGATGCTATATTTGTACGGGCCCTAAAAACTGTACACTGAATGTATTTTTTTGCGTATTTGCAGAAAATGTCCTGCCTTCTAATTTCTCTGTGCACACACTGTAAACTAAAACAGTTATCAGGTCAAAACGATTTCAACATTCAGATTTGAGCTGTATAATTAAACAAATAATAAATATACATAGTGTTAAACATGTGCCCTCAAAGGACCTGAACATACAGTGTGTTGTTGCTGTGGTTCTGGACAACACAATCAATTTTGGTGATCACTGGTTTGAAGCAAAGCCTCCCGAAACTAAACCCCGGAAAAGCCTCTAATCCAGCAGCTGAGTTTGTGGGTTTGTATTTTGCATGCAAATTAAACTGTAAATAAGCAGCAGTAAAATAATGAGCTGAGCCCTCATAGACTCAAATTCAACCTGTCCGCAGGCGCACTGTTTTTAAAGCTTTACTATGAGTGCACCATCGCCTGGTCGTGTCTCTTGGTGATATTAGTCATCTTCCAGGACTGGGAAGGAACGACTCTTAACTGCCTTTTTTTCTGGAAGAACTGACAGATTTCTGCCGCAAACAGGATTAAAGAAGAGAAGTGACTGGATTACAGCAATTAGGCCAGTGTTAACAAAAACAACCAAGAATTTAAACTTATTTCATGAGCACACAGTTGCCTAAAAATACAAATAAAGCATCACTTTTTAAGCAGATCTTTATTTTGCTGGGAAAATCATCAGTGAAATATTTCTCCAAACCATAAAACCTGAACTTGGCCTCACAGCAGCGTGACTTTTTGGCAGATTTTTCAACCCAGCTTCAAAGCCCCTTCCTTCTTACCTGTGTGTGTTACGTTAAGTCTACACTGACTGCTTACATTCAAAACCATTGACCTACATCAGCGGGTGTCCAGAATAACGGTGAGTCAGTTAGGAAGTTGAGGTTTGTGTGTGTGCTCATGTATGAACTCCATGTGTGCATGGGGCGAAGGTAATGCGTCTAAGCTATATGTCTGCGTCAGGTGATCCATGGCCACCAGTGTGTGTTTGTACAGATATGCACATTTCCTCTTTTCCAGCTTCCCAGACTGAATGAGGCCAATTGACCTGCTTTATGTGGACAAACTTTGTGTGTGTTCATGTGTGTGCTGAAAAGTTTTTTTTAAATGCCTATTTCACTTCTCAGCATCTATAAGAGCTTTTAAGTGTAGGTCAGTTCCATAGTCTGCACAAATGTTTTGACTTTAAAGTAGAAGTTTAAAGTTTAAATTGGGAAGCTCTGTGTGAAATAATGCAGCTTGGAGGCCCTCTTTTTTTCAGAGATCCTGCCATACTATAGAGTACTACTACTGATCGTCCTCTGCTTGGAGCATAAGGAGCTCAGCCTGGGGCCTCATTATCCCCCCAATTCCAGACATTTTTGGTTACAGTTCTTTGAGTTAGCTGCAAACTGCTACAAGCTGCTTTTTTAATCTCCAGATGGTGGGCTGCACACATAAGATGTTATCAAAACGGCACACAGATGTAGATTAGACTGTGTTAACTACTTCCGCTGCTGCATTAAAAGCGGAGCAACTCTGCCCCCCAGTCTGTGTTTGTACCTTTTATACTTAACAGTGAGGCAGAATAATGGTGCAACATTCCCACAGCGAGCAGCCAGTGAAAAAGGGGTTTGTTCAGTGATGCAGGGTCATCCAACTAGGACTTCCTAGATTGTGTCTCAGCTGCACCTAAAGCAAAACGCCAACTTCTGGCACTCCAGCAGCCCCGGATGTTTTAACGCAGAGCTTATTTTGGTTTGAAGGCTTACGAAGGCTATCGCCAGAAGCTGGTTAGCCTAGCTTAGCGCAAAGACTGGAAATGGCTAACTAGGCTTTTTCCACATACCAGTACTTCTAAAGCTCTCAAATCAATATGATTGTTTTTTTAATCACTGCAAAACACCAAGTGTAAAAATGGCAACTCACGTGTTTCTTGACTCTGAGCTGTTTCCAGGCAACCTGCGGATACAGGAAGTTGTATTTCAGTTTGGTTTTTGTGCATATATATACATATACAGCCAGTTAGCTAAGCTATGCTAACCTGGCTGTCCAGCTTTATATTTAAAGAGTAGACATGGGAGTGGTATCAATCTGTAACTCTCCACCAGAAAGCGACAAAACGTTTCTCTCAAAGTGTCAAACTAGTCATTTAAACATGCAGTGTACATTTGTGTGTCTGTATGTTAGTGTGCACCAGCTCCCACTTAAATGCATCCTCTTATTTTTAATCATAGGTGTCTGAGAGCAAAAGTCAGACAAAACCACGATTTACCGCAACTCTCTCGTACTGCGTGTTACATTCAATGCCTCTGCAGACATGTGATGTAATGATATAGTGGGAGCGGTGGTGCTGTGTGGAGTTTGGTTACCCGGTGGTCGCTGCAGCCCTGGGAAAAGGAAGTCCATACAGGAAGTGAGCTGGCTGGGCTCAGTCCTGCATGACTGCAAACACTGTTAGTCTGTCTCACCGCAATGCATGTGTGTGTATGTATGGAAAAAGTAAGTGTACACACACAAGTAGTCCTGCGTTAGATGGATGTTTATGCATGCGTGATTTATTTTTAAATGCCACATGGAGGTGAAAAGTTCTACTGGTGAAAGGAACAGATGGCCACTTGTGTGTACAGTGTGAGAGCAGTGTATATGTGAGGTTTTTTGGAACGTGTGGATGTGATCTCCCCAACTCTTCCCTCACTTCCCCGACTTTGTGAATGACTGATGCTGCGGGAAAAAGCTCCAACGGCTAAAGGCTGACAAATGAACTTAGTCATCACATCATCTCAGAGCCAAGTTATGCGGTAATGTGCAGATCTGACGACAGGAAAGAACAGAGAGCAATGGACCAGAACAAAACAGAGCAGGTCATCACCTAGACAGTGCTGGGTATTGTGAGTCAGTAGCAGAAATGTGGAGTAGGAAATGGATTCTGCAACAATAATCTAACACTGTGTGAAGAGTCTCAATGAGTCTGTCTGTCTTTCAAGAGTTTCCACATTTTGCTGACATGACAGGACTGGTATTTTCACCTTGATGCCTTCAACATGCTCCTCTCGTGCAGTGTCTGTGGCACGTGTATGTATGTGTGTGTTGGTGTGTGCCAGAGGGGGGAGGGGGGGAGGTTGGTTGGCTCGGTGTGAGCTCTTTGTAAGAAGGGGGGAGTCAGGAGGTGGGAGGGAGGTGAACCGGGTGTTTCTCTCAGCTGCCTGCCGGTCTGGTTGCTGTTGGTAACTTTGCTTGATGAGATCAGAGGGGATCGGCTTTCAGCCCTTCATGTCTCCCTCTCCTCTCTCCTCCCTCCCTCCCTCTCTCCCTCTCTCTCTCTCTCTCTCTCTCTCTCTCTCTCTCTCTCTCGGAAAGACTGAAGTGGAACTGAAACTGGAGTGGGACTGAAAGTCTGTTCAGAGCTGTAGTTGTCAGCGGAGAACGTCGTGACGGCGCTGCCTTGGAAACACTCCTCAGAGTTGGAAGCGCAAGTGTGTTGGGGGAAGGTGGGGTGGTGAGGAAGAAGTGATAGCCTCGGGACAGATAAGCTCCAGGGAAGGGAAAAAGAGGGAGGGAACAAGGGAGGGAGAGGTGGGCAGCTCTCTCTCTGTCTCTCTCTCAGTCAGACTTGCCGGCTGCTGGTCTCTTCTTCCTCCTGTCTGCTCGGGTTCTTCTTCTTTGCCGGTGGCTGGCCGGAGGAGTTTATCTGCTGTGTTGGCTGCCGTTTGGATGTGAACATGGACTGAGCAGCTACATGCAGCGAGACAGGAGAAGAGTCACTGGAGATTCACTGTAAGAAGCTTGATCTGTTGTGCTGTCTACAAGGTGTAGTATGTCATCACTAGAATATGTCTCTCTGAAAGATTGTTGCTATTTCAGGAGTGTGTGTGTGTGTGTGTGTGTATTTGTGGGGGAAATAGAGTAGCGGCTACAGTGTGTAATGCTCTGTGCTTATTTACGTGCATGAATGTGGGTTAAAAGTGGCTGTAAGTGTGATCAGTTTTTAAATCTTTTACATTAGACAACACTAGCTGCTTTTTTTTTTTTACCTTTTGTAGATACACTCAACATTTTCTTTAGTCTGGATGCTACCAGGCACTCAGCCTCTCCTCCTCGCTCCCTCTCTCCCCCCTTCTGGCTCATCTCCTGTCGCCTTTAATTCTCTTAATGGTCTCGAGGCCCCAGCTGGCCAACTGGGATACCCCTGTGTGTGTGTATGTGTGTCTTTGTGCTTTTGTTTGGGAGAGATAGAGTTGAGACTTCTGGGATAGGCTACCCGAGGATTTCCCCCACTCACACACACTAATAGGATAGATCCTGCTCTCTATTTTTAAACACACTGTTTGTCTATATGTTACAAACACCCCTAATCTGACGCCTGCTCCGCACTGCCTGCAGTAGCTCTTCTCCCAGTGTGTGTTTAGTCTATGGATTGGGGTGGGAGGGTGTATTTGTGTGGTCCATCCTGGGATAGAGAGATCGCAGCCCTCCTTTTCTGACTTTATCCTTTTGTTTTGTCAGCTGCTGACCTCAGTTTCTCTCTCCCTCTCTCTCGCCATCTCTCCCATTGTTTGTGTTCTCTTTATTTCTGTCAAATCCATACAGCCTTCCTCCACCGCAGCCTCTCTGCCTGCCGTCTATAGTTAGTCCCTTTATTTAAATAAGCTCTTTTTTAGGCACTGTTTTTAATTTCCTTGTTTTCTCTTTGTTTTCTGCCTTTCTCTGGTTGCAGTGCGAGAATAGCGGGGAGGTTTCTCGGTGTCACGCTGTTTGTGTGTGTGAACGCTTGTGTGGATGTACTTTTCCCAGTCAAATGTCCTAGCACAGGACCCAGTGTTCCACTTTGAACAGGGCAATTTTGGAGAACATTGGGTGAGACCGACAAGTGCCTCAATCAAAAAACCTGTGAGAGTGTGTGTGTGTGTGTGTGTGTGTGTGTGTGTATGAGTGTGTGTGTCACAGGGGTAATTATTTCCACGAACTGTCGATTATCATTCGATTGCTGGTTCTATTAATTGCCAGCTTCCAGAGCACAAAGTGACACCTTCTTATTGCTCACTTTGTTTAACCACTGGTCCAAATCCCAGATATGTTTAGTGAACAATGATATAAAACAGAGAAAAGCAGCAAATCCTCACGTCTGAGAGCAGGAAATGTTTGGGCAATTTTTAGCCATTCTATCTTCACACCTACTGAGATTGAAATGTCAGTCTGACTGTCCACCACTTTGATTCAGGATGAAGTGTCTCAACAGCCCACTGACTGTACCGACATAGACTATTGTGCAGACATTCATGGTGGCCATCATGTGGTCAAAGTAATTATTTGTCTAATACTTTTTCTATGCTTTTTCTTTGTTCAAAAATTGTCAATCATTAGCATAATAACACTAAGCAAAGATTGTCAATATGTCATGGTATTGCCTGCCAGGCAACCAGGGGCTTTCTCCTGGCCTGAACAGTGAAGCCAATGTAGAAGTGCCTTAAACCTGCATTCTGTCTAATGGCCAGCAGGGGGCGACTCCACTGGTTGAATAAAAGAAGTCAGATTGTATTGACGTTTGAGGGAGAATGATCCTGCTTCTCACTCGACTTATTATCTCAGTAAACATTTTTCCAATTCGTTCATGGTCTCAATTGATAGCCTGAAGTCTTCTTTAATACAGCATGATGTTGATTTTATAAATGATGGTCCTATTTAGAGTGAAATAGACGAGAAAGCAGGGTATGCTTGACAAGTTGTAATTACAGCGATACCCTTGGGTTCTCAGATAGCTGACATGTCCCAAGCCCCAGGCTTTAACCCTTTGGGGTCAAGGGTATAATTATCGGTTTTTGACGACTTATGATTTTACCTTTAAATTTCACCTTAAAAACTGTTTACCTTGCCTTGTTTGGTGTCATTTTTTCCAGCACAACCTCACACGTGTGACTTTACAGCTATTTTTTCATTTTGACATACTGCCTTAAAACATTGGACCTAAAATCACACAAAAAACACCACTAATAGGAAAGGACTTTCTGCTTGCGAGCACTTTCCTTAGAATAGCCCGTTTTTACCATTTCTTCCTGCACCAAACCCAAACCAAACGTGACCACAGTATTCAGGAAAAAGCATGGTGTGAATTATCTATCATAAGTCTGGTTTGACTTGGCCTATCAACACAATTTAAAACTCATATATAGTTTGAAGTTCGCGCTTTAGACACAAGTTGAAACGGAGACTCAGTGAGGCTGCGTCTTGCTGCTAGTCATCTTAAATCTGTCATGTGATTTGGATGCACCGGCACATCTGTCGACTCTAGAGGGTTAAAACAGTAGTCAACAATCCAGTTGTATTTTTGTTGTTAAAATATTACCTTTCAACCAAGTACTGTATGGTTTTGACACTTTTCTAACTCGTTAAAAAAGAATATACAGTAAAAAATAATAATAAAAAAAAATCTCTCAAATTTTAGGGATGCTGGGATTCAATTTATAGGTCCTTCAGCACCCTCAAAAATGGGCTAGAAACGCCTATGGCTTAAAACATCACCATTCCGTAGTAGAGCCTCTAAGAGCTGCATGTATAGCTGTAGATTTATAGTGTTGTTACTTGATAAATGATTTAAACAATTAATTGATTATAACAATTGTAAATTTTCTCCCAGATCACTAATAGACCAAATCAAAATGTTTGTTTCCAAACCCTCCACAGCACGTACACTAAATGAAACAGTGCTAAGAAAACACTGGCTCAAGTTGATTAGTTATTAGCCACCTAAAAAAATCAATATGATGTTAAGTGTATGCTTTATTTAGAATATTTTCATCTCATTACCTTCTTGTCAGACAGTCATTTTGGAAAGGACAAATTGAAGCCATTATCTCAAAGCCACCAGACTCCATTGACAAAAAGGGTAATTTTAGAACACGGGAGTTGCTGGTCTGCCTCGATCAATTCGTTTTTAAGGTAAAGCAGTGAAAGTATACTAAATATAGTGTACACTTATACTGATATTGATTTTGTTAGGTGGCAAAAATAGGTTTTGCTGCAGCCTCCGTCCACAGCAGTACACTGCTCAGCTTCTGTGGTTCATCACAGACAAAAGCAAAGCAACACAGTACATAAAATAAGCCCCGCAGTAACGTCAGACAGAACAGCCTGTGTATCACTATATATCTCTGAACATTACATTTACAGCTGAAAACGACAACAGAAATAAATAATGTTTGTCGATTTCACATATTTTCACAGTTCAAATCAGTTGCCTGGTCTCTACCCAGAATTATTACCAGGACGTCACAGTGATATGAACTGTTAGATTTTAAGTCTCCCTCTCTTAAGTGTTTAAAACCATCTAGCGAAACCAATGAAAAATAGTGTCTCAAGTGTTGCTTTAGACGTCATCACATCATGAAAGCGTTAAAAAAAAAATTATTCATGGGTCGCGTTCGGCTCGTGTGGGTGTGATGCGTTTCATCAGTCTTGTGCAAGCGGGTCAGATGCTAAACGAGTGAGGCAGCAGCAGTGCGTCATATTCAGGCAGACTTTGATTCAGTTTCATTACTGCTGGGGTTGTGAATCTGCCACCTGAATTTGCTGCTACCCCAGAGAGAGCTTTATGGATGGCACCGCCAAGGCCTTCTGTGTGTATGTGTGTGTGTCCATATGTGTATGTGAGAGAGAGATGAATAGGTTTTGCGTAGGTGTCCGTAAAGGCGTGCTCAATCACTGTAACACTAATGGTCCTCCCTTAGGGCACCATGGATTTTAAGGTGACACAGCAAGCATGAGAGGAATATAAGAATTTAGGAGCAGACAGTGTGTGTGTGTTCGTACATCGTCTGTACTTCAGTCTGTCTAAATACACTGTGTTTAATTTTTTGGAAACTATGTAGTTTCAATTCCTGGATCACCAGCGATGCATGTTTGGTATTTAAAAGGAAAAAGGCGAGGGAGTTTTAAGAGGGAATTTTTCATTTCATGAGAAGAGCAGATTAATGTGAGCAGACGAGGAAGACGTGGGAGAGGGAGCATAATTCATTAGGGAGACGGTGACTGGAGTTACTTTGAAAAAAGAGTTTATTGAAGAAAGAAGGGGAGTGCTTGTCTGACCAGGGTGGGAATACATAGAAGTGATGCATCAGTGAAATTTCACGAAAGGCATCCAGCAACTATTGCATAAAGGGCATTTCTCCCATGATACAGTCAATTTCATCTTTGTGTGTGTGATGGGGTTTGTGCCTGTCAGTGAGCACGTGTACTCACATGCAGCTGCGTGTGAACTTGCTTGTGTGCTGTGTTTTGCAGACCATGCTTTTCCTGCATGCTGAGCTCGCATTGATTGCCGCATGGCGGACGCTGGGGCATTTTCGGTGGCAGGCCTGAGATAATTTGTACCAATTGATAGGATGTCAGCTCTGCAGTAGCCCCCATGGATTTACTAGTACAGTACAACAGAGAGAGACGAGGACAGAGACAAATGGTTTTGTAAATAAGGAAGAAAGTAGAGAAAAAAATGGGAGAAAGGATAGAAAGTTGGGGAAAATTGAAATGTATGAGGAGTTAGTGCCCGATCAGACGGAGCACATTTTTCAGATTGCTGAGAGATACTTCCACTTCTGTCTGCATTCCTCCAACAACGCAGGCTCAAAAGGATGTTAGCTAATAGCTAGTTGGTTGCCTAAAAGGGTACTTTGCCAATTTTCAACCAGCTGTGTATCATAACGATGTGGATAGTAGGTGTAAATGAGCTATGGTTAACTTCTCTAGGGTGGCTGTGGCTCAGGAAGTAGATCAAGTTGTCCACTAATCGGAAGATTGGCAGTTCGCATGTCAAAGTATCCTTGAGCAAGATACTGAACCCTGAACTGCTCCCGATGCCTGTTCCACGGGTGAATGAGTTAAAAACTGAGTAGCAGGTGGCATCCTGTATGGTATCCTCGGCCACCAGTGTATCTGTGTGCGTGTGTGGTTGAATGTGACTTGTAGTGTAAGAAAGGTGCTACACAAGTTCAGGTCCATTTACCATTCAATCCCAGGGAAACTCCACAGAATGACGTGAAATGTGCCACTTCTGTATTTTTGTGTTGCCTGCTATCTAAGCCATGGACACAAAGAGTATGAAAGTGGATCAAGAGACGGACATGCCCCCCAAACTTTGATCAAAAATTAAAACTAGACAGCTTTGATCAAATATAAACCAAGACAGTTGTTTCTTAAATCTAACTCTGCTAACTCTGTGAACTCTATTTCTTGCCCAAAATGTTCTGCAGAAACATTTTACTGCCCTTTTTTTTAGCTGTAATAGCAATGAGCTTGTGAACAGGAAGTGGGCGCCATACTGTTTGCTGCATAGTTAAGAAGGAGGCTGAAAAGTTGCCTATTTCTCACCTTAAATGTTTTCAGTAACGTGTTTTAGGTTGTTGTTTAACTGTAATACAAGATTGTGTTTTACAAGCTGACCGCCGTTGTGTCAACTGGACATCACTCACCAGTGGGAGTGTTTCCTGGTCCGGTGTGGATCTGTGAATTCTGGTAGTTGTAGGTTTTCTACCTCTTGGGCAAAAGCGAATGACACAGCCCTTTTTTGTCTGTTTTCTCTGGTCATGTAGCACCAATTTCAAAAGTATTTGTGTCTTTCTACGACATAGACAGCCCTGTTTTATGAAAAAAATCTTCCCAGGAGCGAAATACTACCTGAATGTGAAACCATAATGTTAGAAAGCAGTTGAGGTTACAGTTTGTTCAGATATGTCTTGCAGCTTGCCTAGAGCGACACTGAAAATGAGCTAATGTTAGCTTAACACAAACTGTGAACTGTATGATACCACTTGTTGTCATCACCACAACAGAAGGCCTAGCTCTCAATTCAGCCAACTGGATTATGGGCATAAACACCAACTACATTGGGCCCTTTTCTGCTTTAAATTAGTTTTTTAACCTCAAGGCGTTCAGGGTGCTTCTGCAAAAATGTGAGGCACATAGAGAGGAAGACCGCAAGGTGCCTAGCAATGCAAAAAGCAGCAAACAAAACGCTCCAGTCTCACTGAAAACAATTACAGAAAGCTGCTGCAGGCTGCTAAGATGCACTCTGTCTCATTAGGACCTTAAAAAGTCAAACCTACAAAGAGACAACAGTAAAGCACCAGTATAGCAGTGATTTATTCTTCTACAATTGCCTAATAAGTCCAGAGACGTCCATATGAGTGCACCACTTCTCCTCATCAGCTATAAGATAAGTTAAAAGTCCCAGTCTGGAGTCTCTCTCCGTATTTTGACATCCTGTTAGGAGCCAGACGGTACAGTTTATGTCTCGCTCCGGCATCTTCAGCTACCCAGGGATTCCCTCAGTAGGAATGAATGTCAGCAATGCAGCGAGGATGGTAGTTTGTTTAATCTAGTGGGTACAACCGTTGCCATGAAGTGATATAATATAAATGTGTGTGTGTCTATATTTCTGTGTGTTTGTGAGCTCAGTTTTTATACACTCTGTGTCCAAATGCCGCCCCCCCCCCCAAGGAGTGGAAAGTGTGAGAAGTGACCGCTTTGTGATTCATTTTTCAGACGTCATAGGAAGGAGGCAAAGCTGCTCTGCTTCAGCATGACAATTAAGGTTCAAATAAGGTCGCAGTGGTTTAAAATCTGTTATGTGATGATGGTAAAAAGAGTCATATGGTCAGAGATTAGATAAAAAAAAGGAACTGAATCACAAGGGTGAGCAAAATCTGTTAAAATGAGACAGAAAATTAGTTTGGCCTTTGCCTGTTCGCAAATGTTTCCTTCTGCGATGAATTTCAGGCTCGACAAACACATCAGTGAGCGAGCAACTTTTAAATTAACGCACCCCCTAATACTGCACTTAAATCAGAATTCACCACGGCCAGAATAAATCGAGTTCACCGACCCTTGAAAGGTGAGTCAGGAAGTTCATTTTGCACAGTGCTGACATATTTTAATGCAGGCTCATAGCTATTCCCCCAGAAACAGACAGACACCTCAATATTTCAGGAGGGAGCTGCTGAATTTCTCATGCCATAACCGAAACAGAAACAGACACATAAAATGTTTTAGTTGCAGTTCAGTAAATGTTTCATTGCGTGGACTGTCTTTCCAAATAAATGTCCTCAGGGTCTGGGGGGCAAGTCATGTGACCATTTCTTAAAGGAATACTGAGACATTTCTTATTAACTATTCTTGCCAAAAGTTAGAAAAAAGATCAATTACAGAGCCAGGCTAGCTGTTTCCCTCTGTTTTTGGCCTTTATGCTAAGCTAAGCTAACTGGATGGAGCCTTATAGCAAACATACAAGATGGGTGAGGGGTATTAAACTTCTCAGTCAGCTCTCAGCAAGAACGTATACGATTCCCAGACTATCCCTTTGAGAGATCTACAGAATATTCATAAACATGTGACTGCATGCGACTAAACAAAGCCCATTGTCTCCGTGTGTCGTATTCGTGGTGCAAGACAACAGCTGTTTCTGCTGCTGTCAGTGTCTGCAGGTGGCTGGGATAATAACACACACAAGCATGCTCCCAGGCCAGACATTCATCCATGAAAACAGAAACGGGAAGGCTGAATGACTGGCTAACTATTCATTCAGATCCTGTGTGGGTCAGTGGCTATACTTGACTGTCTCTCTCATACACGTTTGTCACCAAGGCAGACTGTGGGCTTTGGAGCCAAATCTTAAACAAGTTCTGTGCATTTCAACGGCGAAAGAACAGGCTCTCGGTCAGGAAAACCAGAGCTGCAAACTACGTACATCACAAGCTGTGTTAGATTATTATTTTACAGAGTAAGCATAGCTATTTAGCTAGCTCAAGGATAACAATAACATCTTACCGGCTAGGGTTGCAGCAGTATACTGGTTTTACAGTATACCATGGTATGAAACCATGTACATTTGCTTATCTATGGTATTAAACAATGCAACCTGGATTGAGAATTTCACTGGTGTGTGTGCTCTTTTTAACGTCTAAATGTTTCTGTTATAAGCAAGCCAATGTTCAACCAATAAAACCTTTCTGTTTTAATTCCTTTAAGGGCGTGTGTCCACATAGTGTTTTTCTTCAGCAGAAAAGTGGTGGCAGGGCACTAGGGTATAAGATTTTCACAATATGATAACTGTCTCAGGAAATAGTTATTGTTGGTTGAATGAACATTTAATTACTATAATTAAAACTTGAAACCATTTTGTTTTTGGAAGCGTGTAAAAAGTCTCCCCTTAGGAAAAAAAACTAAGATAAAGGGGAGATTTAATGTTCAGTTGTGTTTTTCCAGTATTGTAGATAGATAAGCAAATGTACACGGTATGATATCATCTCAGCACAAAAAAAAAGTGCTTGCGGTGCTTTTTTTTTAAATGACGTGCCGCATGTTGGTTTGTTTCTATGACAACAATATCTTGACATTAATGTTAACAAGGTAGCTAGTGTAAAGCTATGTCAACAGAGGGTCAACTACTCAGTTGACAACAACCTTAAACTGCGAATGGTAATAAAAGCAAAGCACTCAGCAGCAACTTCGAGTGTCTGGCAGCTGATCTGCACCCAAAAATGGACTTTTCTGTCTTTGTTGTGATGGTTAGAAAGTTTTCTCTTAGCAGCTGCATATGCTCTTTCCTCATTGGGAACAAGAAAGAAGACGCTGGCGCTAAGAAAAAAAAAAAATGCTTTGTGGACACGGGGCCCAAGAGACAGTTGTACTTTGAAAATTTCAGGAAAATTTCATATTGTAACAACCCTACGACCAGCAGCACAAATTTGTTGGACAAGTCATGTAACACTTGTAAAGTGACCATGTGGTCTCGTGCTTGAAGTTGGCGTGAGCGTTGCTATGAAACTGCAGTCATACACACAGTGATGTAATGACTTGGCTCACTGGCCTGTGGAAAAGCGAGGTGGTTCTTAGAGGGTTCATGAGTTGAAGCCCAAAACCAGGGCTAAGTTTAAGTTGTTGGAAAAGAGGTATCAGACACAAACACAGAATGACACATGTACAGTAAGTATTACTGTACCCAGGATTACTTGGAAAGCTTGGTTTCTGTTAATCATGGGAGTCATGGGTGTTTCGGATCCTCAGGAGAGCTTTACTCAATGTCTGAGGAAAAGTTCACAGACATACGGGGTCTGTTCTCCGAGGGTGGTGCAGTATGAGTGAGAGGTTCCTCAGCAGCTTCCTATCTGTGTGTGTGTGTGCGACTTCAAAGCCTGTCTGCCCAGTCAGAGCTTGTTGGACAGTAAATGAAACACAGTCTGAGGCAGACACACACACTGTGTCCTCCTCCCCATGCACACACACACACACACCGCCCTCACGTGCTTTTTAGTGACTGCAGCTTGTTAGTAGTACAGCAGGAGAAGCCAGATGAAGCTAGCCCACATACCAGGTGCACGCTGCTCTCTGTCTGTCTGTCCTCTCCTTCCTTATCTCATCCTGTTCCAGCTTTTTGACAAGGCTTTAAGAACAAGTTTTTCCTTTAATGTAACTTGTCGGTTCCTTTTTGTGTCACATTCGCAAAACTTTTTGCTGAACTTTTCTCCGTTCATTTTTTTCTGTATATGTCGCCAAGTTTATCCATTTTCTCTTTTTGCTCTCAGTCTCTCTCCTTTTGCGTCCCGTGTCTCATTTTTCCAGAATTTCTGCTCTAAATTCCATCAGCTGTAGAATCTACTGTGTAATTTGATATTTACAAAGCAATAACTGGGCTTTAAAATAACAGTAGAGCTGAAACAATTAGCTGATCA
The DNA here is from genome assembly GCA_026686955.1 of Epinephelus cyanopodus. NCBI lineage: Eukaryota > Metazoa > Chordata > Actinopteri > Perciformes > Serranidae > Epinephelus > Epinephelus cyanopodus. The sequence goes on along the minus strand of CM048926.1, from coordinate 14,044,668 downwards.
ATCAAAGAGGTGACAGAAAATGTTCAGAAAATGTTCAACATTTTCTAGTTTCAGCTTCTAAAAGTTGTGAATGCCTGCTTTTCTTCATCTCCTGTCGTCGTAAGCTTAATATCGGTGGATTTTAGGCTACATTCACATTACAAGCAAATCTGATTTTCCCCAATCTCTCTGCCACTCTCATATGTGGCACTAAGTCCGAGACATAGCCGATCACTGGCCATGCAGCTGCTGTGGAATTAATGTGTGTTTTTCCAGAACATCCATGGTTTTTCCATGTCATACTTCACTGCACAGGTGCAGATGCCTCACTATTCAATGCTGGAACGCTCCGTTGAAACTTCAGAAGGCTCCTGTACCCCTGTTGGGCACTGCCCAGTGTTCTGATGGTCCATACTGCAGATCCCCCAATAGTCCAAAATACATCCCATCGGACCGAAAGCCCGTCCGACCCAGAAAACAAACACCCATTGTTCCAAAGCACCCTTTATCTGACACCAAACAGAAACACATGGCTAATTATAATGCATTATGACATTACCCGACCTTGCCAATATGGCGACGGCATGACCCGATGTACTCTGCCTCTGATTGGCTAGTATTTGCTCTTGTGTTTCTTCGTTTTCTCACCCTCATCCTCAACATATTTTGTCATTCGACCTCTTAAGAAGATCATTCAGGAGATGAAGGTGTACCTCCATTTCATTATGTCATTCTTTTGTTTTGTCTTATCACCAAATGCCTGTCACGCAGCTGTGAGGCTTTGTGTTGTTGTATCAACATGCATGTGTGTGGTTGTGTGTGACGCATTTCAGGGCAGAGATCCGTTTACACTGGTGTCAGATATGGGTCACTTCAGACATGAATGGAAAAATTTGGAATTGAACATGAAGCCCTGTCATGTCAATGTAGCCTCAGACTGTTGGTGGACAAAGGCAGGAGATGTTGCCTTTGGAAGTCATGATTTTCCACTTTTAACTATTAGTTTTGACTTCAAATGGTACATTTAGTCATAGCACCACCTGCGTTTTGCATAAGTGTGGCACCCAGTGATCTCCTGTCTCGTCTGACCCAGCTGAACGTACAGATGAACAGAGGGGGGGGGTTGAGTGCGGTCGATCCTCAATGAGTTGGCTGCAGAAGCAGAGAGAGACGGAGGCAAAGTAAACAACAGATGGCTGAAGCATGTTGCCGCTCTTCGCAGCGGCAGACGCTGCGCCAGCCCACCACCAGCCTCTTGAGAGGTTACTACGCAACAGTGACCGTGACGACACAGGGTCAGATGTCAAGTGCCTTGATGACAGCCCCAAAATGCCAGATTGTCATCCACATGCTGTGCCATACTGAGCCAGCTGAGACACACACACTGAGAGTTTGTACAGTGTTAAATAGTGTTTTCTTTGGCTGAAGTTTGGCAGTGAGGACTCTGGAATCTTCCATGCAGCGTCCACCCTTAACCCACCTGCCAGCCGAGATGACACACACTGAAGCAGCTGTATGTGTGTGTGTGTGTGTCTATGTCCGAGCATTGAACCCTCTCATGCTGAGGAGTGAACTGAGTGGTGGCACACATTGGCTGCCAGCTGCCATGACCTCATTCACAGCGAGAGAGACAGAAAGAGAAAGACAGAGAATGGGAAAATACGAGCAGCCAAAATGAGACGAGGTGTGTGTGTGTGTGTGTGTGTGTGTGTGTGTGTGTGTGTGTGTGTGTGTGTGTGGAGGGCATAGAGATTTCACACAGAATTACACCATGACCTCACTCTGTGGTGCGGCGTCTGACTGGTTTGGTGGGAATATTTGTGCTGGCATCATCAGTCTGTGGTTAAAAATAAAAACAGAGAACAAATTGTCACATTAACTTTAGTGCAGTTTACATTCAGAGAAACACAAACAGTGGCCTTGCTGAAAATGGTACTTTCTGAAGTGTATTGTAAACTCAATATTATTGACTTTCCAGGCTTAAGTAATTGGTTCATGTATAAATTAAGACTTTAGACTGAGCAGAGATCCACCAACAAAGCATTAACCTGGGTTTCCCATGATAATACTGTACCGTCAACAGAGGAACAAGGTTTAACCTCTTTTTTTCCTCCTGTAATGCAGTGCACTGTTGACACGTAAATAAGCATCACCCCCATCGAGGTGCGAGACAGACACTCTTACCAGAAGATGCGTCAGCTCAGTGTACATATAAAAATAAACAGGTGCTTTGCTGCTTGTAAAAGGCACGAAGCAGATATGTGAGGCACGCAGAGAGCTGTGTCATTCACTTCCCTGTCTGTCTGAGGTGTGACTGACTCTTTTCCTGTGAACAGGAAGCACCAGCTGCTGTTCCTGGAAGAGATAACTACGTCAGTTTAACCACACAGAGCTGTCTGTGCATACATGAGTGAGATCATCTTGCTTTTTTATGCTGTGTGACAGTGTTCAAGACGGATGAATTAACAGTAAATATGTGAACAAATTGATTCTCACTTTATTTTTTCTATTCGTAAAACCGACTTTACCACAGGAAAGTAAAAACAATTGAGGTCAAATTTGTATATCGTATCTATGCAGTTCAATTTACATTTATGAGATTATAATCTGTTATTTTTAACACAGTGTCACCTATTCTCCAAATAAACCAAAACTTGAGAAACTAAACTGAAAGTGAATAAAAACTGAACTAAAACTGTGTCGCCCACAGTGGAAACTAAGAACATTACGCTGAAAATGACAAAAGTGGAAATACATTCTCAACATGAAACCAAAATATCAGCAGTGGGTTCATTGGGTGCACACACACGTAGATGACAGGACATAAGCTCCCTGCTGCTGTGACATTTTACAACGTGAATCATATACTGTACTATATGATGTGGGAACGTTTGCATGCACACTAATCTTCCACTATAACTCCAAATATGATAGAATTCTGAATTTGATGCGGGTCATGCATCGCATACTCTGAGTTAGGCCTTATTCCGAATGTCGCACTCTCTGACTGATTGAGACATGACAAGCCAGCGTTATTTGGGTTGTAGGAACATTCTTTGGACGTGTATACGTGTATATACTGTATAAGGCATTCAGAATATACGTCACAATTGACCCTCTGGATGCAGACTGGCCAATCATAACGTAGCATCAGGCCGGCTCAGACCAGGGTCTTAGAACAACACAGCTGTGCTCCATTGACTCTAATGCAGTTGTTTCAGATTTCCTTCATTTTCAGGCTGGTTTTGTAGATTTGGAGCTAAATGTTGTGCCTGGGGCACGTCGTGTATTAATGATACTCGTTACCTGGAGAGGTTGGAAAAAGATATACGTTTCTTCCCTGTTCCAAAACCAAAATCAAACCCTGAAAAGTGTAGGGTTAGCTAGCTAGCTACTGAAGATATAGCCTACTGAACGTATACACATGCTGCTTTTGCTTTTTAATGATTAGAACAGTGAAGCAAAGACTGATCCTGCTGTACAGGAACCAGTGAGGGGAAGCAGGGAAACTCGAACCTTGTTTGACTTTCCCTGGTGATCACTGCCCCTCCCGTGGCAGAGGTCCGGGTGCTGGCAGTGTTACGGGGGTGATGCCAAACACTGTTCATCTGCACACACTGCGATGCCACACAGCTGGTTCAATATTAGCAAAGTTTCCCTTTATATTCATTGTCTTGTGTGGCGATCAGCAGTGATGTGGTGGTTCACTTTTACACTGTGATCTGTAGCCTATAGTTCGGCTTTAGCTTCTAACTATCTTTGTCTTTTTAACCTGTTGTTGCTGCTGAGTCAGTTTGACATCCTGGATATATCCTTCAAACACAGACTGTAGACCCCTCTGTCTGCTTCTCTCTGGAATCACTGTTTCATTTTTCAAAAAATATGATAATATTTCTTCAGGGAGTGCAGTTAGTTACAGTGTGGGCTCCATGCTTACTCCGACAGCTTGTTGGCCCATCGCAAAGAGGCGGGGCTTAGTGAAAGGTCAATTGGGGATTTGACTGTGACACTCTTTATCTTGCCTGTTTACAGTCAGGTCTGTGTTGTACACAAACCAACTTGCCAACAGTTTTTAAGTCTGTTGGGTAAAGCCCTGGTCAGAAGGAGAAACACGCCTTCTTTTAAACATTGTAAAGGACTTCTCTGTCAACAGGTTCTTAGACATGCACAAACATCGTCATACCAACCCTATCAAGAAGGTGGTTATAGAAATAAAAAGGGAGGCTTTGTCTACAACAAGCCACAGCAGTTTCACTTTTCCATAGTTTGACGTGACCAAAAAACGACATGTAAGGACATGTTAATAGGTGTATGCACGGATGCATGTTAACAGGAACACTAGTGAAATATTCACTTTCAGTATCCATGTAAACAGCTTAGTAGGAATATTGTCTTCTTTTTTGAAATAAGTGCAAAAACCGGAATATTACGTGCAGGTAAATGTAGTCAGTGTGAGGGTAAGTCAGGCTGACCTTTTCAACTTTGTTTCTCTGCGGAACAGAGATAAATTATTACCTGTTGTTTTTGTTTTCCCCCTGTTGTGTTGATGCCTTTGCAGACTCAGGCAATACTCATTAAAATTACATTACCTAAATGAGAGCATGCCAGGTTCAAATCTCAGTAATGTTGCACAACTGGGAAATGTTTGCATGCATGTATTGGTATTGGCGTATGACTCTGTGAGTAGGATACAGGATGAGTCAGAGGAAATGTGTGTGTGTGTATATGTGCCAGTATGTGATTGCGTGTGTGTGTGTGTGTGTGTGTGTGTGTGTGTGTGTGTGTGTGTGTGTGTGTGTGTGTGTGGTTGTGCATCCTGTTCATTGTTTATTCAAAACAAAGCCACACAAAATCTGTGAAGCAAAGAGTTGGCCAACATTTGCCACTGGCGTAATTTTCTTTTCTCTTTCAGTCATCATCTCTCTTTTTAGTCCTTGTTCGTTTTCAGGCTCATTGCTCAGACTTTAGTTTGCTGAAACTAGTTATGGTTAATAATTAGCAGAGTTAATTTCTTCTTTTTTTAATGGTTCTTTCTCTTGTTCTTCTCTTAACAGGAGGGCAGCAGCTCTGTCTTTCTGAAGACATTTGTGGCATGAAACTGGATCGCACGCATCTTTCATTCATCACCTCCACCTCCTTCATCTCCCTCCACCACTCTTCAGTTAGGAGCTCTCACCTCAGCTCCACCGCATTGATGAGGTAACGTCAAGCTATTCGCAGCGTAGCACCCACCTTTCCTTCCCCTTCTTCTGTGAGCCTTTCCATCACAGCCATGGGGCAGAAGATCTCTGGCGGCATCAAATCGGTAGATGGTCGCGGGGAAAGCGGTGGCTCCCCGTCCTACCGGCCTTCAGCGCATCGCCGTCAGCACCCAGAATTGAGGGGCCCAGATTTCGCAAAACCACCACGGCTAGATCTCCTATTGGACATGCCATGTGCCGGACTGGAGACCCAGCTCCGTCATGCGTGGAACCCTGACGACCGCTCGCTCAACATCTTCATAAAAGACGATGATAAACTGACATTTCACCGCCACCCGGTCGCTCAGAGCACGGACTGCATCCGGGGGCGGGTTGGATACACAAGGGGTCTGCATGTGTGGAGGATCCACTGGCCCTCCCGGCAGAGGGGCACCCATGCCGTGGTCGGGGTGGCGACCTCAGAGGCTGCTTTACATTCTGTTGGCTACACGGCGCTGGTGGGGTCGGACTGTGAATCCTGGGGCTGGGATCTGGGACGCAACAGGCTCTACCACGACAGTAAGAACAGGGCCCACAGTTCACTGCCCACTTACCCTTCTTTCCTGGAGTCGGACGAGACGTTCAACCTGCCGGACTCTCTGCTAGTGATTCTGGACATGGACGAAGGGACGCTGAGCTTTATGGTGGATGGACAGTATCTAGGAGTTGCATTTAGAGGACTGAAAGGCAAGAAGCTGTATCCTGTCGTCAGCGCTGTGTGGGGACATTGTGAGATAGCCATGAAGTACATCAACGGCTTGGATCGTAAGTACCATATCCTACACTGACAACACATTATGATTAAGTACTGATGAAGAGTATTTAATGCAGAATTTTTATGACACTATTACAGTAGTTGGTAAGATGGCTGTTCACACAAGAATAGAAAAACAGCACTGTGGTAGCCCAATCGTAACATGTCACCGCATGTCCCAGGTTGTAGTAAGACTTTCAGTTTGTTATGCAACTCTGTAAAGTCGAACTTGTACATTGACACACTTTCTTGTGGTATCGAACAGGGTGAAAGTTGAACAGGAAATTCACATGTTCTGCAATATTCAAGAGAGTGATGACACCAGTTTATCTACTGGAAATGTTGAGGCAGTAGTTAAACTGCTCATCATGTGTTGTCACATGAAAGTGTGCGTGGTCAGTGTTTTTATAGAAATCGTCTCTATGCCACTGCTTTCTTTTTTCTTAACAGCAAATATGTGGAAGAATTTATTTGTTGTTGTGAATTTGGGTTCTCTGGTTAAGGTGTTGTTGTCTACCAAACATTCAAAGGAATACTTCGCCCTCTAAATGACCATTTGTTAATCAGTTACTCATGCTGTGTTACGTTGAATTTGTGAATAAAACTTAGTTTGTCTGGCATGCCTCCATGGTGAACGAAGAATCCAAAAATGAAGACATTTTTGGATGAATTGAAGTCATAGTGGTCTGCGTTTAACAACAGCAAAACGATATAAAAACACTGTGGGTCACTACTGCTGCTTCTTGTATGTGCTTATGCCCCCCACACACACATACTCTTTTTGACTGATTAATTGGCGCTGGTTATTTATATTATTGTGGCATATTTATTACAAATACAGTCCATCTGATGCTCATTTTGTTTCCGTTTTCTTTGTTCATTGCTACTACAAATGCACCTGTAGCCAGTATCTCACTATCACTACCCTCATTCATATTTTAAGAAGCTATGAATTATATTTAGCCACAAAATAAGCCTGAAAAGCTGAAAATCAGAACGGAAGTACAGAGAGTTGTTGCATAGAGATGATACGCCATCTCATTTAGTTGCATTGGTGTGATCTGGCAGGTTTTTAAAAACGTTGCAGAACGACGCATTGCAAGTAGTTGCCTGTTACAACTCGTCTTGCCGCACATCTTTGGTCTGAACTGTAAATGTAGAGCCCTATGACTTCAATCTGTAAATAATTTCTCTTTTTTGGATTCTTCGTTCACCATGGAGGCATGTGAGAAAAACAGTTGTCTTTACAGGTAACACTGAGTGAGCAACTGATATACAAATGGTCATTTGTGGGGTGAAGTATTCCTTTAAGTATTAATGATGGGTGTTTGACTGACCTCTGTTTTGACTTCATTATAATACCCGTTGAGGCACAGGGCTGACCTCCTGAATGTAGAGTTCATTTTCAGTATGTTGGAGCTTTTCTCAGACTCGTTTCTCAGACTTCTTTCTTTCAGCCGGAGGAAGAAATAATATAAATTTCTAATATGTAGTCTTATAAATGGTACCTGCAGGTATCAACACCTCATTACCATGGTCCTTTTGGCTGTTTCAGTGTTAGTCTTCTGGGTCACTGTCATGGCTAGAAGGGTTTTGTTCTGCACTACATAGTTCCCGATTGTAGCAACACTACATCTTGCATTATAAATGTATCAGGAGGTTGTTGTGTCTGTGTAGAACAGCTGTGTTTCTCAATGACATGAGAGGGAGATGAGTTCATAAAGAGTAGACTGGATGGGGTTGAGGTATTTGAATATGTTTAGTTCCCAGGAGACTCTACATTCTGGTTGACTCCATCTGTCTATCCACATGTGTGTGTTATGAGAGAGGAGACAGGCTTTTCCTCCCATCGCAGTCTAAACAGTAACTCTTTGAACAGCTTGTTAGAAAAGCTCTTAGACACACATCATGGACACCTACACACACGGACACACACCTGCCAGGAAGGGAAAGTGTGTGTTATGAAAACACGCTTATGATCTGACTCTGTTCCCTCCCCCTGTGTTTGCAAAGCCCCATGGGTCTTATTTGATATCACAACAGGGTGTGTTTTGACCGTTACCCAGCAGAAAGTTGAGAAGAGACCCATCTCTCTCTCTTTGTAGTTTGCTATGTCTGATTTTTATTTTTTTTTTGTCCAATCACCCCAGATTACACTTTGAAATGTTTCTTAGAAGTTCTGTGCTCTTAATGGTCACCACAACATCAAGAGCCTGTCTTCTACACCCTATTTAAGAGGTCCCAGGCCTTATCCTAGCTTTAAATTGGATGTTTTTGGTCTTAAAACTGCAGATGGCCACCCAGAATATGAATCAGAATTAAACATAAAACAGTGAATTTTAAGACTTGAAATTCTTAACCTCTGGTTTAAGTCCTGCCTGACTGTATGTGTGATGTCTGGTAATCTCCTACACTCAGGCTTAGTTCAAAGTACATACTTTGGCTGTTGAAAGCACCTCTCGCACTCACTTCCCATTTATGGAGCCATCTGCTGGATTTCATGGCGAGTCTGTGTGATGGCCCACCTAGGAGAATATGGAGAATATTGAGTGCGTTCAAAGCCCTCGCCTCTACAAGCGTACATGCTTCATGCTGTGAAATGAGGTTTGACTGTTGAAAATGGGCTCAGCCTAATGCATGGAGGAGAGTGAAGGTTGAAAGGCTCGTCCTGATAGGTGTGTCTTATGGAATAGCAAAAGAGGGAGTAGTGGAGAAAAGGAGGCAAGCGGGGATGTGTGTGAGGCAGCGAGAAAGCCAAGGAATTTAAAAATACAGATTTGCGATCAGAGCATAAAATAAGGAAAAGCAGTAAAGGTCTGGTCACACCAGAAAGTAGCACACCCACTGGCTCGTCGCCTTTTAATTTGGCCTTTGAGAGGAACTGTTTGGGCACTTCTGCACTGGCTTAATTTTTTAGCTGCTGAGGTTACAGCTTAGTGGCACAGAACAATTAATTGTTGTGTCTGTGCAAAACATTTGTTTCTCATAGGTTGATGACATAGTGACAACTCACCATACTGGGTGAGCTATTCATGCTGGTAAGTGAATTGCTAGCACGCAAGGAAGCTAGAAACATGCTAGACAGTCATGATAGCCCCATGAGCTCTTTCCTGGGATTGCACATAATTTCATTCTATAAATAGTTATATTAAAGATGGGAAAAATACTTGTTTACTGTCTGTCAGCAAGCTTGTTAGCTGGGTTGCTTATAAGCTTGTTGCTAACAGGTCAGTAAGTTCAAACACTTTATTCAAAAGACGATGCCTGAATCCAGACCTTGGAATTGGTCCACTCCACTACGTTGGCATATTCGTCTGGCATCCTGACATGAAACAGGGCTTCCTCAGTTGAAATAAAAAACGATCCAACAAGCACCCTGAGGGGACTCAATTAGCCAGTCAGTGACATGGCAGGGACTAATGCTGTTGTCAAGCAGTGCACCGAAACCAGTAAGGAGTGGCGAGCACATAGATGAGACAGACACTGCTGTAGAAGCTGTTTGCTTTTCTTCGCTCCGCTCCACTCTTAAAACTTTGGCATAGGTATGTTGGCATGGCTACGCATCAGTGTGAATTTGAAATGACGCTGGATTCAGGCAAATATGTGGGGATGCTAGTGGTTGGAGAAAATTGAATCCTCCCTTCTGCCTAATATCAGGCAACAAAATGTATTTGTACTTTTGACTTCTGTCTCCTAACTTGTGGAGCAGTTTATACCTCGACAGAAGACTGTTAAATAAAAGTGGAAGGTGACACACAACTAATTAAGCTATGTTAGCTTCCTCTATTTAGGAGTCTCCTGAACTCATTTCTTTGAAAAAGACAACACTGTTGAGATGGCTTGTTGTTGGTCAACAGTGCAAGTTCACCAAATACAAAATTTGACCCCCACGAGCGAATCCACTGATTCCATCACAGTAGTTTGCCGTTTGACCAAGCTGTAAAAGTCAGTCTAAAAGGGTACATTATTATGCAGCTATGCAACCCAAAACTGAAACAAAATAAATGAAATCATATGCGTGCAGACAGACAAAACAATGCCTGACTTGAGAGACAGGCCGTAGGTAGGGGAAACCCACTTGGACCACCAAACCTGAAACAATGCTTTTGGTTTCACATTCCATTGACACATGACCACATTCGTAGCTGAGAGGTCTTTTTGGGTTGTTAGTGCTCCAGTCGTTGCTCTGAAGCTCAAACAAACACTGCGATGAGAGTAATATCTCCAGGTTCAGAGGTGAAGTGTGTAGCCTCCAGTCGTTGCTCTGAAGCTCAAACAAACACTGCGATGAGAGTAATATCTCCAGGTTCAGAGGTGAAATAAGTAGCCTCGGGGTGCTCTCTTTGTTGCAGGGTGGGTAAACAGAGTGTGAATACAGCCTATGTGTGTAGCAGCTTCGTTCAATATCAGTTTTGAATTGAATCAGCTTGTCTGCCCCACAGATGACTCGGATACTGAGAATGAAGTCATAATTGCCCGAGAGTGTGTGAATGGCAGTGCAGCTGGATGTGGTCAGATAACAGACGCTGTATCATGTAGTTGTCTTTTGATGCTGTCTTCTTTGGTAATTGCTCAGAGTATCAAATGTGAAATGTGTGTGTGCATTTAAATCTCAATGAATGTATCATAAATCTGTTCTGTGTGTTTATGAGTGTATGGTCGTAAAAAAAATCCTCTGGGTATCTCGGTAATGACTTTATCTAACAGGCCCTCCCATGAGAAGCGACTATTGGATTGTTTGTGAATTATCGTTGAGAGGGGAAACAACATGACTGCAGGGTATTAAAAAGAGATTTATAGACGTGGCGTCTCCTCGCCACAAACTGTTTGTTTTTCTCATCACTCCGGCTCAGGCCCCGCTGCACCGCCAGCAGTTGATCATCACTTTGCTCCACCTCAGATCATTGCTCCCATTCCTGCAGTAACACAACACACACACCGGTGAGACCTATAACCAGCAACACTGCACGTTTATGGTAGTTTTGGGAAGATCACACAAAGCAATCAGGGTCAGGGAAGTATGTGCGCTAATGCAAATAAATGCTGAGCAAGGTTCAAACTGCATTATCCTGTAAATGTGATGTAAATTATTCATCCTTCCAGCGCTCTCTGACTGAGGACTTTCTCCTCTCCCACTGAGAGGTGAACGGATTCCTGTTTCCCAGATAGTGTATTTTCACTTAATTGTCGCTGAATTACATAAACAGCATGTGTAACTAATTTATTTTGCTACCTTGAAGCATTTTCTCATCTGCTTCTCTCTAATGTGTGTGCATAATATCTCTCTCTCACACACACACACAGCTCTGTATTCTCCCTCATCCTGTCTCTATAATTGTACCAATTAGCAGCGCTTTGATTCACTACAATAGGAGCTGTCTTAGCTTGGGCCCTGATATGTGCCACTTCCTCTCTTTCTCTTTTTCCTCCTCTTTTCTCTTTGTATTCACACATACATCACACCAAACTCCACTGTGAAATCTGGCAGTTTAATGTTGCCTTTCTTATCAACCAGTGCACAAACCACCCGGAACGGACGCTTTCTAAACCATCAGAGGCCACTGCTGGGCACATACGACTGTTATGAGGTGAAGACCTTGTAAATCCAATTTGGGAGATTGGTTTTAACTTCAGTTGAAGGATTATATTTCTTTCCTGGTAGCAAAGCCAATGTTGGTGTGTTTTTCATTCCCTGCAGTTGCTGAAAAGTTGACATTAAAGGTCTATTATCCAACAGCTGTGATATGATTCACCAGCGCAAACCAGTTTCAGCCTCAGACAGTTTAGCTGACCGGATGACAGGACCAATCATTACTGTTCTGGGACGCTGTGAAGGAAGCAAAGAGAGGAGAAAACAGTGTGGAACAGGGAAGCTGGTTTGAAAAGAAGGAAAGACAAGTAAAAAAAGACAAGTGAGACGGTGACAGAATGGAAGAAAAACAGAGTTACTATGAGAATAAGGCCTAGTCTGCACGTACATGGGTGTTTTTGAAAATGACAGGACCAATCATTACTGTTCTGGGACGCTGTGAAGGAAGCAAAGAGAGGAGAAAACAGTGTGGAACAGGGAAGCTGGTTTGAAAAGAAGGAAAGACAAGTAAAAAAAGACGAGTGAGACGGTGACAGAATGGAAGAAAAACAGAGAGTTACTATGAGAATAAGGCCTAGTCTGCACGTACATGGGTGTTTTTGAAAATGGGGGGTTTCCTCCTTCTTGCTCTCAAGCGGAAGAAAAAATTTCAAGAAGAAGAAGGAAGAAGTAGGCCAATCAAAAGCTATCACCGGGAGGCTCCCTGGACCTGTTCCTAAATGTAGTGGAAGCATAACTATACATTTATGTGTAGAGTAAGCACTATTTTGGCCACATCCGCCATTGCTTGAAATGTTGCCTCATCTGTGACAGCTCAAGCTAAAACCTCAATTTTCCTTGTCTGCAAGTCAACACGAGCTCCTTTTACACTGCCTGTTCAAGGCAGGAATGCCATGCCATTATTCTGCCTCGTTCCACTGTATAAAAGGTTTGATCACAACGCGAAATGGGGGGACAGAGTTGTCTCGCCTATAAGCTGGCAGTGGAAGTAGTAACTGTGAAAAAAGGATGGGACAATGGATGGAACAGGTGGGATGTCTAGCGGACATGTTATGTGTGCGACCCTCGAATGGGAGATTTAAAAGCAGTTATTAGCAGTTAGCAGCTAAGTCAGTGAAAAAAAATAGCAGCTTAAAATGTCTGCAAATTGGGAAAACATTGAGGTCCAGGAGCACCTTACTGTCAGCAGAGGATGAGATCAGCCGCCATGTAACAGGGACAGTAAATGATAATTATTGCCATGTTATGCCATTGCTATTGTTATGAAAGTGCTGCCTGATGCTTTTATTATATGACACACTAGAGGCTGATGCGGTTGTGTTATATGTCACACCCGTCACGCCTCTTTTGCTTCCAGAATTACAACATGCTTTCTAATATCACACATTAGGACGGCATTATGCTGGCGTTGTTTGGGTCTGTATAAAAAAACAAAGCTGACGTAATGAAGGGTCTTTGTTGCAGCCTCATCGCAGGACTGAAAATGGAGTTTCTGTGACATACAATGGATTTTGTGTGTGGACGAAAGGCTCTAATGCACAGAAAAAGCTAGATTTGAAATATACCTGTGTTCATGTGGACTAGAATAAGATCCTAAATGTACCATGGACCACACAGAAATCTTATCAGGAGAAGGATGGAGCCAGAATACAAAAGGCAGTGAGAGGGAGGGTGTGAACAATAAGGACAGAAAGTGGAAAGCTATCGGAGCCGTGCAGTTGTGTGGGATGATGTGAATGAAGCAGTGCGACACAGACACTGGACAGAAAAACTGTCATATTTTCAAAGAAGTTTCAAAACCGTTTGTTCACTCCCACATCTCTGCACCGTCACTTTGTCTATTTTAACCGCACCGTGTGAAAAATGTCAAACACACACCATAAGGCTGCTTGACTTCCAACTCCGCTGAAAGAAATGCGACATTCGCAGCGCGCAGACACAAACACTAACGCTGGGTTTTTGTTGGCAAGGATTAATTCATACTTCATAGTTAAAATCACAATTGCAGGCTTATTCAGGCGTCACATTCCAGCAGATCTGTCAACGAGAAGTGACCCACTTTTTTTCGCCCTGAAAGCTGGCCTGACCTCCCTCTTACCTACTATTTAGTCTGCGCCACATGAGCTTACATACTCCAGATCAGACCTGATCCAGCTGCTGTGCTGCATGCAGACACCCATTCACAATAACTAAAGAACACTGAGATCCATTCATGAAATCAACATCAGATCACAGCATTATAAGCTACCAAGCTGTGGTTTTATTCAGTATGGAGAGGTGGACTCCAGCATTATGATTATTTTGTCTTAGCCCTGTAGGGTACACCCAAATGTACCAGAGCAGGTAACATGCTGTCACATTACACTTTAAAAGTAGGGATGGACGATGTGTTAAATATATCCTGTTGCTGATAATGATTGTTTTTTGTGCTGTATGGCAGATGACCATATTCCTTGTGCATATTATTAATTCATTTATGCATTAAAAGCAGAACTTGTTTACATGCAAGAGACTGGCTCTCCTTCACACACGCACACAGAAGCCGCAAACTGATCAACCACTTCCACCAGTTTAACATCAATCATTGGCGGCACGGTGTTGCAGTGGTTAGCATTGTGGCCTCACAGCAAGAGGGTTCCTGGTGCGAACCCAGGATGGGGGAGCCCTTTTTTGCAAGGTTTGCATGTTCTCCATGTGTCAGCGTGGGTTTTCTCCAGGTACTCCAGCTTCCTCCCACAGTCCAAAGACATGCAGGTTAATTGGTGACTCTAAATTGTCTGTAGGTGTGAATGTGAGTGTGAATGGTTGTCTGTCTCTGTGTGTCAGCCCTGTGAGGGTGTACCCCGACTCTCGCCCAGTATCAGCTGGGATAGGGTTTCCTCTAAATTCAGATTTGTTAACTAGAATGGTCACATTGGTATAATCATATGGATCAAAGGGTCAAATCAACCAGCAGTATCATATACCGTGACATTGCCTAAAGATATCAAAATATCATTTATAGGCCATATTGCCCAGCCCTACTTAAAAGGTGTGTACGTTAAAAGCTGTTCTTTATTCATAAGTTTGGTTTTGTTGGTATACTTTACTCCTCTTGCAGATTTGTCAGTATAAAAGTTTGGTTTAGTTGGCGTAACTGTTTGAAAAAACAAAAATCTTATCTGACATTAAAAGATCTGAAATGAGATCTTTCTGTCGCTGATGCAATGTATCAGCTCCCTGGTGCATTACACATATTCATCTTCCTCCAGTGTTTGTTCTAGATAGGAATTTGGGTTAAAGTGTTGCGTCACCCGAATCACAGGAAAACACTTTCTCAGTTGGCCCTTGTGATATTAAGCGCAGACATTTTGATATTTTATTTGCTGAGGTTTTTTGAGATACTCATCTCTCAAAGTTCTGCTGCCACTGCAACACAATGAAGTCAATGTTTAATTGGTGACAGTGAACAAAGAGAAACTCTTTCACTACTTTCTTCTGAAGAAATAGTCCCACGAAGAAGTTTCTACAGTGAGGCGTGTAGATAGTCTTGTGAAACCTTTTCAAAGTTTGTGAAATATCAGTCACAGTTCGAAACTACACGTTTAGACGCCACTTACAGTAAGTAGGAAAATGTTTTGATTTGTGTGAAGTGATCCTTTCCTATCAGTTTAACTCCTGAAGGTTTCCTGTCGTGTTTACCTCGGCTCTGCTCGGTTCAGTGCACTTAAGTTTCACTCTGTTCCATTACAGGTGCGTCCATGTATTTGAATTATAAATCTTCCTGTTAGACAGCGTGACTCAGCTTACTAGTGTTAGCATGCTAGTGCTCGGAGTCTCACACTGACTGCTGGCTGTGTGATATGTGGGTCAGTGGGTTAGTTCTTTAGCTTAACTTAGCTGCTCGCTGCAGGCAGAGCGGCTCACACTCTGCTTTTTATGCCTCCCTGATTTGTCTCCCTTTGCTTTTTACTGTCACATGCACATGCCCGTCTCCCTTTGGTGGCTTTCTTTTCTCTCTCTTGTTGGTTCCCTCCTCAAGTGTTGGCTCCAGCACATTTAGACAAGCCATCAGCAGCCTCTCTCTAGTGCCCACGCATTGCACAGACACACAAAAGTATATGCAGTGTGTTCTTCTTACCCTGATTTTGAGAGACTGCAACACAAAGTTTTAGAGCAGTTCAGTTCGGATTTGATTGATATTTAAAAACGCAAATTCTCCCCTAAAATTGAAAAAAGCAGTTTGTGTCTGCACCTGCATTAGACAAAACACCCTACAGGCAGATTATGCTAATTTAATAGTGGATAATTTACAGTGCCTACGCAGTTACTTAATAGCTTCTGCAAAACGTCTGAGTGGGAGCAACATCAACCGATATTCTCCCTGTCTTTAATGTCCGTGTTGATGCCTCTATGTGACTTTGACCTCGCTCTTCTTGACATAATCTAACTAAATGTCTTCGATTGCGTGTTCCGAAGCTGCACTACAAGATTATGTGGCACAGAAAAGGCTCAGATGCACGTTTGAAAGTGCCTCGTGTTTTCTTCTTCATCCTCTGCTTTGAGATCTAAACACCCCCAGCTCCAGCAGGGAACAGTGGTGTCATGTCAGCGCGCTCATAATCAAATATTTAACAGCAGAGATGAATAGAGGAGAGGGGGGGAAAGGCAAAGAAAAACATAACAAATAAGACACAACACAGAAAGGAAAGGAGTGGGGAAACTGGCGACATGCAAGAGAAGACAGAGAAACATGTTTTACACGGGAAGCCTAAAAAGGGAAGATAGTGATTTTTGTCTAGTGGCACTCTGTAGCTTTCAGATGAAACAAAAAGAGGGTGTGAATAAAGCAAGAAGGAGAGTGAGTAAAGAGAAAGAGAGGCCAAAATGGAGAGGATGTGAAAAGATAAACAAACCACAATAAACAAACAGTGAGACAGAGGCAACAGTGAGATGTGCGACTGATCAAAGTGTGGCAGCCAGAACAAATAGTGACAGAGACAGGATGATAAAAGACAAAGAAAGAAAGGGGAGACATTAGAGATGAAGAAGACGAGCGGTGTGAAGAGTGAGCGAGGGGCAAATTGAAAGTCATATCAAGTGAATGGTGTCAGTTGTGTGGAGATCACATGAAGTGATCAGCGACGAAGGGTTGAAGGACGAGGGCTGCTCAGAGACGAGAGAAGCAGAAACAGGCTGCTAATGAATGGCTGCAGGGCAAAACTTTGATTGATTAGTGAAGGTAAGAGTGCTGGAATATGAATTAGTGTTTTAGACACATATTCACACACTTGCAGAATTTTAAAATGCCTACACCAATGTTTCTACTACAGGACTCATAGTAAATATCTGAATGTTTAGCATGTCCATCTTAGTTTAGTAAGGTAGCATGCTAACATTAGCTAATTAGCACAAAGTACAGCCAGTACAGCCATTAGGGATTTTGGACAGGGGGACAACAATTTACAAATTGGGCCCCTGATCCTCATCCACTCCAGCATCACCAACACCCACCCTCAGCTCTAATACCAACACGGGCAATTTCAAATAAGCTCTCGGCCATTAGCCCCGGAGATGACCGAGATGGAGTCTCTAATAACCATTTCCAAATCCGGTGTTTTAGACCCATGCAGGCAGTTTTAATCCTCCTTTTACCTTAAAACAAACAAAGATAGAATAAAATGACCTTCAATGAAGGATAAGAGAAAAGTAAAATCACACATTTATTGAAGAAATATAGTCTTTTAGTCTAGTATAATCCAGTGTTTGTAATATGTTAAATTATGCTAATTCAAGACAGTTTATGGACCCCAGTGTGCAGAAATATTCAAATACAACATTCTGAAAAATGACAATGCCACTTTTCTCTGTGGACCATTATTTAGCCCCTTAGGACAAGATACCATGAAATGCTTGGCACCAATAGATGTGTTCTGTCATCTTTTATCTCCACCCTATCTAAAACTGAGTCCACCTGCTGTTTTCACAACAACTGTGGGGGTTGGGGTATCAGATCACAAGTTCAAATGGGTTTTAATTATAACAATAAATGCATTTATTATGTAGATAAGTGATACTTAAATGATGTGCCATTGAGAACCACTGATCAGGTGTGCTGTGAGATTTTGTGATAACCACACATTATTATTGCAATATTCAACTGGGCCTATTCAAAAAGTTATGAACGAATTTTAAATTGACTGTATCGGTATGTTGTGTGCAACCATTTCCTAATAAAAAGGCAACTCTAGCTAAAAAAAAAAATGTACCTATTTGTTGCTTTTTGCACGTGGGATTTAGAAGTGTGTGACATATTAAACGCCCTGATAGGCAGCCAGTGTGAGGGATGATTACAATTATAAGGAGAAAGCTGTGAGCGAGACAATGGATTGCTTTATTATACGGTGCAAATTACAACCAAACACCAGTGAAGACGACGGTAGACAGTATCATGAGAGCTACCGGTCTTATTTTACCTCTTTTTTTATTGTCTTATGTCTTGATAAAAGTGATAACACACAATATAGATGCTATCGTGCACAGGTATAAATATGGATGTGCCTTGAGGTTTTGGCTCGCCCCTATGTTGTGCCTTGGGCACAAGAAAAAAGAAGAAAACCACTGATGTAGGTACATGCAACTTCTGTTTTCAGTGACATACTGTAAGTCAGTAAATTGTTGTACTTGATCCCATTTTAAGGCCAAATATAGACTTTTGCATAGACTCACTGATCTGATTTAGAATAAAGTTCTAGGCTAGCAGACTAGCATTTTTAAACCAGATCACATGCAGCAGACCACTTGTATACATGTAAAACCAGATTAAGTGACATTGGTTGTCTCAAATTGATGCCACCTAGTCTTGGTCTAACTAAACCAGTTTCCTGAAACAGGACTCCATATATTTGCTTTTCATCTTCAGTGATTTGGTGGCCAGACAATACACTTCCATTTCTGTTTTCACTCTTTTCTTCTATTTCTTTATCTGCTTCTTCTCATTGATTCCACCGCATGACTTTTATTGATCCATTCCAGCTTTTACAAGCGCCCCGAGGCCAGAGCCGTGAGCACCTGCTCTCAGTAATGAGCTCTAACACAGGTGCTTGACATTCAACATTCAATCACATTTAACATATGTAATGAATAACATTTGGAGAAACTGTTTCAGAAAGCCGTGTTTGAAACCTGAATGAGCTGCTCCAGATTTACTCCCTGTCCCTGTACAGGAAACCATTACGATGGTGATTCACAGATATAGCTGTCTCTATAGCAACCCGACTGCCAACACCTTCACCTGAGTGCCTCGATGAGAATGAAAGCTGGATGCCGGAGACTTGTGTACACCACAAGACAACAGAGATGTTTTTTTCTGTGTTTCAGGATAAATCATGCAATGATAGCAGCTTAAGTTTGGTGAGCAGATAACCAGAGCTCTCATATTGGCAGTTGTGACCTTTCCTCACGGCACACATTGTTTGATATATTAATTAATCACAGTAACAACAGTTGTGATCTGTTACTGCAGCTGCTTTTAACGCCATGTCTCTCAGGTGATACACAATTTGAGTATGTATTAAACATTTTTAATTCAAAACAACATTCATATATTTCTTTGCAACAGCAGAGCTCATTAGATGGACTTTGTGTGTTTTTCTGTGTTTGTTTCTCCATGCAAACTTTAACTCTCCAAGGAGCCCATGTGCAACACCAAATCTACTGTTTGCTTTCTGCCAGTCTGCTGCCAGATAACAACTAGATGGTAGCAGGCACGCCAGCTTAGTTACCAACTGTCAACTGAATATTTTTACCCCAAATTTTGGATTGCTGAATTTAAAATGAGAACTTCAGAAAAAAAAAACAGCCTCGGGGAAAAATTGAAAGTATTTCTACGTTGCATCATTTTTTAGTTGACATTACCATTTA
This sequence comes from Epinephelus cyanopodus, assembly GCA_026686955.1. NCBI lineage: Eukaryota > Metazoa > Chordata > Actinopteri > Perciformes > Serranidae > Epinephelus > Epinephelus cyanopodus. Next base: position 14,025,203 of record CM048926.1, on the reverse strand, counting down.
TTGCAAGATCTCCCTTTAGCGTCTAACACATTATTATTCATATTAATGTGCTTGTATAAAACCTGAGCCACAGAGAGACTGAAAAAGGAGGGGTGGAGATGGAGGAGTAGAGAGGGATGAGGGGACAGAAGGATGGATCAACATGAGGGGGAAATATAAAGCTCATTGGGAGAGGATGAAGGAAAAGGCCTCTGTAGGAGAAGAAGGCAGAGAAAAAGCATTAAATGGTGAATGCTGGCACTCCCCTGGGAGAAGACGCACACCTGTGGGAGCCGACCGGTTCACATTTCCCTACTGTATCACCAGTAAGTGTGTTAAAAGCCCTGTGATTAGTGTTATTAGTTTTGTGTAAAACAGAAATGGCCCTGTGTGTTTGGAGACGCCGAGAGAAGATGAGAGACCGACTGAATTACTGCAGAAAGAAAACCAGAGTGATTTCACACCTGATTATCTCCCAATTTATCCCCCTCTCTGTCAGGACTGATCCATTTCCCCCTCATCTGTTCCAATGTACAGAGGGAGAGAAAATCTTTCCAGACTCATTGCGTGGTGGAAAGATACTGCATTCACTGTATTAGGACATGAGAGCTGTGTCATTTTTAGGAGCAGGTCAGTCTGTGGGAAACTCATTTAAATGCAATTAACTTCCAAAAATACACTCCACACACAGCAATAAAACCTTTTGATGCACGACAACACCAGCCACCACAGATTCAAAGAAATTCATGCGAGCGAGGAAAGCTGAGGAGCTGAAATCAGTTTTGAAAACTCAGCAGTCGCTTTTTACGAACCCATAAATCCCGCGTTTAACACCGCCACAGACTAGACTATGATTGTGAGCCACGCTTTTCCCAGACGTAAGTGCCTTCTTTGGATGAGGGTTTTTATAAAAATAGACAGAGGAAAAGACTATTACCTGTTTGACATGCATTGGAAAAACTAGAATTACCGCTTCAGGATTGCAAGTCTCGGACAACCAGCCAAGTCACAGTTTACATTCATGTCTGTCCAGGCTCGTATGTAGCCATAACAGTAAACAATGCTTCAAGTACGGATGTGGCTGCAAAGAAACAGACTCTAAAACATGACTGATTCGCACACATCTTCAACGTGACAACACAGACGATCAATACAATCAGCACAGTTTCAAGATGGACACCCAAGATTGGAGTCATCAATTCAGCATCCGACCAAATGTCTCCTTCTGTTCCCGAGATGTGACGCTGGATAATGGCCTGAAAATTGCTTTTGCAGAGCATTATGATGTCACAGTGAAGTTAACCTTTGACCTTTTGGATGTAAACTGTCATCACTTCATCATTTTATCCTATTAGACATTTGTGTGAATCTTTGTGAGGTCACAGTGATCTTTGACCACCAAAAGTTAATTCTTGAGTCCAAGTCGATGTTTGTGCCGGAGGAACTTTCCTCAAGGCGTTGAGATATCGTGTTCACAAGAAGGAATGGATGGAAGGACAACCTGCAAACATTAAGGCCTGTACACATGCCACGTCTTCAACTGCCTGGGGTACATGAGGTCTGGTGCTGGCTGCTACTCTCGTGCCTTTTTGTGCCAGCTTTTAAGAGCGCAGCTGCAGGTTGCGTCTGAGGTTGCTAAGCAACCTTGACAAGCACTGTATTAAAGCCTACTTACCTGAAATCCTGAGTGCAGAGTTGATCTTCTTCCAGGCGCTGTTTGTAAGTGTGTGGGCATATCGTCTGTGGGACAGATGTAAAGCTCTGGATAGCCCTGCACCAGAATGATCAACTGTTCTGTGTTTAACACAGACTGATATTTACAGAAGAAGGGAAAGATAGCGATGGGCTGTGATTGGGTGTTCCTACCACGCACGCTGCTGCGTTCCAAAAGTTGAACTTGGTTTATCTCAGAGCTGCCCTCAAAAATGGGCGCTAATTTGAGTGCGCCTGCCATGCGTCTACATTGAAAACAATGAATTTGAGGGCGCAAAAAACACAGCATGTGTACGGCCCCTTAGAGGCATAAAAAAAATGGTGGCATGTAATGTTTGTCATTGGTGTTTGGTCACCATGGATTCATAAGGCCGCTGTTTTCATTCATTAAATCCACTACCTACCAAAACACACACAGGTCCAATTTTATTAACGGATTGATCCAATCACCCTCTGTCCCTGTAATGATTGAGCGCAAGATAATCATCCCCAATCTTTGTCTCCCTCGGTCTTTGTTGAGGATGCCGCTGGCTCAGCCTCTAATCAACGCTTCAATTTGGCCTCCTGACATCACCAATTTGCCGACAGGCTGGATTCCTTTGTGTGCTCTCATAGATTCAGCTCTATTTAAAGCTCTCTAGGCCCTCTCTTTGGCATTCTTCTGCCCAATGAAGGAAACTCAATGTCATTTGCTTCACTTCTCCCTGTTCTGTGGCTTTGTTACATTAGATGTGTTTTCAGTTTTGTCAATGAACACATGAGCTATTGCGCTACAAGCAGAGTTCAGTCAGAGCTACCTGTGGGCACTGAGACCTTCAGTCAGTCAACAACACCGTGTTTCTGTTAGAGTTGACCGTTCTGCTGCTGTTGTCTCTTTTGCGACACATAAAGGGGAACTTAAGTCTGTCTCTGAACTCTCTCTGAATTGTATCCATGTGTTAGTGTTGGAGACGAGTTGCACCGTTTCCATGACGACGCTTCTTTAACGTTTCCTGTTTGCACATCTTGTGACAATGATGTCATGACTTAAGACAGGTGAGCAGAGTTTGTCTTAGCGTTTAGGAATCTTGTCCTGTGCAGCAGAGAGCAGAGACGTGATGTAATGGGGGTTTTTTGTATGCCCTCGAAAAACCTTCTTTTAACCTTTTTTTTTAATCATGGAAAGTTGACAGAGCTCTCTCGCTCTTTTCCAGCAATTTCCTAGTTCACACTCACCTTCCCACCTTCACACATGGGTAGTCCTCTGCTGTTTGCCACTCAGCAGCTCTGCTGGAGCCGTTTAAGGTAGAGTGCCGCATCAAAGGCATCTCAACACTCTCTTCTTACTAAGTGGCCTTGTTCATGCACTTTTTCATTTTTTTTTAATTCAGTGAGTTCACAAGAAGCCAGGTTATTCAGAAAAACTGTTTCACAGGTAATTGCATATACGTACATTGTAACCTGGTGACTGTTAGCCCAAAGGTACATGTAGCTGTGCAGTACTCAGATTTGTCCCCGACCCTCAACTTTATTTTGAAGGCATTACGCACTAGGGATGGGGAATCTTGATTTTTATTGTCTATGATTTTGAATTGCATCACAACTTCCAACAATTGATTTTTTTCCTTGCATGGCAATGTTGACTTGCTGTGCGACCTTTCTGGCACCCTTAGTAGATTACATAAGCCCCTTTTGCACTGCCTGTTCAAAGCAGGAATGTCGCACTCTAATTTTGCCTTGCTGTTCTTTATGAAAGTTACGATCCTGGAATGGGGGTACAGAGGTGTCTTGCTTTTTAGCTGGCAGCGAAGGTGGTAACAGCACCAGTGACACCCAGCAGAACGGGGCAAGTGCGAGGTTTTGACCACGTATTATGTTTGCAAACAGCCACCGGGAGATTTAAATGGCAGCAAGAGACAGCTAGCAGCTAACTCGAAGAATAACAGCGATCGAAAATATCCACAAATTGGGGAGACAGTGAGGTCCAAGACTTTGTTACCCTCTGAGCAAAAAAAAAAACTGAAACTGACAGTAGTTTGTTACATGTCACACCTGTCATGCCTCTTTTGCCTCTTGAACGCCAGCGCGCTTTCTAAAATCACAAGCTGCGCAGCATAATGTCTCCCTTATTTGGCTCTGTATGAAAAGCAAAGTCAGCATAAATAAGGGTCTTTGTTGTGGACCTATTGTGGGATCTCTGGGTAAAAAAGGCTTAAGATTACATAGTCGCACATTGTGTCAATTTCATGGAAGTAGAAGTAGTATGTAGTATGGCTACTGGCTAGTTAACTGCTGCTAACATCAGCTCTCAGAGTCTAAAATGAGCAATGGAAGCTAAATGAAGCAAGGTTTAACTTTTTCAAAAATAAAAATGTCATCATCTTGTACACACTTTACTCTGCTTTCATGCCCTAATTTGACACATTGCCTTTTGTAGCACAAAGTGGTCTGAAGTAGATCCTGAAATTAGCACACCTTTGTACTAAATCGAGAATTTTCTTTGAATCGAAACCTGAGAAACCTTAAGATAAACGCCCCTATTACTTAATTTTTTGACCTGTTTGTGGTGATGTAAGACACTGCTTTCATTTCACTATAATGTTAAAACAGCAAGTTTTTAGTCATGCACATGCGCACATGTGAAAAGCTGATGAGAAACCTGGTTACACACACACAAAGCCAAGAATCTGGGCTGGGGAAAACAGGTTTCTCAATCCCCTACCCAGAAACCTGGTGAGTGTAAGCTGTAAGCCACTTCCTGCTGCACAGCATACTAACCACTCTCAGGCTGGTGTTTTTTACTCTCACAAAGTAAGCAAAATAATGGAGTGCATATCAGGTTTATTTGAACTGTGATGACTCACAGACACCTGCTGTTGTAGCTATGTTGTAAACCTAATGAGGCCACGATGTGGATGTGATGTGAATAGTTCATTTCAATATTTTGCTTTTAATATTCAAGTCAATGTAATTATTAGAAAAACATCTGCAACTCAGAGTGCAGCTGGCCAACATTTTCCACTGGTATCGTTTTTTTGTTTTGTTTTCTGTGTTGAAAGCTCGATGAACATGCATTATGCACACAGGATTTTAATCTTTACTAAAGTCTACAATTAGTGTTGTGAATATTCTTACAGCAGTTTCGCATGTCGTTACCTTGGAGACCAGCAAACCAAAGTGGTGTGGAGGGCTGAATGTGGCCTCTGTCACATTTCTCTTCAGTAGCACAAACAGCCTCTCCTGTCCTTTTGTTTCCCCTTTAAAAGACCAGTGTGTTCTTTCTATATTCAGGTCTTTCACAATATGTGAAACACTAAGTCATTTTATTTGTAGTTAAAATGTTGTAGCGTTTGATGTCATCAACCTGCACATATTAAGGAAGTCAGACATGACCTAAAGGTTACAGTCTAAATTAAGATCTAGCACCTATGATGAGCTTCCTTTTTACTCATTTCATGTCTTATATTGCTGGCAATGTACGTCACATTAAATGATTTGGCTTAGTCTTTTTCTGAAACACACACTATGACACAAAGGAAAAATACAAAGGTCACAGTGTGGTTGATCCTGCACACTGACTGGAGCTGAGACACAGTGGCCTGCGGTGGTGAACTCAATCTCGTTTCTAAAGATGTGAGAGATAAAAGAGTGTGGAACAGCTGAGAAACTCAGAAAAAAACTTAAATATTCTCTGAGATGATTAAGTCATAAATTTGTGAAGAAAAAAGAATCAGGTTGATCAAACCTTGCAAAGTGAAACAATGTGGTTTGCAGATCACAGACTTAATAATTTCAGAGAATATTCAAGTTTTTTCTCATGAATTTGACTTCTTTTTTTTTTTTTTTTTTTTTTTTTTTTTTTTAATTTAACACTTTAATCTCAGAAAATATCCAGGTTTGTTTCTCATGAATTTCTGACCTTAATCTGGGAGATTTTTTTTTCTCTAAATATTAAACCCCAATTACCCCCTATTACTATTACTATTCTATTTTATTTTTTATTTTTACCTATATTGGCCCTAATCATCTTGTGTTTGTTTTTGTGCTGTTTTTGCATGGTATGATCTCCTGTAAAATCTCTTAACCGATGCCATTTTCATCTCAAGACTCAATCTTCCTTGTAGTTTTTTATCTCTTAGGTCACAGTCATTGATCTCCTCAGTATGTCCCTTCATCCTACTGTACCTCCCCTGTGTTATCAGTCATTCTGCTTCCAGTTATCCATCATTTCATCTCTCTATCTAGTTGACATTGCGCCTTCGTCCCCTCACCCTCTGCTGGCCGCTGTGCCCGGGCAGCTCCTGTAGTTCGCTCTGTTGGCTGGTATTGTCACGGCCTGCCCTGTCCTCTGTCTCACACTGACTGCTGAAGTTACAAAGAACCAAAGAAAAGTTGTGTCAGAGATCTTTAATCCTGCTTTAATCTTCAACACATTGTACTTTAGTCATAGTTAGTGTTTTTTTTTTTAGATGTTACAAGTCTACACTTCTTCCCTTTGAACTGATGTTATCAGTTTCTCTGAAACTCATTCTGATCCCTGTGTACTTTTTTTTTTTTTAAATTTAATGTTTATTTTTCATGACAAAACATCATCAAAGTGCTTTAGTCTGCTGTGTTTGTGAGATGAATGATACAGTGAGGACATTCATTGTGGAGTGTGTGAGAATAACAGAAGAGGACGTTGCCTTGCAGTGAATCATCACAGACAGAGAATGTAGCTGCAATGCAGGTCGTCTCACCTCAACGGCTCTAAGGTGAATAGCGCACGAGTTGTTTATGAGCCCAAAGGTAGAGGTAGATTCTCTAATGTGTTGTCTAGTCTCACACACAGAAACGACAACGATATCTGCATTGAAATTAAATACTTAAAAAGCACACAAGGCAGTGGTCATGTTGTTTGCCTCTCCTATTATTAGCTCAGGTCCTCTGTTGAAAAGAGGAGGCTCGCAGAACAGCTCATATGATTGATTCACACAGATGAGTTGATGAGGAAGAACATCCTGTGTACTTTACAAATGTGTGTGTGTGTGTGTGTGTGTGTGTGTGTGTGTGTGTGTGTGTGTGGCACAAAAATAGAAAAATCAGGCGAGTAAGTGTCCTCCAACAACATTTTAATTGTTTAATTTGCATGTTAAATCATCCACCCAGAAGCAATGAAACACATCAGATATGCAAATTAAGTAATAATGAGTAATTAAGACAGATTTGGAGTTGTTAGGAGTATTTTCTTAGGACTATATTTTTTTAATTTTGATGAATCTGGGCTCTGTGTTTTCCCCTGCTGCCAGTGTTTGCGCTAAGCTGGGCTAATCATGTCCTTGAGCCGCCTCTGTTCTGCACGCACACCGAAGAAATTGAAATCGATCTCATCGTCCAAGACAAACAGTTTCCTTCCTTTCCCCTGTTGAAGCTGAGCGATCTGTTATTGTTTTAGCTGCTTCACATAAACTTGAGAAAACAGTTCAACCTTTGTATCTGGGTTTAACTACTTAAAGTTATGTTTGTGGCCCACAGATGTGGTTCACTAGGCCACTGGGTCATGTGATCATGCAAAACTGTGTGTCAGTAACTGTGCTGAGTGTCTCGTGGTTATACACATGCTTGGAATCAGGCCTAACACATAAAAGAAGTTAAAATAGGGACACATTCACTTTATATTGTTAAGTGTTGGATTATCATACAAATACAACAGTTGAACATTAACCAAGGTAAAACAAAAAGGCAACATAACAGGTAATAAAACTACATTTCTCAAAACAAAACACCTCACCTTACAAATGGACTGGAAAAGTGCTCAGTTAATGTACAATAATTACACACTCTTGTGTTTCACATCTTGTTTGTTTAGACACAGAGATTCGTGTTGTCAGTTGGTTCCTTTGGCCTTGGTGCTGATGGCAACAGCTCACATGTAAAGGAGTCAGCCTGGAAACCAAATGAATCTGCGAGCTCATGTTTTGTTTATTCTGGCAGATGCAGCAGGTTGTCCTCCTGCTCAGATAAATCTCAAGCCGACCTGGCCTGGATCTAAACCAATCACGTTTAAAACAATTACAGACAACTTGTATTGCCTTGCAGCTTTACACAGAATACATGACAACGACATTTTTGGTTTGCAGACCTTTGCACTGGAAATATCATGGCCAGCAAAAAGAATTGAAATGTAGTTACCATGACATCATCATCAGTTCATTGAGCTGTAGCTCAAGAAGTGTAAAATAGGGAACTGTAGTTCAATGAACTAAATTGTTGCTTCTCATGAACATGAGTAGAAATTGGAAGGATTGTATGTCTGACACCAGTCATGGTCTACGGATGCAGTCCTTGTTGAGGTGTTTCTAGCAGGACTGATAGCTTCATAGCTTCCTAGCTTCCTTCCTTCCTTCCCTCCTTCCTTCCCTCCTTCCCTCCTTCCTTCCCTCCTTCCCTCCCATAAAATTTCGGCTGGTTCTGGTTTTTTGTTGCATAACCCCCTGTTCGTGCCTCTGAGAAACGCCGGGAGCACACACAGCCCCCTCCCGGCGGCCCCACTGCCGCAGGACTGCTCCAGGTACTGACCACGGGTGGGATTCGAAACCACACATTGGGAAGCTGTGTGCGTCGGACAACCCCACGGCGCCACCAAGCACCCTTTGCACTGGAGCCCTTTCTCCGGGCGTATTTAACCTTTCCGTTTAGGCGTCGGACTTTAAAATTCATTTGCCCGAATAAGGATCGAACCATCATCCTCAGGATCTCCAAGCAGCTCTTTAACAGCCTGAGCTATTCCACATCACATTCCAACTGCGTTTAACGGAGCCTTTCACTCTCTCCATTGGACAGGGACTTCTAAAATTCACTAAGCCTCTATAAGTCTTGAACCATCAACCTTATGATCTCCAAGCAGGCCTTTAACAGCTTGAGCTATTCCACCTCACACTTTAACTGTGTTATGTAGCCTTTCACTCTCTTCTCTGGTCAGTGGCCTCAAAAATTTCTTGAGCCCTGACGAGAATCGAACAAACAACCTCTGACTCTCCAAGCTAGTCCTCAAACAGCCTGAGATATCAGTCCTGCTAGGTGTTTCTGCCCAACAACAGGTCCGTCAACAAGGACTGCGTCAGTAAAGCATGACTGGTGTCACACACATTATCCTTTTATTTCTGCTTGTGCTCATGAGAAGCATCAGTTTATTTCATTGAGCTACAGCTCAGCACTTACTGAGGGTACTTACTTGTACAAAATGCTGACTTTTCAGTTCAGGGTTTGGACTTGCACCTGGATCTTAAGATATTACAAAGACATGTTTTTCACCATGAGCTACATGACTGCTACACATACTGTGACATCAAATGCGTTACTTTAATAATGTTTTTAGTGGCAGTTATAGAGTGGTATAGTACCAGCTGCTGAGAATGTCAAATGTATAAATGGTCCCGTTGTTCTTGACTCAAGGTGGAAGGGCTGAGCATAGCTTCACTTCATTTTTCAGACTCAGAGGTTGCAGCATGGCATAAACCTAGTTTGAAAAACAACCAGGATGTGGTGGTCTGTGGTTCAGCTCTACATCACATCTTGTTAATGTCATTGGTTTTTGGTCTATCCAATTGCATTCAGAGGCATTTTGATCTGAGGTTTTTGGTAATGTCTTTTTGAAATCAAAAATGAACAGTGTTTCCAGACTGACTCACATTTCACTTTAATTTGGCGATGTCAGGCTACAAAAGAGGATGAATCACACCACTAAGAAGTGATGTTATGCAATATCATAAACTACTGTGGTTCAGGAGTTCATTTCTCAGCAACACATTAGATGACGGTAGCATAATGTAAGGGCATTACACACAGGATATAGAGTAATATGATTCTACATAACTTAATCATTGCAAGCTGAACTGTAGCAACTAAAGTCACCTTGGGCTGCTTTTAAAAAACGACTGTTGATATTGTACAGACATGCAGAAACATGGGGATAGATGCACGTTGCTAGGTTACCTAAGTGAGAAAAGTGACACCAGAATGGGTAAGGCTTTATTGGATTGTGTCCAGACCACTGGCTCCTTCATCCTCAGCTTTCAAAGGGCAAAGACATGCTGATGTGCATCCTGTCGCAGCTCTGAGCAGAGAACATTTCTTGCACTTAGCGCCGAAAGTTAAAACATCTCAGCTTTTAGCCAAAGAATGCCACACATCAAACGGGTTGTCAGTTGTCTCATAGCAACAGCAGTAGCCATGACAAGCGCTTCCCCGAAACAGCTGTTGCGTTGCCAGATAGATAAAAGGTGCCTCTGGATCTTAGAGCCAAGTTGTTTTTAGCTCTTGTTGTGAATTTCTTTAGAGAGCACTCTGTTAATATTAGCTCGCTATTTGAAGGGGAAAGCCATTACAGTGTAAGATGGGCATTTCTTCTTCCTAATAAGTTAACTTGTACTTTCTCTTGATACACTAGAGAAGAGGACTCCTGACAAACAGTGATTGATATTACATAAGACAGATTTTTGATAATAACGTCATTTAATTGTCCCTCATAAGCCCACATGACTGCTGTAAATATTGTGCAACACATGGTAGTTTGTGCCCTGTGTGTGTCCTGAGCGTACACGTTTTTCATGGCAGATATAAATCTGATAATAAGGAGCTACAGTATTAGCTGACCATGTTCTCTTAAGATTTTATCTTGTGTAATAAAGCCCAAAAAAAAATGAGAATATGATATCAAATTCCAATTGATTCATAGTTATGTCAGAGGAGTCAAGACAAAGACCTTGAGGGGGAAGATTTTCTGCTCTGGTGTGGTGGATAGACGCACATTTAAAGGCAACAATAAATGCTTATAAATGTTTGTCAATTTTAATACTGTAAAGTCAAATCTGTGGGCAAAAGGCAGACTCGTTTTATCCTAGTCTAGGTTGAAAACCTTTTAACTCTTAGAAATGATAAGCTCCTAAAAACATGATCTTAAAAATGTCTTTTAACATTCATTATTTAATAAAGTAAATAGATGAATAGCAGCAATTAGAGGTATAATTTGCAAAATGACATGTATTTAAAAAATAATCTAAAGAGTTATTGAGTGATTTAGCTTTACACTGACATTGCCAGACTCAAGATGAACTTTAATTTCTAAAAAACTATGAACGTGGCTGCAGAAATAGAAATATCATCCCCTTTTCATGTGATTAATTCGCACGTCAGTATTTTTAATCAAACTGTTGTTTTAGCCATGAGTACTTTCTATTACACTGTGAAAAAGCAAATTAATTGTAATTTTTGTCAAGATTAAGGTGGATTTTTGTGAACCTCTGCATCACAAATAAAGGCATCAACCGATTAAGTTTTGTGAAACAGATGGCGCGTCACAACATGACACTTTGCAACAAATTTGCATCGCTGCTGGTTTAAAAAGTTTTTATATAGCCCATTATTTTGCGTTTTCATATTGTCAAGCCCCCAGTGTGTAAACACTTTATTCCATGCATTCTTCTTTTGTCAATATCTGGTGCCTTCATCATATGCTTTGCAACTTGACTGCTGACTGTTACGATTCTGTGCTGCACCCTTTGTGCTTCAAACAGCCATTTTATACATACAGTAATACTGTAAATAGACTTGACGCTCATAAACTCAGCTGACTGACAAAATTTGTTTGTAGAGACTTAAACATAAATGACTTAAGGCTCCAAAACGACCTCAAAAGAATATGTTTTTAACAAATTCACATGCCATGCAGTGATGTGCATTTAGGTTGAGATACCTACTGTACACACTTGGAAATAAATTCACTGATAGCTTTCACAGTGTAACCAGGAGGAACCCGCTGCTGAAAGCATCTGGCGAAGTGTTTGGTTGCAGTGAAACCCTGTAAACATGCTGTATGTCTCAGTGGCTCATAAGTGGTGATGACTCACAGATGGCGTCTCAATCTAAATTAGTGTCACAGCAGCTTTCCATGTCTACTTAAAGGAAACTGTTGAGAGAAAAAAACAAAAAACATGTAGTCCACAGGCTTTCCTCACTCCGGCGCTCTGCCGCACTTCACAAATTAATACTGTGTTGGAAATCTTTTTATTGCTGCAAAAAGTGACCGACAAGCTCAGGGCGTTTGGGCCTTTTGGTAGATTATTTATAACTGCACAGTTTGAATTAACCGAACCAATTCCAGTGTGAGGGCACAGAGATATTTGTTTTATGTGATTTTGTGTATTCTGGGCTTTTCTGGCCTGATGTCCCGGGCTGAGACTGACCTCGTTGGTTATAACACGACTGACCTTGCGTGGGATCATGACTGTGAGCCAGAGATGAGGATTAACTGTCTGTGTCAGCCGAGGAGAGACAGCAATTCCCTGAAGCCAATTGACAGTTTGTTCAGATGTAATGAAATGGGTGGTAGACCACACGTCCCTCAGTTCTGCCATAAAAACAGTGACAGTGAATGTCTCATTTATGCAAATTGAAAAAGCAAAAAAAAATATAACAAAGTAATAATGACAACCTCCATGTTCAGCAACCTTTCTCCTTTATCAGTTTATTGCTTAATGTTTTAATGGCTATTTTTGCCTTATACACCTTTCATAAGCTAAAATCGAAGATTTTAATTTCTCTAGTTTACCAGAATGTTGCATATTCTCATGTTTCACAAGCGTTCCCAGCATTTGGGAATGTCATGGCTGACGTCTGGGATGACACGTCTCACATTCCTGATAATTTTAGAAGCGAAACCAATACAATTTAAGCAGCCCTGTCTATGAGAGGCTTTGTAATTACAAACCTGCATGGGAACTGAACATGTGACCAACAATAGATTCACCACAGAGCAGCGTGGTAACGATTCCAACCACAAGGCTTTGAGCAGAAAAGGATTTCATTTATCATGCAGTGCACATGAATAATTTATCATTAGATGGAGCCTAATGGGAGTTTTAAACGGTTTCAAAAGTTGGCAGCACATGACATAAAAGTATGGATGAGAAACATGAAATACATTACATAAAGTGATGTATCAGTCCTTTCTGTACATTAACGCTACAGTGAGTAACTTTTATTAAAAAATAACTTTTTAAAGTATTTGCAGGAACTGTCACTATATCCACACACAAAAGTACATGAGACAGATGATCTGTGAAAACAAATTATGTTTCTCTGCCTTCTCTTATTGCTGTAATGGCACTACCACACATAACTTAAAAACCAATCAGAGCAGTGGAATCTCTAAGACAGCTGTTCGATCAAATATGAATCAAGAGTCTGTAACTGCGTTGCCTATTTCTCCCCTCGGATGTTTTCAGAAACATATTTTAGTGTACTGTTTAGCTGTAAAATGAGAAGGTTTGTGACCCAGCTGCCAAGTTGGAAACATTCAAGCCAAAAGCAAAGCAAACTGTCTCTTATAGCGAAACAGTACAGTAACAAATGTTCCTGAAAATATTGTTCCTGAGTCTTAATTCATAATTGATTACATTTGTTTTCCGTGAGCTGCGGTAGATTCTAGCAAATGCCGATAGGACCTGACACATAAAGCCGAAGGTCAGCTGATGGTCAGCCATCAGTCAATGTCAGGCTGTTGATGAGTGTCTGTCGCCCTAGATTTTGTGGCGTGTATCACACTGTTGGCACCCGCTTCAGCATGCTGAATCGGCATCGAAGCTGGCTGAGCCTGTAGGCGAGTGAAATTACTCAGATTGAAATTTTAGCTCTGTACACGAGAAGAGAAACAGAGGTGAGGAAAGGAAACAAACGGCCAAAGTCAAGGGGGTGTGAGATCCTAGCCATTGAGCTCTTGAATCCGTCCCACTGGTCTTCGGGTTTCCCATTTTGAGCAGACTGCTAGCTGTTGGTATTGTTATTTCCTATCACCCAGGAGCACAGCGTACATGCATGTTAGCTGTTAGCTTTGCAGGGTGTGCAAGTGCAACTTTTTGGCTGAGACACAGGCGACATGAGGCGACACAACAGCCTGCGTTGCCACAAGCTCTTTGATGTCAGAATGGTGTGTTTGGGCCTTTAGAAGCCTAAGGAGTGGGAGGAAGAACCTGATTTTTTTGGTGTAAAGAAAATATGACCAAAAGCTATTTGTATAAAAGTCAACATCTGTATCTTTCAAGGAAGAGTTTGAGATTTAGGCAAATTTTCACTTTTGTGCTGAGAGTCAAAAGAGAAAATTGTTTCCACTCTCAGGAGAAGTCATTGTGGCAGTGTCGGCCAAGCTGTCCAGCTGGGCCAAAAACAGTGATTGTGATAGTAACTTTAGGCAAGCCCTCTGATAGGACTAAAGGCCGACCTTTGACCCCCATTAGGCGGACATGGAGCCATCATTCCAGTTTTTGCTTCGGTGCTCTCCTCCCTTCCTCCTCTGTTGTTAGAGCTTGTATCCCACGCGTCCTCCTCACTGCTCAGTGTCTTAAGCTCTACCTTGGCTCTCTCCTCTTCATCCTCCCCTCTATTTATCTTCCTCTCTGCACATTCCTCCTTGTTCTCTTGCGCTTTCCTCAGGCTATCTCCCCGCTCTTCTTCTTCTTCTGTCTCTAACCCCTGCTTTTGCTGTGGCTCCATGTTTATCTTCGTCTCCGCTGTCTTTTGTTGTCTCCTCTCGCTCCCCGCATCTGTCTCTGCCTCCAGTCGAGCTCTCAGCTTCTGCTCCCTCCGGCTCCATTCCTCCTCCAGCCTTTGGTACATGTGAAGGGAGAAGTGCCACCCACCGTTCTCCTGCAACATGTCCTTCACTTTACGCAGCAGCTCTCTCACCTGCTCCTGCTCTCCTCCCTTTCTCCCATCTGCCACACCTCCTCTGCACTTGCTTCCGGCCCTCTTGTCACTTTTCTTCCGCCAAGTCCCTTCCTGTTTCTTCCCACCTCCTTTCACCTCCTGCTTCCTATGCTCCTGCTTGCCAATGACGGCTGCCTTGTTATCAAACACGTGATATCTGTAGCAACACTTCTCCATCAGCCAACGCAAGGCAGGGCCTCCTGATTTGATGTGCTCCTCCACGCTGCACCCCCGTCTCTTCAGCCAGTCTCCGCATGTGAATAACACCATGGTGTGTCTCCATACTGCAGAGGTCATGATCTCCATCCTCCCCTCCACTGCTCTCCTCTCAGGCTCAGTAAAGTCCAGCAGAGGGATCACTAACAGAACAACGTGAGGTCCTCCGAGTCCACAGAGAGAAAACGCTCTCTGCAGTTCAATTTTCTCCTCTCGGGGCACAAATTCCTCAGATGAACCCCATCCTTGTGCGTCCACCACTGTGATGTGACGTCCATTGGTGACGGCGCTGGCAGCTGTGCTGGCCCCGCCTCCTCTGGTTTCAAAGACCTGCCCCCGGCCCAGCAGGGTGTTACCAGAAGAGCTCTTGCCTGTACGTCTGGGACCAACCAGCAAAATATGAAGGTCACTTGAGGCTGTTGGAAAAAAAGAAGAAGCTTTTAATCTGCAGCCACCGGCTTCAGCTTTCTTTGAGTCTAAACATTCGTGCATTTGGTGCTGTCTAGTATGCTCATTACAGAATCTGCTCATTCACTGAAGTCATAAAAGGCAAAGAAAGACGAAGAAGTGAATCTATCCATCTCATTACCTTGTAAAGATTTACTGTGATCTTGAGCCTTTTTTTACTCCTCTTCCTTGCAGTATTTGTCACACAGGATGCAATTCACTGCATGTTTTATAAGCATTACTTTAGTGAGAAAACATTTGTTCCCGACATATTCACGCTGCTGTATCTGACTGCAGAACTGGTCTTTGATCTGGAGCTGATGGCAGGGCACTAAACCGCACACCTCCTGATAGTTAGCATGGATCAAAAGTATAAATTCTGGGCATGTGTAAAACATGCTTGGCACAATGTAACCTTATCTCTGATTAAACTGCATGCAATGTATCCAGCATTTGAGACCATTTCAACAGATTTGTAATTGAGGTTTAAAAATGAACATACCAACACCTCCTGGTGGGCTCCAGCTTCCCATTGTGCCTCTCTCTTATGGATGATTTCTAGAGGCTGCAGCTGTTAATATTCCTCCACAGTAATGTTACTGTTGAGAACTGTCTTTCTAGTTGCACCTTCTTCTGCATGTACTGTACTATTAGATGTCTGAGCACCAGAGGTGAACCTTCCTCTTATAAAAACACTGACCGACACGCCTCCCAGGTTTTTTTGCCGACTGTGCATCCTTTAGAAACATAAAGCTATCACAACTTTTATGATTCCTGTCAGGTGTCCAACTCTCTCTTTCAGGAATGCTTAAAATGAATTGGACATTTTATTGTTTTATAGAGAGATTGAAGATTGTTGTCAATGTCTGTCATTATTTAACTAGTGTTGCATACTAATGGGTGACACAGAGCTTTTTTACAGCGGACTAAAGTCTTCATTTAGGGAGGCCATATTGATGGTGAGTTGCATCACAACAGTCTTCTATCTAGAAGTCAAAGCAGTGAGTGCATTCTGGTACATCCTGATATTACGGTTGATTAGAGATGGGAATTGATCAGATTGTATTGATACCATCAATAAAATGATTCTGCTTATTGTCCCAATTTTAATGAGTTTCCTTACTAATTAGTAATCAAGTTCTGTGTGGAGAATCATGACAGTGACACTTTTGCACCCTCTCTTTGCTCATTTGTGAAAGTGGGAGCTAATGGGTGAGTCGAGCTAGCTGTAGCCCTAGCAACAGTCTGTCTGTCATCATCTGAAATAGACGAAAAGAGAAAATATTTGTGCAGCATTCTCTGTCATTTAGGTTTCTTAGTCAGAGAAGAAATCTGCTAAGCCTGCCTGCCTTACCCTTGGATGTGCTGATCAGTTGGGAAGCAGTGGCTTTCATGCACAGAGTGTGAAACATACAGCATTACTGGAACTGAAGGCCATGTTGTGTAGAAAGATGTTTCAACATATTTCCGGTGTTTTTATTTTTATCATTTTACAGACATCAGCAGCAGCACTGTTGTTATCTTTCTCTGTGAAATGAAGCCTTGCTTCAGACTATTTCTTCCTCTCTACCCTGACTCCCTCTTGTTGCAAGTCTTCAGCATTGTAGATGCACGAGTTTGGCAAACACTATTTTGCAACAGTCAGAAAAATATAACGACAGGAATCAATAAGCTCCGAGGCATAGACTCAGATGGACTGAACAATTTGAACCATGTTGTGAACTGAAAACTGCTGTTGATTCCCAGCCCTGCTGTAGATGTGATGGTAATCACAGCTGTGTAAATAAGTCTCATCGTGCGGAGCTTTACCATAGGCAGTTAATTTACGGCCAATGAGTTAATTGTCCGATGTAATACTCTGGAGAAGAAAGTGATCAACACTAATAACTACATGGTGGAGTAATTAATGTGTTAATTACACAGACATGTAGTTATTTTGATTGAACGCCAAAGATAATTCCTCTTACATGCTCATAGTTTGTGCGTGTGTGTGTGTGTGTGTGTGTGTGTGTGTATGTTCGTGTTTGCTTGCAGGTAACTGGTTGCAGCCAGTGTATTTTATGCTACTACTGTACACATGAATATGGCAGGTTGGGCACATTGCAGCAGCTTAGGGCAGTGGTACCCAACTGGTGGGTCGTGGTCCAAAAGTGGGTGGCGGGCCTATTCTGAATGTACCGCAAGTGACTTGCAAATGTGTCAAGTGTACCCAAAAAACACATTTTATTTTCAAGTACTGTACAGTACATTTCCAGCACAGAGCTTTTACTCGGAGTGCAGTTTTCTGCTGCAGAGTGAGTGACTAACAGACAGCTGCTTAACAGAGACAGAAATCTAGCTCAAAGACATGGGCAAACACATATGACGCTGAATGACTAAGGAGAAATGTAGGCCTTGTGGCTGGACCAGTTGGGAACCACTGGCTAAGGGTGCCTTCAGACCTAGAGTTGTCTTGCTTTGGTCCGAATCAGGGACTAGTTTTGCAACTGCCTGAAGTTGATTCGGGTTCTCATGGGAGCATTTACAAGCAGACTAGATCAAATGCCTTGTGCAAGAAAACTGCTCTTGACTGGTCAGGATTTCATGAAGAAGGGTTCACTTGCAAGATAAATGTGACACTTTCTAATGTCACAATGGAGGGACAACTACGCAGGTTGATTTTAGCGCTGCTCATTGTGGACTATATTGCTGTCATTGTCATTTTAGTCAAACCACACAGTTTGAAAACGAGTCGCGGCTCCAACTAGAAAACAATGTTTTGATGCATTGGATGTGCTGAATGTGCATATTAAGGCAGTACAGGAGGAGGTGCACATTAATAATCCACCACGGACTGTAACATGCTCATGTTTAACCCAAACAATGTGTCATGTGACTGCAGTTGGTTTCGAGGTCAGAACACGTTCTCACCACAAACGAACTGCACCAGAGTTCGTATGTAACCGAAGACCACCTCTTCAAGAAGGTCTCGGTCAGGTTGTTTCGGTGGACACCAGAATGCGATTTCAGAGTTCACACCTGCCCAAATGAACCACACTTAGGGGGCAAATGAACTTGGGTTCGATTGAACCAAACCAAACAGGGCAGGTGTGAAATACTTTGACATAAAGCTGGGCAATATATTATAATAATTAATAATATTATATATCAATATTGTAGTTTTGTCTGTTCCTGGTTTTCAAGGCTAAATTACTGAATTTATCAGATTGTTCTAGTTTGTTCTATCCACTTATAGACATTATATCCTCAATACTGATGTGTATTCCAACAGTAAAGTTGCAATATCGATAGTGATATTTGGTCAAAAATATTGTGATATTTGGTTTTTAGAACTGTAGCAAAAAATATCTGCTAACTATTGTTATTAGTTAAATTAAGACAGTAAACAAATGAAGCGTAGTAGCATCAACACACCCATCATCTGATCCATCTCGAGTTCCTGGTTGTCCACAGTAGCCTCGTGCTACATGTTTACTACCACCAGCAATTTTTACAGTTGTAACAGTAACAGTTTTTCAAAGCAGTGGTCCTCCCAACATTTTCCTGTCCCAAGGCTCATCCACATGATCTGTTTGTGTGAGTTTGCTGATGTCCGTCCCTCTGTCATTATCAGTGCTCTCATGTTTGGTTAGTCAGCTGCCTTAATCTGAGCTCGTGCACCTCACAGATTATAGTTTACTCCTACTCTGAATGTTTGTGCATGTGCAACAGTATGTGTCGTCTCTTTTTTGGGCAGGCTTCATCCTGAATTGTAGGAGTCAGTGTTTTTGAAGCTCGACCTATACTAGGGACAAGAAGTCAGGATACCTCAGTGCCCATGATGCCAACTCAGACTGTTCTCATTTCAAATCGGACTCTTGTGAGTCCCTGAACTTTATGGAAGTGCACACCTAAATTGCCACCGTATGACTTGAGTGTAGCATATGTGATGAAATGCTGTAATTCACCTCTTTGTATCCTCCCACCTCATGAGCTTACTTCAGCTAGTGATTTCCGACATTACTCAGAATGACTTGGGGCGATTTCCAGACAGCAGGTATAAACTTGTTGCGCTCAGCAGCAGGTTGTGCCTATAATGGAAGTGGATGGGAGCATAATGACACATAATGTACAGTTGTATTCAGCCCTCAAAGGCAGTTCTTTTACCTCTTCCTGTAAATCAGCTGATGTCTAATTTAAACCGTGGTGGTGCAGTATTACACTCCACTGAAAAGTGACACCTTTCTGTCTCTTCCCTCCGGCCTCTCACCTCTCCCTCTGTTTTTTTGTCTCTGATCTTCAGTGTGTGTGACCAAACACAGATTAACACACACACACACACACACACACACACACACACACTCTGACCTGACAGGTAAAGCCAGGGAAGGATCAGCCGGGTTTTTATCTCAGTCAGGTTGGCGGTGTGAGGCCTCCTGCTGCGTGTGTGCACGTGTGAGAGCTCATGCCTGTGTACGTGTTACTGCACGTGTGGTTTTCCCACCTTCATTTACACTTAATCCACTGAGGCTACAGCAGCACGAGCAGTTTCCTAAAGTCTCTCTCCTCTGTTTCACCTTTAACTTTTCTCTCCTCCCTCTGTGTTTTTCTCTGCTCTGTTTTGATCTTTACGCTTTGATCCTTTCTACCTCATCTGACCCAGCTTCACCTGTTTTGTCTTCACCTCTGTCTTTGTTCTTTTATCTGACACACACACACACACACACACACATGCGGGAAGCTTTCCTAATTGTCCATATAATTAGGCGGCCTTGTCTAGTGATGCTCCCCATCCCCATGTTGGGTTATGTACAGAGTGTGTGTAGATATGTTTATTTATTTATTCCACATCCTTGTACAGTTTTGTTGGCCCTCAATCGATTCACTTGCTATGAATTCTAGATGTTTCTTCCTTGTGAAGGTTATTTTTCTATCTTTTACACTACCATGGACAAGAGAACATTTGATTTTTTTTTTTTAAAGCAATCACTAGAGATCTAGAGATTTGCTTTGGTTGACTACAGCTGTACTAGCCACTTAGCAAATGTATGTCCAATACCTTTTAAGAACATCTGGCTCATAAAGCCCTGACACCAAGCCGAGGGTTAGCTGTTGGTCAGTACTGGGCTGTAGGTGAGCAACTGTGTCTCTTGTCACTGCGGTGTGTCCCGCACCGTTCACCCTCGTCGGCGCTAGTTGTCTTTTTTCCCCACCGATTCAGCATGTTGAATCAGCATTTGTGACTGCAGAATCCGTCAAAGAATGAAATCACTCTGATTGGCGGTTCAGCGCAGTGCATAAGAAGAGAAACAGAAGTGAGGAAAGTAAACAAAGAGCCTAAGTCAAGAGAGCATGAGATCAAAACAAAATTGTTATATAAAGGTAAGATTACTTTTCTTCAGCCATTGAGCTCTTAAGCAGAAAGGCTTCGTGATGGTTTGTGTTATTGTTCGCTAGCGCACGGTAAATATGCTCTGTTCTGCCAACATTGAATTATGTTGTTGATGTGCTAACAGTCAAGATGGTTTTTGGTTTCCCTTTTTGAATGGCAATTACAGACTGCCAGCTGTTGGTGTGGAGAATTATTTCCTCTCACAGAAGAACAGAACGTACATGTTCATCAGCTGTTGGTTTAAGTGTTTGTGATGATTTCATGACATTTGATGCAGCAGGGGGCTCTCGTAGCCACTAGTTCTCTGAATTCAGTTTCGTGTGTCGGGGCCTTTAGGTTACTAATGCAGCTGGCTGAAAATGAAGCTAATGAGAGAAGTCAGAATAAATCAAAACAGTGAAGCTGCCGGCTGTAAAAAACAAAACAATGAGCTAAAAGATGCTAAAATGCCACATGATGCTGAACTGCAGAGTTTGGTGATAACTCTCTGTGGGCTTGTAACTTCAAGTAACACCTTTCATGTTTCACAACTTTTCTATTGTTCACAAAGAAGTATTGATCAGCACAGCTTTAAGCAATTATGTTTTCTTGTACTATTCATTTTATCTCAAAAAAGGTTTTCCAGTTGACTATTCACATCCATAATCTGTCACACTGTGAACAGTGTTATTTCTTTATTGCACTCTTACAAAATGCCACAGTGGATCGACATCAGCAGTTTCTCTGCAGATCCCACACAGAGATGAAGGATGGTTTGTCATGTTTGAAAAACCGTGCGTAAGCAGGAACATTAATTGAGAGTGTGCTTAGTGAATTATGCCAACAGATTTCCTCTAATATTGACATTTTTATGAAAAGGTCCGCCTACCTGCAGTTTGTAACTGTCAAGGATATCTGAGGGTCAGACGGGCTGGCTGTGCTCCCTCCTTGTCTATTTATCATCCTCTTCGTGTCCATCGTCCTCTCTTATCTTATGACCTCTTGCCATCTTTCTCTGCTTCATCTACTTTGCTCTTTTCTCCTCTTCCTCACCCCTGTCCTCCTCCTCCTCCGCTCCCTTTATTTTTCCACCTCTCCTTCACATATTCCCTCCTCCTGTTTCTCTTATCACTCAGCCTCTCATCCCAGAGGAGACGGTGAACAGTGGATTTACAGTAATGCGGGATGGTAAAGAGAGAACAGGGCTTTAAAAAGAAACACTGGCATGGCTTGTATTACCACCAACTCCTCTCTAGTAGCCAGCTCTGCCCACAGTGCCCATCCTTCACTGTGACACTAATGTGCCCGGTAAATTATGACTCATACCCCTGGATCTGTGCAAACAATTTAAGCACCAAAGTTAGCTTTAGCCAAATATCTCAAGATGGAGTTTGCTCGGGTAGGACATCAGAAAAAAAAGGGATTTTCACACCCTCCTCTCCTAAAGCTGTGTGGGACGGTCTTAGTGCAACTATGTTTGTAGCCATTAGTCCTCCCACCCTGCGGCTGCATCCTTTTTTAGTACAAAAGGGTTTTCTAACAAATCCTCCACGGACTGTAGCAACATTACTGCATTAGTTCTGCACAACACGTCGCTTCAGTGTGTGTTTAAGTGTGATTGTGCTAAAAACCGGCGGTGTTACACAATGTGCTGGGGAAGAGGATACAGGACACCACCGGAGGTACATTAGTTACGGATAACGGCAACTTCCCTCAGTGGCTTTGAAGGACGCTGGTGTTTGGAGTTCAGCGTCTCATGTGTTTGAAAAGGAGGACACTGTGCTCCACACCTCCTGCTAATCCTTCCCTTTGTTGTGTTATTTTAAATGAGGTCTGAATACGGTTATTTTGTTCAGTTTCTCTCTTTGTTGTGTCATGAGGAATGACTCACTTCCCCAATACAGCTGTTTATGTTCAGAATTGACTTTGTCATTTGAAACATTATTGAACTGTTTTTACTGCACTGCAGTGGATCTCTAATCCGGCGCCATATTTATTACACTGCATTGTGTTGTTTTACATACTGTTTGATTCATACTGTGTCCAAATACGACACCCCGGCTCCTGGAGTACACTTCTGTCATCATCAGATATTTGTACTTACAGTTCATTATTCTTGTCACCTTGGTTTGTGTCTATAACCTTATTTGTACCTTTCCTGTGTTTTATTCTTATTGTTGTTGCTGCTCAGACCCCTGGATTTCCCTACAGGGATTAATAAAGGTTATTTATCAAATTTCTTTATGTTGTTGCTGCAGTGTAGAAAAGTGGGCCAATGGCAAGATCTCAGGCCTATACCATGGAGTCAGCCTTTGCATTATGACTATGGTTTGTATTTTACAGACAATGTCAAGAACAAACCTGTTATCTGCCTTCCTACTGCACGTTCAGAGGGCGTAATCTGCAGATGCTTTGTGCATACGCAGATTTCAGAGGGGTCTGGCGGCACTGAGTACAGTCTACTCGCCACCTGCTACTGACATTAAATAGCAGTCCTCTTTCATGCTTAAGTAACGTTGGTTTTCACACCTGATGTGAACCGTAATTGAGTACACATAGATCGTAGTCGAGAACACCTTTTCAACTGGACCAGGGCAAAGATCAACAGACCCCGCTCGGTGTATGGTACACAGTGTACACACTAGTCAAGCATACTGGACTTTGATGTAAAGTACTTAGACCCGGGCCTTGGTCCTTTATGTAAAAACTCCTTCGAGCCATATGTTGCCTTCAAATGTGGTCATGTTAACCTTGTTCATAAGAAGAGTCCATCAACGCTGCCCTCTTGAGGTTTTCACGACATTGCAAATATAAATTTGATGAATGCTACAAGTTCGTGAGTTGTAATCCGTTTGTCAACATTTTCAGAAATGGCAGAGGCCATGCACGTTCATTTTTCGAAGGATTGAAAGCTAGAATGTTGTCATTTAAAAAAAAAAATAAAAAAATGCTGATAGTCCCACCAGCCTCATTTTTTCCCCTCTGTCATTGTGCCTTTGCATTTCTTGCATTATGTGACCTGCTTGCTAGCTTGCTAAATTGTCAGCCTTGGTGGCTTCGAGAGGCCGACAGCAGTGTCCAGGTTGTTGTCATAGCCTAGCAGCAATTTTCTCACTTCTAAACCACTTGAACGCCAAGTGTATTGTGTACATGGCTTGCCATGTGGTAACCTAGGGTGAGTTTATAGGAAAGGTCACTGGTCAGGATGCAGTGTAGTAGAGCTGTTAAAAGTAAAATAAATAAGATTTAACTTCTATTGCACAAAGTGGATTTTATGGATTTTCTGATCTACCAATTACTTTATTTTAATAGGCATAAAGATGTTGTCTGAGCTCGCTCTTTGTCAGCATGTTGCTTGAAATTTCAAGCCTTTGCAAACTTCCTCCTCAGAGATGCTCACATATACACTTGGTGTAATGAGTGAGCACGCAGCTGCTGCAGAGGATTTAGCTACAAGTCCTCATTCTTAAGACAATATGACAATTAAAGCTGTATTCTTATCTGGGGATTGTTGAAGTGGCTACCTAATTAGCCAACTTATGTCTTTCTTGTGAAATGTTTTTGTATTCGAGTCGAGCGCAGGCCTCCAGGGGACTGCTAGAGACATGTCTCCAACTGAGGATGATAAAAGTCAAAGATGTTGAAATGTCTACTTGAGCTCATCTGCTGATTTACTGCCTTAAAGCAGATATAAACTTGGATCACTGTTAGAAAAGCACTAAACATCTGTAACTCCGGTATGGAAACTGTTGGCTGTGACATGCTCTTTTTACTTTCTTTGTTCTTTTTCAGCAGCACGTTACAGTAGCTGAAATTCTGTTAACAGTGTGTACGTAGCTCAGAGCAGCTCTGAAGGTTACACACAGGCAAAACATGAAAAAAATCCTCGGATTCTCCTCTAAATCTCTTATTTTAACATCTGCCATGCAGCTGGAGAGATCTGGTTTTATTAGCCTGCCGTGATGTGAGCTACGGAGAAAACATCCCAAATTCATGTGACTACAGCTGGATATCATTTTGGGTTTTTTTGGTAGTTGGAACCACAGACACTTCTCTGTTTGTACCAAAAAGTTCAATAACCCTACATGTGACACTATCGGGTCTATCTGCCCGTGACTGAGCTCAAAGCCTCTGTATATGCACAGCAGGGAATTTTATGTGTATTTTGTGTTTGTTTATTTCACACCATTTGACTTTCTTGATTTGGAGATGTGCATGTTTGTCGGTTTGATTTCCTGTACTCGTGACCTTGCATATGTGTGTGCTCTTTGGGTCTGTTTTTCTGTCTTGTCAACATGTTTGCACGACAAGGTTTGTGGCTTTCCTTTCTGTAAATGTTTGTTCTTTTGTGTTTCACATTTAGAGGAAGCCACCCTGCAGAGGGTCGATAGTGTGCCGTTAGATTGGGAAATAAATACCACAATAGAACACATAATTGGGCGTTTGGTAATTTTAACCTGTAACTGATTACTTTGTGTACGTGTACACAGCACTGGGGTTGTATATTAGTCACCATTTTACCACTGTTGTCATGTGAAAGCCTTGTAATTGCAGTTTTGTTCGTTTTCATATTATATTGACTTTAATTAAAGGATTAAAGGATTACATGCTCCTCTAAATTCTGAAAACCTCTCGGGCTTAGAAGCACTTCCAAACCGGATAATGATAAAAACTGCATTGTCATCACACACGCACACCTGTTTTCTGTCTCTTGTTGACATTTTGAAGATAATACAGCTTTCACCCGACAGCGATGATTTCTAACGTGCCAGAGAAGATCAGACACTCTGACCTTGAAGAGTACAAAGAGGGAAAAAGATAAAAAGAAGAGGGTGAAAGAAGGGCTGGGAAGAAAAGCAATGAGGAGTAGAAAGGAAAGCCGGCAGTCGCTGGTGGAGCGACGCTGCAGGAGGAAAGAGGAGAGAGGTGTATTGTTACAAATGAGATGGAGCTGTGGCAGAAGGAGGGAGGAAGACTTGAGAGAGGATCATGTTTTCCTGAGCCTTCTATTCTATATGCAATGTGTGTGTTCGTCATTGCACAGCTCAGTATTTTCTTCAAAGGAAAGTAAAATGAATTTGCTAAGAAATCAGTATATTTATCATAAGTGTTTTTTTAATGTGGATACTTCTTTGGTCAGAACTGTTTTATTTATTTTTCTGCAGTAAATGTTACTGTTCTTCAGGGGACATGAATTTCTGGTCGTGATTGACAGACAGTATGATAATTTGATATGACTGTCACTAGCTGGGGCTGGGATGATATGTCTATCTCTGAATTTAATACCATCTTGGACACCAATTTGAAATGTATTGCACTTTCAGTATTTCGATACTACAATTTATTGCAATTTTCCTCACTTAGACCTCACTAGACCATGGGAAAAACTTGAATCATACACTTTCAGAGGCTGTATATCATGAGGAATATGTCCAAGAACAATGCACATCAGATGTTAGTTTTTCTTACTTTCATTTCAGCAGCATCATATACTACATGTAAAATGAATTCTGGCTGTTTTTATGGTCTTATTTTCAAACGTTTATCAAGGTGAAGCGCTGTGAGACCTTGCTCTGGGAAAGGTGCTGCATTAAATAAACTTAAATTACTTATTAAAATGTATTTATACAATATAATTAATTAAAAATATAAACTTTTTGAGGTAAACATTCCACTTCTATATTTTCAAATGGGCAAAATCTTATTCCATTGTAGAGCGGCGTGCAGCGTATTGATTCACCCCTCCTTGCCCTGCTCTCAGTCAGTACGAATACATGCACAGTTAAATGGAGTTACGATTACAACTTGACAAGACCATTTAATTGGACTACTGTCCTTGTCCCAGTTTACAAGCATGGGAGGGGAATTGATTTATTGACTGTAGTATGTCCAACTTGGTTACGATAGGTGATGATATGCCCCCAGCTCTCAGTTAGTATTGGACCCTTTTCCAGTTGACCTATTACGTCACAGACCAATCGAAGAACAAGTTAGCTACGGTACTGGTACCATAGTGGACAACTTCACAGCTCCTCCTTCCAAAAAATGCACAGCCCTGAATGTAGATTTTGCCATGTTGTTACCGGCTTCGTCTTCTGTTAGCATTTAATGCCGGGGCAGACACTGTGGAACATGCGCCTGGCCAGTTTGGGTCAGATTGATTGTATACATGCAGGAGTAATTCGGCTCCCAATAGCATTATCTGGGTGTGTTAGTCCGACTTTGAGAAATTCGATTTAGTATTATTTTAGTCAGACTAACATGTTAACTTTCATTTTAAAAGTCCGGTTTCATTCAGACTAACACAATAAATAGATTTTCTCTAATGTCATGTACACTGACTGTCTGTTGATCAGACTACAAATGAGACAAGGTTTAGCGAGCCACACACCACACAGCCCCTCCGCCTCACTCCCTGCTGCAGTCACGTGCAACCGCGAGCAACACTTCTCTCAAAATGTCAGCCAGCCAAAGCTTGGACGCTTGCTCCACAGATATGTCCAAAAAAACCTTAACACTCCATTAAAAAATGGACAGTAGCTGCAGCTTTATCACAACAACAAAGGAGAACTTTAGTTTGGCTTTGAGAGTTTCCTCTGTTGCGCTGACTTTCCACCACTTTGTCTTTTAAACTCAGTAGTCATCTGTCAGGCTTTATTTAGCTCCCAGCCCTCCCCTCAGGTCAAATTTTTACATCCATCATAAAAGTGATGCTGCTGTTGCCATTTTCACCCTCTCTCCCATTATCATTGTCTACAGACAATAAATCCTGCTCTGTACTGCAGTGCACCGCATCTTATTACAGGCGTCATGTCACACTCTGTGGCCCTATTACTTCTTGTTCCCGTTGCAGCAGACCCGGGGTCACGATTCATATCCATATAAAATGTCTCATCAGGGAAGAAGTTCTTCACTGGCCAGGATCACTTCACAAATCCAGCAGTTCTCATCAGTAAAACCTTATTACAAAATTCATAGAGGTCCGCCACCTTCATATAAATGAATCAACCACGAGAGATTGGGGTGAAAACAATTAGTTGCTAAAAGGTCACTGGTTTGATTCCCTGTGCTGCCAATGTGTTCCTGAGCAAGGGCTCAGAAGCAGAGAGGAAACGTCACTAACAAAACACTCCTCTGTATCCCAGTGCTGGACTGCAGGTAAAGAAATTCACCCACAGATGATATTCAGTCCTGCAGCATTTTAAAGCGTAATTCTTCTTAATGCACTGAATGTGTAATGATCCAGGGGTTAATGACCTACTGCTGATCATCCTCAGCTTCTCTCCTCATTAGTATCTCTCACCACTTTTAGAAGATGCTGATAGGATAAAAACGTGATGGAAAATGTGTCATTAAGAATAAATCTTTTTGTTAATGCACAGAGTGTTGCATTAGAAGTTGTTAAGCCCAGTTAATTGCTTGTATAATGCAATACAAAGCCGTTATACACATCTAGAGGGCAGTGGATGAGTAACACTGGGGCAGACATATGGTAAAAAGCAGCTAGTGGATCACCCCGAGCAACAAAAATATTATGAGCAGATACCTTGATGTTACTTCTTGTAGAGTCCACACCTTTAATGCATGACATACACCAGTATACACCTAAATAACACACTGCTGCTATAAGCTTTTGTAATACTTTATGATGTCTTCTAATCAAGCCTATAACACATATGCATGCCTTCTCTGTAACCACTTATCCTGTTAGGGGTCGTGGGGGGGCTGGAGCCTATCCCAGCTGACAACGGGTGAGAGGTGGGGTACACCCTGGACAGGTCACCGGATTATCAAAGGGCTGACACATAGAGACAGACAACCATTCACACCTACAGCCAATTTAGAGTCACCAATTAACCTGCATGTCTTTGGACTGTGGGAGGAAGCTGGAGTACCCACGCTACATGCAAACCCCACACAGAAGGGCTCCTCCACCCCAGGGTTTGAACCCTCCACCCTGGCTTCAGACCAAGAACCCTCTTGCTGTGACGACCAAAACTACAGAGCCCTTAAGGGGAGATTGGGAAGAAACAAAACAGATGGGTGGAAAAATAAAGAAACATTTGCATTCTCTTGCAAAACTTATGCGATATCACATGAAGAATTTTGAGTCTCAGTGTGCACCTACTGCAGCAGCTCAACATGCAAAGGGTCTGGGTGAAGGTGAATAAAATTTAGATCAGTGGTTGAGTGTGTCACTTATGAAACACACTCCCAGCCAAATATAAAAGAGCTTGACGAATCACCTGAAAAATGTCAGCAACAGCTTTGTTGTCTTGTAAAGTAATACTTTTTTCTAGTTATAATGGCGAATGTTACTGTAACCTGCATGCTAACAAAGTGGCCAACTGTCACCTTAGTTTAGGTGCAATGCCTGAAAACTGATGATTTGTCTCTCAAACCCCTGGCTTCAAACAAGATGCCAGATGAATGCAAATGTGACATAAAATGTAATAAGTCAGCGTTTACAACTTAGTTTCCAAAAAAATCAGTTAATGCAGCTTTTAAGTTCAAGTCCGATAAACATCATGCTTCATGGCCGTTGTTACAGGACATCTTAATGCATTGTGATAAAAGGCCTATAGAAGCTGTTATAATACATTAGATAATCATTAGGCTTCATTATGAAGTTATTAATAATGCATTATAAATATGGGCTCCATAGAAAGTACTCCTGATATGATCTGGCAGACAAAGCAGTGCTGTTTGGGATAATCTCACATTGCAGTGGAAACGCCTCTGGAGACTTGGTGGTGTTCTGATGTCTTCCTGTTGTTTCACTAACAGGAGCTAATTAAGTCTCTGTTTTGGCTTCAGAGACTTTGTGGTAAATCTGGTGAATTTTCACTTTCCCAGTCTACAGTTCACGTTTGTTTCAAGCTCTCCGAGTGTTTTTCCTCAGAGGGAAAGAAACAGAGCTGTCAGTGTCTCCTTCCTCTCCGAAACACAGTTTTGTCTGCTGAAATCATCTCCACACAACTGAGCACTAAAGAGCCTATGAACATGCTCAAATTAATTGGATCTGGTACAAAATTGCTCCCATCGATAGGTATATGCACACAGCAAGCACACACAGAGCTCACTTAGTAAGATTCAGACATTGTTTAAGCACAGTGAGCTCAAATTGACATTTTCAGATGCAGTCTCGGTGGTTTCAGTCGACCCTTCCGCTCAAACAGTTGCTTTTCTCTGGAAGTCGGCAGAACAAATGAACATTGTTCTGCTCAGTAGCTAATGAGCCAAGTGTGCATGTGTGTTTATGCATCTGTAAAAACATGTTTGTGTTTGTGTGTCTTATGTAACATCTATATATCATGTTTCTGGTCTAGCAACACTTTTGTTTTTGCCAACTCTTTGACTTTTGTGCGAGTTTATTTTTGATTCTGCATAAAATTTAGATAAATACTTCTGGCAACAGCAGAGTTTGCTCATCGTTCCACTCTTGTGGCAAATGAGGACATTAGCGAATGGAAAGCAGGTGTCAGTAAACACTCTCTGTCTCTGGTCAGCAGCCAGGGTGGTGGTAAAGCCAGCTTAGCATCACTGTTTCTGTTGACGCTAGCCTATATTTAGAGCTGTTAATGAGAGCCTGCTCAGTCGTTCACCAGCTTTCACTCTCTATCTACATTTAAGTGAAATAATTATCTGAACTATTATGAGCTGCTCTTTGTTAGTCAGTTTATATACATCAGAACTGAAACTATGAGTCTATTAATTGATCTGTCACTCTCTGGGAAATTAATAACAACAGTTCTGACAGTTGATTAACTGCGGGAGTCATTTATCAAGTGTGTGGCTCAAAGAGAAGGTGTAAACTGTAGTGCAGTGGGGCAGGAAAATATGCAAGGTTTTCCTCAAGTTGGTATCATAACTGATCAATGTTGCATTACTGCCAATGTGGTGTGTATTTCTTCTTCTTGTTTGTTTGTTTTTTGGTTTTTTTTTTGTTTTTTTAAATCAATCAAGTGCCAGACATTTGCTGGTTCAGGCTTTTCAGACGTTAATATTTTTTTGGTTTTCTCAATTAAATGTCATTGTAAAATTAATTGGTATTTGAAGCATTGTGGTGTACATTTGTAGTCTGTTTGTAGTCCAAGAAGTATTGACCAGTCTTGTTCGAGCAGGCTTTGGTTTCATGCAGGTGAACAATCCGTGTGGAGAGCAAAAGAGGCGAACACAGTGTTCGCAATGTAGTCTCGAAGCACATCAAACAGAAATAGAAAGAGAGTAGAACGGAAATTGAACTGCTTGCCATGGTCATTTTACTAGCTCAAAAGAAAATGGTGACTGATGTTAGTTGTTATGGTGACAACACCGTCAGTGGGTCTGTAAAGTGTCACACACACTAGGTTGAGAACTTTAGCCTACTGTATAAACTTAGGGCTCATTTATGCTCAACATTAGACACGTATACAGAGATGGATAGAGCCTTCTGTTTGTACTCTGCGTTTATTTCGTCCATATATGTGCACGTTTTCTGAAAGCTTATGGATAATGACGAAACGTAGCAGTACCACTGGTGATAGTGGGGGCAGTGTAGCGTAGCTCAAATGAGATACGGCCGTAGGAGACGACAAAGGAATTTAAATAACAGCGAAAATGTAAAGTACTGTATCGGAAAATAGTGAAAAGAATTCTCCGTCAACACGTTGCAGTGTATTTAATGGCCTTTTGACTCTGCCCTCTGTATCCATGCCATCACAAAGGACGCATAGAGGTATAAGGACAGTGATTTTTACAAATTTTGAAATGGACACATCTATTTTTGTACGGAGGGAGTACATATGATCCTTAAGCTGCAGTTTTCCTTTTGACCGTTTCTTGTTGATGCTCCTTTTGAAACCTGGGCCTATAATCAATGGAGATGGTGCACAAAAGTCGCCTCTTCATGTTTCGCACAACTTCATAGCTTGTTTGGTTACTGCAAAATCTCACCTCAGTGAGTTCGAGACTTGCAGCAAGTCAGGTTATACGAAAGTTAGCCTACAACAGTCACAGCTCTTTGCTGTGTCAACGATCTGACCATCCTGCTATGTTGATTTGAATGGGAAAGTTGTACTTTAATTCTACGTCTATGCTATCAGCTGTCGTCTGACAATGATTTACCTTTATATTAGTTGTATATAGAGTGTCAGGACTGTGTATAGGGTCTCAGATTGCTTATCGGAGTGTAAAGAATGGCAGGTGTGCTGATTGGGTAGTCTTGACAACACCAGAACTCCTGAAATATTGCCCATTGGCCCCGGAGGCTTATTTTCGTCAGACTGATAGCCACTGAGTCCACCTTGGACTCTGAGATATTGCAATGGACATTCTCACTATTTGCTGAAATTTAATAGACTAGAGAAATAAGGAATTTGTCAAAAGATAATCAGCAGTTGAATTTATAATGAAAATAATTAGTCCTTGCAGCCCTAACATACATGCATGATCCTCTTAGCACAAAAAAAAAGACTTGTGAGTCACCATACAGCCGCATTCATCTTCTGTATGTGCTGTTAATGTGAAGAGAGCAGCTCTCATAATGGCAGTGTAATTGAGAGTCAAACAGAGGCCAAACTAAAAACCAACACTGTCACCATGACTGCACGCAAGTGAAGAACTGCGGCTTCTAGGAGCGTGGACGAGCATTAATGTGACAGTCACACTGCAAGGACATGCTTATGTTGAGCTAAAGTGGATATATGAGTTGTGCGTGTGTAGAGGTTGGGTTGTCCTTTATCCTGTTGGTTTACCCTTGAAAACACACACACACACACACACACACACACACACACACACACACACACACACACACACACACACACACACACACACACACACACACAGATCCAGAGGCAGGTGATAGAGGACGTTCAGAATTACAACAGTTGATGGAAGTGTGGGTTTTTTCTTTAACACGAACAGCAGGGAGAGTCGGACAGATAGACTAGCTGTGCTATAATGTCACTCAGGATCCTCGCAAGGCACTTCACACCTCTAAAATAAGATACACACTGCTTATTACATCCTGTTACAAGATAAAGACATTATCTCAGAGGGTATCTCCACTGATGGGAGCTCTTTTTCTGCAACTTGACACATCCAGAGATGGAGATTTCCTTCTCTCTGCTCCTGTTTGACTACAAATCTGTCTTTTTCATCCCTCCTCTTTACTTTTTACTGTTTCTCCCTTCTCTCCGTTCCGTTGTTGTTCTGCCCCATTTCCCTGCATTTTCTTCCAGTTGGCATACCGGTGATTGGGTGCCACTGTGTCAGTGGGGGTCACTAGTTTCAAAGGCTTTTGCATGTTCAGTAAGCCATGTGTGCATACAGTGTGCCCGACTGAGAATGTTTCCTCAGGTGGAAGGGTTTGAGGATGGTGGGGGGGGGGGGCTGCCGGGATCATGGAGTTCATTTCAGTAGCGTGTCCCTCTTCCTCCCACTCTGCTGTGTAATTAGGCCAATCAGACATGGTCATTACTGTTAATTTAAACTGATGATACTGTAAAATGCGTGTGTGGAGGAAGCTATGAGGCCATGTTGTTAACACTCAATGAAGGGAGAAGGACAAAGAGGAGATAATTGGTAGTAAATTAGCAAGTTTAAGTTTGTAGTTTGGGTTTGTTTACTGTTTGATGGTAGAAAACTGAATGTCAGATTTTCCTTCAGTGCACAAACACATCCGACCAGATACACAACATCCAGACAGTCGCCAAAATCAAATCAACAAATCCCTGGAGCATTCTTCCACCAGATTTCAGCAATATCCTCCTCCTATTTTCTCTACCTCTCATAGTTACTGAGCTGCAGACCAGCCAGGCTTATTATCTGACTTTGTCGCCAGATGAGACATTAACAATAACGGAACTAATGAGGAGACTTTCACAAGAACTGAGCCAGAAAAAAGTACTGGTCAACATTTATCACTGATTCACACCATTGCACTTCCTGTCCACATCCCAATACACCTCCGTAAAACATCCAATTTAGTTACTAAAGAGTTGTGACTAACATGTGAACTGAGACAAGTGAAGAGGTGTCAGAAGAAGATGCAATGCCTTATTTGTCCACTCTGCCGTACACAGGCCTGAAATACGCACACAAATACACAAACAGGACCTATACATGTGTCAAATGGAGAGACGTCAGAGAGGCCCAGAGCAGTTGGGGGTTCGGTGCCTCTGGAGGATAAATTATGTAATGGTGACACTGTTTCTAAGTGACCGCAAACATTTCTGAACCATAATTTCTTGTTACACACCTGCCAACATATAGTGATACCAATATATATGTGCTGGGTGGAGTTTGAAAGCATTTAATCCAGACTTATTCTGTTCAAATCCCTTGCAAACTTAGCTATGTATAGCTTTCAACATTTGTAGGTAACTAATCTGTCATCAGCTTTTGTTGTCTGAGAAATTTACTCAAAGTGGTGGCTTTAAATAAATTGGTATGAAAATTTCATATCACGCTTTTAGTGACCAGTATTATCACAGTATTGTTAAAATGTGCTTAAAAAGTCTAAGAAGTGCTGATACACTCACATATTATTTTAAGTTTAATATTGAAAACTACAAATAAAATTAGCAGGATTCAATCATGGACCATCATAAGCCCATTTTTGATGCATCAAAATTTTTGATTTCTACACATGGTTTATTTTTCTCACTGACACTTTTAAAACATCACATACTGTATTTGTCATGATCCACAATTACACAACAGATTAATTTATTTGCATACAGCGTCTTTAAACCAGGGCGCACCAGTCAGATTGTATCCATCTGCAGCTGCACATGCTAACCTACTGTGGGATATTCATGTCGATGTAGTGTCTTGTGTTTGTATACTGTACTGTTTCACCAAAAGAAATATGCAATAAATTTACTGTGAAAAGTGAAGACACTGAGCGGGCCAGGTGTAGGGGTTTTTGAGGTGAAACAGACTGAGTAGAGCATACTGAGTCAGCCAGTCTCGTTCTTCAACGTTACTGCTGATGGCTGCTCTGCTCTGTTAACATCTCTGGGTGATGGCATAGAAAGTATTCACAGCATAGTTTGCCTCGCAGTGTCCAGTCCACAGGGTCCAGATTTCTCCTTAGTCATTAGTTCAAGGTCCACACATTGTAATTTATTCAGCACCACACACTGGCTTTTGGCCATGTCGTTAGTTACTGTAGCTAGTTTGCTGTCTCTGAAAAATGGACAGCTACTTGAAACTCTCTACAGCAGGAAACGGCACTTCAAAATAAGAGCTCTGTGCTGGAAATTCACTGTACGCTAAAATAGTTTTTTTTTTACAAACTAGACACGTTTATGAATCACTTGCAGTCCATTCAGAATGGACCTATGACCCACATTTGGGCCGTGACCCATCAGTTGGGAACCACTGCTCTAGACTTTCCAGGTGGTGCACCGCCCTCACAGTTCAGTTCGGTTATTAACAAACATTTAGATGCTGAATGGTCCACATGTGCATTGTGATACATCAAAAAATCAATTATTTCCCTCTCCCCTAAAATCAGCAGCACTATTCACATTAATGTTTGCAGAAACATTAAAATAATTACATAGCCAACGTCTTAAGTAAACATATGAAAACCAAATTACATGTACATTAACGTTAAAGATAGCCTGTCTTTGTAATGCTGTGTTCCTGTACAGTGCATGAGGACAAGGGACCACAAGGGACCAGCAGCAGTATCACTGGGTTTGCCTGCTGCACGCCCACTCTGTAAACAAGGGAACAACAAAACAAACCCACGTTGTGTGCGGTGTCTGCATCTGGCAGACTGTTGCTAACTTTGATGCTGGACAGTATTTACCAAGAGTTTTCCAAAGAGCAGTAATCAAACACGGTTATTGTGATAATTAAAATTTTAAATACTGTACAGGTGGAATTTTACAGAGGTTTATCATGACACCACAAACTGTGTCCTCCCTAGTGGCGGCCTCATTAATGTTAACAACTCATCTCAACTAAACTTGAGATGAGCAGCAGATTATATTAAGTATTAATTAAGTACGTTTTGCAAAAATTTGAAATATACAGTATATGATATGATAAGCATAAAATACAGATTCTACTGAAAAGGACTCATCACCCTGTTGGTCTTGTTAAACTACAAAACACCCTTGCAGTTGTGGAGACAGCGGCCAAAAGTTTAATTTTAGTTTTAATGGAACTGGCAAAGTTCCCAACAAAATAATAAGATGCCTCCTACTGTAAATGTTTTCTGCATGGCCACTATGTTGTGAAAAAGAGCAGGGAAAAGGAAAAGTGTGCAGAGACGCCAGTATCTGTGCAAGGCTAAAATTAGCTGATGTTTTGGTTGGGCTCTGTTGGCAAATAGATTTTGTGACTTTTTTTTTTTTTTTTTTTTTTTAACAATAATGTTAAGTTTTTATACATAGTAATTACGACAAGTTGGTACAGGTGGATGTGCCCATTAAAGTCACATGGGGACTTTATATGACTGCAGAGGAATATTTGTCGACAACAACAACATGATTCACACAGGTCTCTTTAAAGCACCATCCCTCTACCTCCACCTCCACCTCCTCTCCTCTGTGTGTCCTGCAGCTCAGACCGCAGCCTCCTGTATCTGTTACCTCCTTAACCCTGGAGTAAAGATCAAGGTCAAAGACGAGGCTGACCAGCTGCTTAGTATAGAGAGCGAAGTGACACTAATGTAGATATTTGCACTAGTTTTCCAAAAATTTTCAATTTATGATGTATATTTTTTACTTTCTTTAAATACGTTTATCAGCAGGACAGAAGGTCAGAGAGACAGATGGTGTTCTAACTGGACACAGAATAATGTGATCATAAACAAGCAGGCTGTTAGCATGTATGTGTGCGTATGAGGAGGAGGTTTAAATATTTATAGGTGTGCATCATCACTCTCCACCCCTCTACTTCTGGCTCTCATTCATTCATGCATAGCGAATATTAAGATGTATTATGCATGTATTAAAGGCTGAGGTGCAGGTATAAACATAAACACACCCAACAAAACACTAAAACAGTTTAAGTTTCGCTTTGTTCATTTCCTAAAGTGTTTTCCTCTCTCTCTCTCTCGTCCCTCCCCTCAGCTGAGCCTCTTCCTCTGATGGACCTGTGTCGACGTGCGGCCCGCCTGGCGTTGGGTCGTGAGCGGCTTCAGGAGATCGAGGGCCTCCCCCTGCCCCAGTCCCTGAAAAATTACCTCCAATACCAGTGACTGCCACCAGCAGAGCAAACTGGGAGTTCAAGGACACGCAAACCAGACCACCAGGAAGTCTAAAGCTGGATGGATATGAGAAATTAATTAAAGGATGCAAAGAGAGGATGATGGATGGGAGCATGTCCACACTGAGGGCACCACGCCTCTACTAAAGGGTGGAGATAAAGATGGTGGATGAACTGACGGAGGAGGTCCAGGCTTTCACACAAAGACAGCACCAGCTTCTTTTGGATTTCAAGCTGCTTTCCCATTTGTTTTTGACTTGAAATAAATTATTGATGATGATATCCCATCAGTGTCTCACTCATTCAGACAGAGAACCCAGCCAGTGTGGTTAAGAGGTGACAGTGTTCAGGAGACCACCGCCACCTAGTGATGAGAATGAAAACTGCACCGTGAAAGCACACTAATCCTTTCCCTGGAGGCCTTTCTGACACACAGTCAGTGACCATATCATTGCTGTTGGATACCATTGTGTGTATTCATGGTCTCCACTGACACAGGTGACAGGCTGCAGAGCCCAGACGTCCGAGAGGGTTTTAGCACTAATGTTGTTTTTATCTGATTGACTCGGGGCCCGACCAAAAGCTCACGGCGCATACAGAGTAGATCAGAAAAATGGCTGTGAGGTGTATGCAAAGGTTAGTAAGAGGAAATGCTGAACTTATCTCCTGGCTTCATGCAGACACATGTTGAGAGTTAAGCCCTTTTCAGACAAGGAGTAAGTTCCGTCTATCAGTCAAAGTGATGGCTGTTTGGTTACGTTAAAGTTTGTTACTGATTCATTCACAATGCTTGTACAGTATTTAGTATTTATTAACTTCTGGTTGAGTTGAAAAGTGAAGATACAAAGAAATAGAAGTGCTTCAGCGATGGATTTTTAAAATTCATTTTGCTATTCATGACCACTGTCAGCATGAGAAGCTCACCCCCAGTTCCCACTCACCAATTTTATCCTTTATTAGTTTATTTTATTACATTTGTTTTATTCTGTGGCAAATTTTCTACTAAGATGGCTAAATACAAAATGACAAGACAATTCACTGGGCCTCTTTTTGCCAATATGCTGTATCTAAAGCATTTAAAATTAAGAAGCTACTTATGATTGTTGTTGTAGACTTTTCAAAGTCTAATCGGACATGACAACAATCTCCTCTTGAATGATAATTTTTGCATTTAATTTTCACAGAAAAGAAAAATATTAAAATTATGACGATTATGTGATTTTTGCTGGGGTCTTTACTAAACTAGCATGTTCCCTAAACGGACTGTATTTTACAAACATAAACAAACAAACCAAAAAAAAAAAAAAAAAAAAAAGATGGTAAATTTGTTTAAAGTGCTCCTGAAGCTCTTGAATCAGCTCTAATCGAAGTTGGAAAAAAATGCTCAAAAACTCTGCTTCATCAGGACCGTGGGTTTGGTTTGATCAGATCTGATAGATGATACTCCAAACAACCCACCAGCTGCAATCAGATTTGAATTAAAATATTGCTGATTCTTGATTGGTTTTCTAAATGAGCGCCGCCCACTTTAAACCAGTCAGAAGAGCAGACAGAGGAAGAAATGCATAAATCTCTGATGTAAAATAATCAAAACTTCTCTACCTTCTAAAATTGTGTTCTCATTTGGACTCCAGCGATCACTGCGAGAAGCTGAGTGACAAAATACTTTTTCAGAGCCTTTAATAAGGAAACAAGATGTGGATTTAATCCTTTTAAGTGCATAATTTCTGCTGCTGTGGCCTTAATGATTATTTGATGCTATCCACTTATTGGGAGGTGTTATGGAAATATTACTTCTGCCATTGTTACTGTAACGCAACAAGTTGTGTGTCTGAAAGGGGCTTCATCACAGAAACCAACAGGTCAAATCTGCTTACTGTTTACAGTGTTAATCTGCACTGGGAGTCGTTCCTCTTCACAGGACACTAAGTCACGTATTACAATGTCAGTCACAACCAAAGTATTTCATACTAAGCCATGGAGTGTGTCAGTGTGTCTGTAGGAGCTGGAGGTCGTGGCCCGTCGCAGTGTAACTAGTGCTAACCTATTATTGGCAGTTAAGAGGAGCCTCATCTGCTGTTGTAGCACCCTGTTGTAGCTCACTGGTACCAGACAGTATCTGTCTGCTGTCCGCACAACTGTCTTAATGACCACAAACAAACAAACAAACAAACAGGAGCAGAGCAGATCTGGTCTCACTGGATCTCTAATAAAGGCTGGAGCAGGGTGGAGGAATATTACTGCTGATGCAGATGTGTTTCTGGCTCAGAATAGGATGTAGATGACCAATGCACAACCACACACACATAACAAACACATACAAACAAACACATACAAACACACACACACACACACACACACACACACACACACACACACACACACACACTGTAGACCAATCATTTTTTCCTTTCTAAAAAAAAGGCTTGAGTCACTTTTTTTTTTACGTCTTGAGTTTGTATTCTACATTATTATTATTATTAATATTATTGTGAGTGTGGAGTCTGATTCTGATGATAGCAAGATGATGATGATGATGATGACGATGATGATGATAATGGTTATTATTTATCACAAGCTAGTTCTATGTTTTTGTAACAGATGATTGATGGTTACATTCAGGTAAATTTAATACAAAGATGCAGGTGATGAAGGGAGAGAGAAATCAACAGTTGTTTTGATGCTGCTTTTATTATTATTTTATTATTATTATTAATATTATTATTATTGTTTGAGATGGTGGTGGTCTCACCTCCTGTTTTCATCACATAGAAGGACCATTCAGAAAAGAAGTGGAATGTAAGGACAGACGGTGCAGTTGAGATGTCAACAGATATGAAATGTGAATAAAAGCCAAGTGAATTTGAAAAATGTCTGCAGAGTTTTCCTTTTGTTTCTTTCCCTTCACTCCTTCGTGGCCCAAGACTCGTTTTGTGTCCAAAAACAACCCGGCCACTGATTTTTAGGAATGCTTTCTAAAATATAAAGTCATCCAAAGTACATCTGACACTTTCCCTGAACAGTTGGAGCTGCAGTAAGATGCAAAAGAGCCCGATGGTTCGACTGGGGCTGACACATTTTCAGCTTCTTTAATTGTGTCTGAGGGAGCGTTTAATCTACCGAGGGAGGCCTTGGCGAGGAAAATTGGACCGTAAAGTATTTGGCTGTAAGTTCGCCCAATTGTCAAGTGTGCAGTTTCCACTTCAGAAAGTAAACAGCTAATGCACTGCTCATCAGCTCCTGCAGCTGTAAATACAGCTCACACTCTCGTGCTCAGTTGGGGAGATATTGACGCGCTCAGGGTCTAAAAGGAAAACCTGCAGGGCACCGCCGAGCGAAAAAGCAGACATTAGTAGACGTGGTTACAGGCTTCATATTTCCACAGCACACAATATGGGATCAGACTCATCAGGTCCAGCTCATCATATCCAAACACACAGGGGGGATGAATGTTTGAGAAATCAATCGCAGACAGACGGTGCAATGATGCTGCCCGAGTCACTGGCAGTCCTGCTGGGGATAGATCCAATACTCACAGTCAAATAAGACCGGAGCCTCCGCACCAAACACACACTCGGTGTCTGAAAGCAGTGAGTTCAACAACAGTTCAATCCATTTTCCCAGCCACACACTGACATGAATATTATACTGTGTATGGTGCAGACATCAGGAGCTAAACTTTGATAAGTTCACACAGCAGAGCACCGTGTGATTTACAACAGGGGTTTAGTTCTGATGACAGATAACAATGAACCTACACAGGCTGATCAACACTTCAGTTACTGACAAGTACACAAGTCTAACACAGTGCAGCACCATCAGTACACCACTCTAAGGACGCATTCACACTGGCGCTATTTGGTCTGCTTTAAAAGAACCAAGTCCACTTCCACAGATAGTTCAGTTCGTTTGGAGTGGTGCGAACCCTGGTCCGCTTAAAAACTGGGGGTCTCGGTTCACTTGCAAGTGAACCCTGGTGCGGTTTGCTTACAGTGGGAAATACAAACAGACTATCCAGGGAACCAAAGAGAGGAAGCGAACCAAAGAGACAGCGTGACGAGAGCACAGTGCATTTTGGGTAAAAAAAACCAAAGCCAACAGCGCGGAACCAGAGGGAAAGTGGTCATTTCGGGTAATACCGTCCCCAAACGAGCAGCTGTTGAAACTGCGAGATGTTGTCCAGGTGGTTTGGTCCGCTTTAAAAAGTGCAGTATTAAAGTAAACTGAACCAAATAAAAGTGTGAAATTTTTTTGCCATTCCCCGGACTATCCTGGTGTGAATGCGCCCTAACACAGTACATGCAATCAGACCAGATTCCGCCAGGTGAAATTTAGTTGTGTAACGTGAAAAAAAACAAAAACAACCAAACGGGACAGGAATTAGACGTAATGCATTCACTTGAGAGAAGACAAATAATCTGCTATTTTTCTGAATTAACAAGATTATTATCTCAGACTTCTGACAGAAGTTTTCATGGGAAAAAAATCTGCGTGTTTTTCTGAATTAATATGATAATTTAATTTATGAGATTACCATATTATCTTTTAAACAAAAAATAAAGAATAAAAAAAGGACATAACTTTTTCTGAATGGGTGAATGGGTTATGCTTCCATAGGAAACAGGATGGCCAGGGTTTTAAACAAAAACTGAGGGAGCTAGCCTGGTATAGGTAATAATAGGTGACAATCCCAATAAACATGACCTTGTAACAACAAGTTCAAGAGGGGGGCAAGGCTGCCTGACACTTTAGGAAGGTGCAAGATTTTCCTCTGCATACGCACTGGTTTACCAGCTCAAAGAAATTTAGATACCTATTTGTCCATTCATTCATTTCCCGTAACCGCTTATCCTGTTAGGGATCACAGGGGTGACACTGAGCGAGAGGCAGGGTTCACCCTGGACAGGTCACCAGACTATCACAGGGCTGACACATAGAGACAGACAACCATTCACACCTACGGACAATTTAGAGTCACCATTTAACCTGCATGTGTTTTGACTGTAGGAGGAAGTACCCAGACAAAACCCATTAGTATTGGGATATACTGATAAAGAGATTTGGGTAAAACAACCATTTTGACCACATCTACCCAGCCTGCCAAAGACAGCACTTGTCCATCTGTCAGAATCCTCCTCCACTCTTAAGTAAAGGAGCAAAATTGCTGTTGAAGATATCTGCTACAGACCTTAAAAATGCCTGAGAACATGAACAACAACAGTACTTTCACTCAACCGTGAATAAAACAGGCCAAAGAGTATCCCCCGAACTAAGTGTTGATTACATTATGTATATAAAATGTTTATTGTCAAATGAGTATAAACATAAGCTGCTGTAACCCTGAGAGACCTCACAAAGTAAACAGGGAAAAAACATACAATCCAAAAACAACCAGCAATTAAAGACTGTGTACAACTACAGTATACCAGCCCACCATTGAACGCTGCTTAAAGGACAACTTCGGTATTTTTCAACTTGGACTCTATTTCCCCATGTGTATGTGTGTGTATGATTCATGGGTACTACTTGTTCTAAAATCGGTTCAGTACTGAGGGAGGCGGATGCAACCGGGAGCAAACGCATCCTGTATAAGTTTGAGCATTAAAAGTGCTTTTTTCGCCACTGACCGGTTCAGATCGCCAGTGCTATGAGTGCTACGAGTGGAGTCAGCCGTCAGTCAGTGTTGGAGCAGAGAGGGAGAGGGCTGCCCCGCTGGGTACTGTAAGTGAGTATGTGTGTATGAAGTGT
The DNA here is from genome assembly GCA_026686955.1 of Epinephelus cyanopodus. NCBI lineage: Eukaryota > Metazoa > Chordata > Actinopteri > Perciformes > Serranidae > Epinephelus > Epinephelus cyanopodus. The sequence goes on along the minus strand of CM048926.1, from coordinate 13,982,818 downwards.
GTGTGTTACGCTAGAAGAGTCAGAGTTTGGAACGGAGTCTTTTATGTGCTACCCCCTGGAGTGTTACCGGAGTTTTTGGAGTGCTCAAATAAATGGGCCTTTTTCCCAAACGCAAGAACAGGATGTCGTGCAACACCTTGTACCACTTTCATAGGCTGCCTATGTCGGACGGCGAGATGCTGAAGTTGTGGCTAGTTGTGCTACAAATGGGTGCTAACACTCCTGTCCAGACATCACCATCGGGTCTGCAGTGCTCACTTCTCCCAAGATGACTACTGCCAGCTGAAGAAGAGAAGACATCCAATCCTGAAACACCTCCTGCTCAAGAAAATGGCTGTTCCACGAGTAGAGAGAGCTACAGACACAGTGGAGCAAAGCTTGTGACATCACACAGCCCAGAGGTAAGGGAAAGGCTAGTATGCTATTTACAGAGATAGCACTGGCGATCTGAACCAAAAACAAAAACAAAAAAACAAAACAACAAAAAAAAAAAAACCCCGAAGTTGTCCTTTAAGAAACTGGCCCACAGTTGAACCGTCTTATCAAACATTTTTCTGTCATTACTCCCCGTCACTGTCTTTGCACTCACAGCATCCAGGAATTATCCTCCCCTGTCTTTTGCTTTTAACATGCAGTAGTAAAACAAGAATTTAAACAGTCACTATTTCCTGAACAAGAGGTCAATCAACTGACCTCTAACTTGGCTGAACATCAGACGGGTCTCACACCTTAATAAACAGAGGTCAAATCCAGTCTGATGCTCTGATCGCTCCATAAAAGGTACATTCGCACACATTTTATCATAATGGTAAACAGGCTATAAGCATTATAACATATTGTTTACTTATCAATTACTAATTACAGAACAGAGGAGGTTTAGGAAGATACTGGAGACTAAAGGGGAAGATAAGACTCTCTAATCTGAAGTATATGGCTATACTTAGAATAGGCATAATTTATGTCCTCTTTTATTTAGTTTATGTGCATATATATATATATATATATATATATATATATATATATATATATACTTTCTCTTTTTAATAGTCGATCCCTGTTTTGAGGAGTCAAACTTCTTCCCGTTCTGCAGCATACCCACGAAATGAGCAACACATGTCTGGTTCTTTTGAAATGTTCTCCCATCACCAGGAGATATCGTCTCTACTTCCACACCCACGTTTGTGCTTCTTTTGAGACTATAAATAAATAAATGAGCCAGTGTACATAAAAAGGCAGAGTGTGATCTATGAGGAGAGGAACTATACACTGATCAGCCAAAACATTTAAACCACTGACAGGTGAAGTGAATAACTTTGATTATCTTGTTCCAGTGCATTGTTCTGCCAGGATACCTTTGGATCTGGTATTCATGTGGATACCACCTGACATGCTCCACCCACTCAAACACAGTTGCAGACCAAGTACCCCTCCTCACGGCATTGGTATTCCCCAATGGCAGTGCCCCCCCAGCAGGATAATGCACCATGCCACACTGCAACCATCACTGAGGAATGACCCAAGGAATGTCACAAAGACCTCAAAGTGCAATTTATTACCTTTTTTCAACTGTAAATTATATCCACAAAGAAAAACTTTGTCACATCTGTTTAATCTAATAAGATTAAGTTTTCATTCTGTTTCTCACCTCAGTCATTTTTCTGCAGCAGCAAAATGTATCTAGTGGACTGAAAAAGCAGTTGATTATATTATTTTAGTAGGCTACCTAAAGTTTAATTTGTATTTGTAATATTAATGATTTATAAAATAAATTAAAAAAAATCGATACTTGGCACTGTGTGACAATACAATATTACCCCACATAAATACTGTGACACTATGCTGTATCAATTTTCAACCCTTAGAAACTAACCAAATCTATAGAGTAGTGTCAATAGAATAATACATTTAAACATTTCTGCCTGTGTGCAGACCGTGCACAGACTCTGCTGCTGCATTCATTTCCAACATTTAACCCTGATGCTCGCTAAAGCAGGAACAAAGCTGCACTGAGCTTCTATTCTGGGCCTTTAACAGGAAGCTGAGGTGTGAAAAGGGTCCACATCGCAACACGCGTCTCTCCTGGGGTGAGCTGCTTGATGAAAAACAAGGACGTTTTCCAAGTATTACTGATTAACAGATGATGCAGAGGAATATTTGAATAAACAGCAGCGATGCTCTTCATTATTTTGCCTCTCTGTCGGTTTTGACCAAAAAAAAAAAAAAAGAAAAAAAAAGACTTGCTGAGCTAATGTGCTGAGAGAACAAACATTACGAGATGACTGAGCCAAAGCACTTGTCGGATAAAATTGTTATGACTGCGACCATCTGGGACTGCATGGGCTGTTTTGGCTCAAGCTCTGCTGCCACATCTGTGGTACGTTCATGCTACTAACACAAACCCTGAATAAATAAAAAACAGGGAAACGTCACGTTGTTGCAGAAAGTAATGACAGATAATGAAAGCCTATAATGCTTATTCGGAGAATTAGTCATTTGGAGCCCACACACACGCTTGCTGAAGTACACGACAGCTACAATGTCTCAACTACTACAATTAATCAATATGCTGACAAAACACAGCTCCCACACACGCAGCAGCAGTGAGGAGGTGTGTGGCTCGTTTCTACAGAAAAAGGGATAAGTTAAACAAGAGGGAAATAAACGGATGACAAGGAAACAAGGTCCCTCCTGAGCCCTGATAGCAGGGTTCATCACGGGTAATGGTCGACTGCGTCACGCTAGTGTGTGCATGTTTTTAAGTATAATGTACTCAACAAAATAGAGTCAGAAAATACTCTGTCCTCTAGTGACAAGCCAAAACACACATACTGGTAATACACACAGATTTTTTCTTTAAAATCCGTCTGTTGCTGTCCCTAATTTTATGGTACTGCAATACTAAATCCTGGAGTAACCCTTTAATTGTGTGTTGATCAACCACAAATCAGTAATTTGAGTAACCCTTTAGTGTTGTCTGATATTCTGTTGGTTTGAAAGTCTTGATGGTGAGTGATACAGATTACTGTTGAGTCATAAGGGAATATGATGTGTTAGAAAAGTCATGTATATTTTTTATTCATTCATTTATTCATTTCAGCGTCACTGTAAATGAGCCTGTGTTGGTCTAAAGGTTAATTTTCTGCTGTAGTTTCACTGATCTTAAACTGGCTATTATAACGACATTAAACCACACAGCATAAAATAAGAACCGCAGAAATCAAAACATGAAGACCTTAAAAAGCAGGATAACAAGCTCAGAGAAGTGAAGCAGCATCCTGCAAATCAGGACTTGTAAAACGCTGTGAGTAAGACAAAACAATATCACACAGACAATCAGCACAAGCAGTAAAACATAACTTTACAGAAGGCAGTGAAACCAAAAGGGATGCAATCTGACAAAAAGCCAAGCACACGAGAACAGACAAGCGTGTAGAGGTGAGGTATGAGGTCTGATTGTGTTTAAGCCAAGTTTTAAAGGATTTGTGCCAAAAGATGGTTTCCTCCTTGGGATAGCTTTGTCTCGTCTGACTCTAGATCGTTTTAATCTATCTCCAACAATTTTCAGACACATGACTTTCGCACAACATCCACAATACTGCAGTAAAACAATTACACTAGCAGGATGTTTGCAAGACAGTGGTGCTGCTTCTATTTCAATTAGAGTGCAGGTACATTCACCATCAAGACATCAGAGTTTGCAAATAGAAGAACAAAGACTCCCCTGAACAACAGCTGTGACCTGAAGGGATACAGTTACAAAAACCAGCTCAGCTTATAAGGTTAAAGACACTTGAGAGGCTGATTCTGATTTCAAATAACTGTGATAGCACACCATGACTGTTATTTTAACAATTTTTTTCCTTAATTTTAGGCTGCCAACTTCACAGGGACGAGAGATTACAACTGGCCTCCTGGATAATTCTGTTATATGAACAGTAACGTTTATTAAAATGAACTCCCTGAGAAATAAGCTGAATAAATAAAATTAATTTCATAAAAAAATCAAATCAGCTCTGACACAACATGAAATATTCAGATGTTGCCGTTTGATCTGAATTACATCCATTTAGTTGATTCAAACCAGCATTCAGCATTTAGCTACACTGACAGGACAGTCTACATGATGTTTCTGGATTAATTATAGACTTGAATGTCATGGACTTGTCTTCTGACCATTCAAAACACTCTTGTCACACATATAGGTATTATATCATGCCCATATTAAGCTACAGGTGCATTAATGTGCGTGTTACAATTTACTGATGTAGTTGTTTAAGGCTGTTCTAATTTTCTACTTTATATATCGGTAGAGTTGGGCTATAGACTCAAGAGAAAATCAAATAAAATTATATTTTTGACCAAATACCTCGATATCACAACAATATTACAGGGCTAAGTATTGATGCTTTCACAAAATAATCACACAATGACATCTTTGATAAATAATCACTAGTAATGTGATTATAATGACTAAGGGGGTGATGGCAAAATATAGAACAGTCCCAGTGGTTCCCAACAGAAAACCATGATAGAGGTGGTTTTGCCTTTTTGAGAGTATACAAAGAAACCTGCACCATTTTTGATTTAACGTGAGTTCCTCTTTGAATGGCGGTGTATTACCAGGTGGCAATGGGGCCCCTCCACCCCACCTGCCCCAGTGCAACCACACTGCCCATATTTACACCCCTGTCACTGGCCCATTCTGAATGGACTGCAAGTGACTCGCAAACATGTCAAGTTTGTAAAAAAACCACACTTTATTTATAAGTACAGTACATTTCCAGCACAGAGCTTTTATTTTGAAGTGCGGTTTTCAGCTGTAGAGTGAGTGACTAACCGACAGCGTCTTGACAGAGACAGCAAACTAGCTCAACGACATGGGCAAACACAAGAATGACGCTAAATGTATTAAACTGTGGGACCTCGAGGTAAAGACTGAGGAGAAATCTGGACCCTGTGGCTGGACCAGTTGGGAACCAGTGGTCTAGTTGATTAATAAAATTACATCACTTCACTGTAATGCAGCCTTTAAAACCAGGAAAAGATAACATATACTGTATGATATTATAATATCCAAATTCTAAGAGGATTTCTAGTCTCATCACAATATCAATATACAGCTTAATCTACAGTGCACTGCTTCATATTCTGTAGGATCATCCCGTGCAGACAGACAGATGTGGAGTAAAAAGTACAATCATTTGCCTTTGAGTATAAAGCTACATGTGGGTATATTCAAGCAGCAGAGATGGGAGTAAGTCACACATGTGCAAGTCATAAGCAAGTCTCAAATCACTGTAGTGAAAAGTCATTAGTCAGGTCAAGCGAGTCACAAGTTATACTCAAACTCATACAGATAATATGAACTGTCACTGAGCACATTTACTGTCAGTACAAATCTGAGTTTTTTTCCCCTTGTGCCACTTTCTACCTCTACTCCACTACATTTATCTGACATTAGTTACTAGTTACTTAACAAATTAAGACTCTGCACACAAAACATATGAAAATGTACAAATACAGCTGGAACTATGAGTCAGTTATTGAACTGATAGAAAATAAATAAATTTGCCATTATTTTGATGATCATCTGAGTTGTTTAAATACAAAAACATTTTCATGACTCCAGCTTTTTTTGGTTGCTTTTGCTTTTTCTTACTTAGTCAAACTTTTTTTTTTTGAGGTTTGAACTTTTGGTTGGACAAAACAAACATTATGAAGGTGTCACTTTGGACTCTAGGTAAGTGTGACGCTGTCTCTCACTACTTCCAGAATGTTTACACACCAAACAATCAGTCGATTAATGGAAATAATCAATAGTTAATAGTTTAAAATGAGCTCCACCTAGACCAACTACAGCAGTAAAGTCCTGCTTGTACATTAATTCATGAGTCAGAATCATCTAATGAGATCAGATAAAGTTGAAGACTACAACAGTGACAGGAGACATTATTACAATACTTTCACTTGTAATAATTTAAGTACATTTTCCTGATTATATCTAAATACTTTTACTTAAGTAAGATTTTGAATACAGGACTTTTTAGATCAGTTACTGTTACTAGAGTAAGCCCCCTGCTCAGGGTGAAAGACTCCTCTCATAACACACAATATAGTGACTTAGTGATATTCCTCCACTACAGACCACTTTATAAATCAACATGAAAGCATCATAACGCACGTGCTGATTAACAACCACAAGAAAATGACTTCAACCACAACCGAAACTCAGACTTGTAAACCTTTTTCAAATGCAGACACTTGACTTGTCAGATTAGGAAAAACACAGGTGACACTAATTCAGTTAATGACCAGCTCAAACCAGCTCAACTTTCACACCGGTGAAAGCCAAAATGTGACAAAGGTCCACAAACAAAATGCAGCAAATGAGTAGAAACACACTGCAGAGCTACAGCTCACAGACACAGCAGCAGCCTTAATGTCACAATATGTCAGGAAAACCAGCGGACTCATCCTACCTTAGAGAAGTGCAGAGGTCAAACTGTATCTCGGCGGAGACTAAATCCAATTAAAACTCAGGGAAACTTGTCTCCCTCCATTAAGGTCGACTTTATGGCACTTGAACATGTTTATTTTATCTATAAATAATTCCTGAAGCGACATGAATAAACTGTTGGCAGGTTAGTTTGTTTCTGGAGATGCTACATGACCAGCTGCAGGTGTTTCCGGTGATGTTTTCAGGTGAACAGCGCAGCAGGTGGCTGCTTCAAACATCCCGCCCCTTCTCACAGGGTGCGTTTGATTTATGTCTCAGTGAGTCCCTCCAGTTCCTCTCATGGTTAGTTTCCTTAACTTGACTTACAGCTTTTTCTTTTGGCTTAAAATGTGTTTGTATCTAAAAAAGAGGGCATGAAAATGAGACGTAAGACACATAAAATATTAAAGTTCATAAGACAAGTGAGGCAAATTTATTTTTAACACGTTAACACATTTCATACCCGAACCCAACCCAAAGTGCATCAGATTACAAAAACACAAGGAACAAATGATAAAAAATAGTAAAAGCAAGCAATCAAAAGCACATAGAATAAAAATAGCGAATATTATCTTTATATCTAATATTTATTTAGCTTTTTTAAGTCCAGTCATTGTAGTAACTTTTATTGTATATTACAGAATTGATTTTATTATTTATGGTTTTTTATTAAGTGTATCTTGTAAGGTGTCCATAAATAAAATGCATCATTTTTATTATCATTAAAAACCATAAATTCAAACAGGCAAAAGCACAAAGAGTAAAACCAAAACACATGGAATAAAAAACAATAAAACGAGCAAGTAAAAGAAATTAAAAATGAATTAATTCAAAGTAATGATAAGCAGATCTTTAAGTCTTCAGCTAGGATATAAATGTGCTCAGCATTGTTTCAAGTCTCAGCTCTTCTGACAATTTGTTCCACATTTGAAGCATCAAAGCTAAAAGCAGCTTCATCATGTTTAGTTTTGACTCTGGGAACAATCAGTAACCCAGAACCAGTCATACTGGGAGGTCTGGGAGGTTTGTACTGGGTCAAGAGATCTAACCACAGACTGTATAAATAGGATGTGACAAGATACTTAGATCTAAACTGTTAACCTTTTAATGTCCACACTAAGAAAAAGATAATGGAAAATTTTGTCTTTGCATATTTTATGTCCTCGGGGCAATAACAAAAAAAAATGTTTGTTTTTTAAACAGACTCCATATTTTTAAATATAGGCTTCTACCAAATGATTGAGATGTGTACCATGTACTGTTTTAATACTGTAATATATTAGTATATCATCATATATCAGTTTGTTACCATAGAATTAGAAGTATTAGCAGTACTAGTTTATTTACACACATTTATTCTGGATATTTACCATTACAGGAGTTTGAAAACATCTCAATGATGGTGAAAAATTATACTTATATAATACTTTTCATCAAATATATAATGAGATAATATTAAATAATAAACAACAGTGACTATTTTGTTTTATGAAAATGTTAATTTCTTATCTTAGCGTCTCTACCTTCACCATATAAGGACAATTCAACTGTTTGGTATCTAAGAAGACATGCCCTACCCCCTAAAACAAACATCACTTTGCATTTTTCAAGGCTTATTGCAAACTAAAAATCTGAACAAACTCAATAGCAGTTAATGGTTTTCTTGCCAGTCTGAGGCGCCGCATGTGTAGTTTTCTGCAGCACAGGTCCATTAGAGTGTTATTGAACATGTGGCGCTCATCAGTTAAAAAGGCACATTAAGCTGCTAATTAGGCGATTGTATTTCTTCATCCTCGGGGACCCGCTGGCTGGGTGCAGAAATGAAGAGTCAGCACTGTTGTGAGCGGAAGCTGAAGCTGAGCTGCAACTCTTCATCTGCACGAGCTGCACGTTCAATAGATGAACTCAATTAAAAGCTTAGTGGGATTGACTGAAAATCTATATATACTCAGGTTTACACAACACGAGGGGTTCTGACTTAACATTTTTATTATAATATTGTTTCCTGTAACATGTGAAACAAAAAATGAGAAGTACTGAGCAGTTTTTTTTTCTGGAGGATAATAACAAATCGCGTATTATTTAAAGGTGAAGAAGTGCCATTTATTTTCACTGCAGGATGTTTTCCATAAACTAAACCTGCAAACAGATTTGATGAACAAAGCAGCAGTGGTAAAAAGCAAAGCAGTACATTTACTCTTAAGTACACTTTTTAGGTACTTGCACTTTACTAGAGTGTTTCCATTTTATGCAACGTTATAATTCTAGTCCACTACATTTCAGTGGCAAGTATTGTACTGTTTTCAACATTAGATTTTAATTGACAGCTTATGTTACTTTGCAAATATGAAGTTACAATGTATAGTTATAAATTAAACTACCCAACTGTATATAAATAATCAAAATTAGCACCACATTAACATGCTGCAGCATTAAAGTGATGAACACATTACTGCATCAGTAATTATAATCCATGATTTAGCACTGGGCTGATCTGAATAATGAGTACTTTTACTTTTTGTACTTAAAGTATTGTGATACTGATACTTTTGTACTCAAAGTAAGATTTTGAACGCAGGACTTTTACTTGTATTATTAGTGCACACAGTAGCATTGCTTCTTTAATGTAAACGAATACTTCACCCACAATATGACCACTTCTATATCAGTTAGTAATGTTGTATTACCTTGAATTCATGAAGAAAACTATACACTAACACCTCTCTTACACAACTTGTGCAGAATAATCCAAGTCTCATTTATTCAGTCGTATGCTCAGTACCTGCCAAACTCGTGTTTTTGCAATAAAACCTTAGTACTGGAGTTTCGCTTCGATAACTTTCACTCTCAGTTTTAAGAAAGAAGGTGAAAATGCATGTGTTTGGGAAGTCCTGAACACACGACTGGATAAATGAGACTTGGATTATACTGCAGCAGATGTGAGATATTGGAAACAGATGATTTAATATGGATTTGCTGTTGTTAAACCTGTTCCCAAATCAATCATTAAATCAATTTGTTGGTGTTTTCTCTGGAAGCATGCAAAAAAAAATAGCTTTCTTCAAAAACTTCAAGGTAACATGGCACAGTTAATTAATTTACAAACCGTGGGTGAAGTATATCTTTGAGTACTTTCTCCCTGACTGAAAAGTAGATGCTTTCATTCACCATCAATTTCATATTTAAGATTTTCTTGCAGGTTTTTGTCTGAAGGTATTAAAATGTAACTATTAATGTTTCCTTCCACCAGCAGAGATCAGTAAAACTCCACCACTGAGTTGGACCCTGTTGGATGTACTGAGTATATTTCTGCCAAACACACACACACACACAAGCACACACACACACACACACACACACACACACACACACACACACACACACACACACACACACACTTGGTGTTAATATGATCTCATCTGATTAAGGAAGCAACATATACATATTGTTACCACCTGGCTCAAGGGAGGCTACACACAGATATGTCAATCAAAAAATGTTACAATATTAAAATAAATAGCAGGGATATTTATTCTTTATTTAAGTTGGCTATATGTGTGTTGTTGGGGTTTTTTTTGCCTCTGAGGATCAATTGTCATTGATGATCACACCTTCTAAAATGAGGTGTGTTTTCCAATATCCTCTCTTGTCATTTGCTCCTGTTAGAGCTCTCATTCTTCTCCAAACAATCCTTGTAATTCATGTTGTTGCCTCTGTTTGTGTCGGACCTCACAGCAGCCACATCCATGTAATAAATGATCCAGACACCCACAGCGGATTATAAACTGGTTTCTTCATGGCCCCGTTCACCACATTATTGCAAAATGTTACATCATTAAATGTGTGCCAGTGTGTGTCTTCACCACCACAGCCAATTTTCTAAGTCAACACTGCAGGAGTCTTTATTAAGGTCCTCACTGAGGCCTCCTCTCTGTCATCTTCATCATCTGTTTGATTGGTTTGACCTGGGACTAAAATTAGTACAGACATTAAAATGTTATAGGGTTCTTGTTCAGTTTGTTTTGTATGGAATGAGTTGCTCTTACATGGGATTCTTTTCTAACATACAGTACACTCACCAACCACTTTATTAGGTACACCTTGCTAGTACCAGGTTGGACCCCTTTTGCCTTCAGAACTGCCTTTAATCTTGGTGTCACAGATTCAACAAGGTGCTGGAAACATTCCTCAGAGATTTTGGTCCATGTTGACATGATAGCATCACACATTTGCTGCAGATTTGTCGGCTGCACATCCATGATGTGAATCTCCCGTTCCACCACATCCCAAAGGTGCTCTCATAGATTGAGATGTGGTGACTGTGGAGGCTATTGGAGTACAGTGAACTCATTGTCATGTTCAAGAAACCAGTTTGAGATGATTTGAGCTTTGTGACATGGTGCGTTATCCTGCTGGAAGTAGCCATCAGTAGATGGGTACACTGTGGTTGTGGTTGCACTTGGTTGTAACCAGTGGTTATTTGAGTTACTGTTGTCTGGCCATTCTCCTCTGACCTCTGGCACCGACAACCATGCCACGTTCAAAGTCATTTAAATCACCTTTTCCTCCCCATTATGATGCTCAGTTTGAACTTCAGCATGTTGTCTTGACCATGTCTACATGCCCAAATGCATGGAGTTGCTGCCACGTGATTGGCTGATTAGCGATTTGCGTTAACAAGCAGTTTGTACAATCAGGCTTCCACCTCACCATCTATGTCGCCAACTTCCCTTCTCCAAAATATCTGTAAGAATGGGTCAAAGTTTCTCCCATCAGGTCTGTTCCTATAGATCACAACTTTTGTGTGGGAAGTGACATACGCCTCTTTTAGGCCTTGTTTTGTGCGTATGCAATGTTTATAAATGAGACTCCTGGCCTGGCAAAGAAATAACGCCACAAAATATTTTTACACTTTGGTTTTTGTATGGATTGTTTTCTTACTGTGTACTAAAGATGACGACCAAAGTGTGTTTTGTTTTTCTTTTCAGATGTCAGAGTTTGATGCCAAGAATCTTTAGAGGCCTGAATAGTGAAACTGCAGAATCTGCAGATTGTTTTTGCAGCTCTAATAAAGGTTATAGATTGAGGCCAAATGCTATTATGCAGCCTTGGTTGTTGTTTGATTGTACAACACCTCTGACATAGTTAATGTTTGATGATGCATTACACACATATTGTAGAAGAGAACTCATTACTGTACATATCAGGCCTTCGTGGGATCAGAAATACAAACCACTGTGCAAATATTCAGTAATGCCTTGTACATAACAGCCCCCTCTGTCTATGTAAGCTCATCATGTAAACAAAAGAGACCCTCAGTCAGCTTTCTGCAACATGTGATGTGAATTCAGGCAGCTGTCCAACATCTACAGTGACGGCTCATTAATTATGTTAGTCTCTCAGTTTGCCAGCACACACACACACACACACACACACGTCAGAGGCCTGGTGCAGAAACAAGACAGAGCGTGTGTAGAGTCTAAAACAAGTCTTTATTGGTCAATATACAGAAAGCAGTGGGATGACCACTAAAGAGAGAGAAATCCCAACCATTTTGTTTACAAAAAGAAAAAGAAACGGATATATAAAATAACTGTCTTGAACATTTTTACAGGGTTTGTTTTTATATGTAAAAGAATCTTTTTCTCTTTAATCCTTCAGAAGCACAATATGACAAAGGGGGGACAGGGACGGGGGGTGGGGTGGGCGAGGGAAACAAGGCAGTTGTTTCACAATGATGACATCACAATCACAGGTGCTTAAAGGCCGACAGAGGGAGGGACGGGTGAACAGGAGACGTATCAGTTAGAGAGCTCAGAGGGAGTAATAGTCACTGATAACGTCTGGACATGATGAGAAGGTAAAGGGTGATTTCTCTGAGTAGAAATGGGAATGTCAGAGGAGTCACTTTAAGATCGTTTAAATGTAGACAAACTTAATGGGATTCAGTTTTGTCTGAGCAATTTTACTTCATCTGCTTTAACGATGGTACAAAATGGAATTAATATCAATGAAGTTACCACTCCTGCTGAGAGTTGTGGTGACGTTGTGCAGGAGTGGCGACTTGATAACAACGGTGAGATAAACAATCACTTTTTTCTCCAGCATTTAGCTCTGTAGGTCTTCATCTGACTGTAAAGGGGCACTCCACCAATTTAGTTCAGTTTACTCATCAAAAGGAGCACTACTACGTTGATGAAAATGTCATCTGTCTTATGAAAATAAGCTTGATGAACACAACAGAAATCCTGCGTTACTAATGGGAGCATTGCTTTCAAAAGGACCTGGAGTCGGTTTCACAAAGATATTTTAGTGAGGTGATCTTCAAAAATAACAGCTGATCTACATACACACTGATCAGCCAAAACATTAAAACCACTAACAAGGAGACAAGGAGGCCCCACCCTGGAGTAGGGGTACCTCTGGGGTACCTCTTGGATACTGGCAATTTTATTTATTTAGCCCACTGTCACAAATCACAATTTGCCTCAGGGGGCTTTACAGCACACAACATCCCTCTGTCCTTGGACCCTCACAGCTGACGAGGAAGAGCAACTGAGGAGGGATCCCTCTTCCAGGACGGACAGATGTGCAATAGATGTCATGTATACAGAACAGATCAACATAATACATTTACAATAATCAGTATGACAAAATGATACATAAAGAGAGACAGAGACAGTATATGTAACATGTATAACAATAGCAGATGTATGACTAATAACAACAGCAGTAGTAGGAGGTATCAGGCAGGACCACGGCAGCAGTGCAACCACGACCCACAATCCAGGCGTTGCCGTGAATTAAGGAAACCTGGGAGACAGTGGAGCACAAAGGCTTGAATGCTTGATCAGATTGGGATCTGGTGAAATTGGAGGCCAGATGGACACCTTGAGCTCTTTGTCACATTCATTGGGCCATTACTGAAGAGTTTTTGCAGTGTGGCACAGCGCATTGTCCTGCTGGGGGGGGGGGCACTGCCATCAGGGAGTGCAGCTGCCATGAGCAGGGGTGCTTAGTCTGCAACAATGTTTGAGTGGGTGATGTGTGTCAAGTGGCATCCACATAAATGCCAGGACCTCAGGTTTCCCAGCAGAACATTGGACTGTAACAAGATCAATTAACTGCTTATCCTATTAAGGGCTGTGTGGGGGCTGGAGCCTATCCAAGATGACACTGCGTGAGAGGCGGAGAACACCCTGGACAGGTCACCAGACTATCACAGGGCTGACACATTCATACTCACCGCCAATTTAGAGTCACCAATTAACTTGCATGTCTTTGGACTGTGGGAGGAAGCCGGAGTACCCGGAGAAAACCCACGCTGACATGGGGAGAACATGAAAACTAGGTACAGAAGGGCTCCCCCACCCTGGGTTCGAAACTAGAGTTTAATGCAAGTTTCACAAAAATAAAGACAGACTATTTTCACCCCAAAAAGTTAGCCGCACTATCCCCAGGCTAACTTGGGACTCAGAGCCGAGTTTCCATGGTAACAAGCAGTGACACCTGCTAATCAGCAGCACCGAGTGATGAAAAGAGGCTCATAATATGTGGTTTGCTAACAGTGTTGTGGGGCGAGTAATGAGACGGGAAGGAGTTCTTCAAAGACTGCAGTGGAATATACAGCAGTGAGGACACTGTCAGTCATTTCCTTTTGCCCGCAGAAGCTCTCCTGAGTCTGACTGATGACTCAGCAGAAATATTGAGCCCTGTCATGTTATTAATCCTCAGCATCTCAGCTCTGCGACAAGTCTGTATTGTGTGGAGATTTTATGCTACTGGAAGCTTTTTGTATTATTGCACACTTGAATTTTCCCAGTAAAATGCCCTGCAGCCATAAAAAGGCTTACATTAATTATCTGACCTTTTAAGGAGGAGGTTTTAATGACTCTAATACACAACATCCCAAAGAAGCATCTCTTTAAATACCCACATTCGAGGAGTTTTATCTCATCAGTGCAAAACTGCATTGGTAATTCCTGCACTTTCATCCTTAGAAGAAATTATTACCAAGGATTGCAATAGTAATGATTTGATTTCATTAACTGGCTCACATCTGTTTCTAATGAGACCTCAGTATCATAACTTGATGTACGGAGGGCAGACTTTAAAGAGGACATTTCTCATGATAACTGGAACACAGCCTGTGAGGAGGCTCGGACACAGTCAGCCAACACTAATCTACAGCTACTTCAATACAATTGCTTGATACAGACTTATGTTACCCCTCTCCAGCTGAATAAATAAAGCTGCAACACACCTGACACTTGTTATAAATCTAACGAGACTTAAGGAAGATTTATGCAGTATTGTATTTGGGAGTGTGACAAAACATGGAGAGAGTTAATCAATAAAATCACGATCATTTTGTCCAGGAATATTCAACTGGACTCCTATATCAAACAGATCTCGATTTTGCCACTGCAAGCAAAACAAACTACAGTACAGTAGGTGCTTGGATCTAGAGTATGGATTGATATTGTCAAATTGCGTCCCCCTTGTTAACCTGGCATCCCTCTGCATCCAAAATAAAAAGATACATAGAGAGACCTTCAGGCACCGTCACACCGATGATGACGAACTTGATTGTGAACTGCAGGTAGATGGGCAGAGACTTGTTGGCAAAGGTAACTCCCCTGAATCCAGAAGGTATCGATCAGGAAGAGACTGATGAGGTTGATGACAGTGAGAGCCGACATGAACAGACCTGCTTTGCCAATCTGTGCAGCCAGTTTGGTCAGCGTCCCCTGGAGGTTCGACTTCTCCTTCTTTGTGTGAAGATGATTCCAGTTTGAGAGTTCGCACCTACAGCTGTGACCAACTTCCAGAGCCTTCCATGATGTGAGTACCTGACATCAACAAGGGGCCTTTGTTGACGCTCTTCTTGACATGATCCGACTCCCCAGTCAAACAGCTCTCGTCAATCTTGAGATCGTTGTCAGTAGCGAGAAGGTCACCATATTTGACTTCTGCAATGTCTCCGACGACGATCTCTGATACTTAGATCTGATTCTCCTGCCCCCCCTCGGACCACGATGAACTTCTACTCCTGCTCTGGAAGCCGTGAAACTGCTTCTCTTTGCTCCAGTCATTAAATGCTGTAACAAGGACCGGGCAGACCACAGAAAGTAGGATGGCAGTGCCTTCGATCCATCCAGTCTCCGCCTCACCCTCCGCCTTCACGCTGCCAGCCACTATGCCAGTTTTCTCTGTCACCATTGGGCGGTCTGTAGTAAAAAAGGACTAGTAGAGAAAGAAAGGACTAGTCGCTGCCACCTCCAGGAGGATTAGCATCATATCCTGCACCCTAACTGCACAAACATTTCTGGCTTTTTAGGCAAGTTGAGGTTCTGTCCAAACTCCATTTAAACTTTCCGTTTAAATCTTTGACCAGTGATGTTCTCAGTCTGGCACACAGTCCTTAACATCTCCATAACTCTCCTTGATCTTAGTTACTGCTTCTGCTCCTCTTTGATCCATGAGTAGGAGCAGCTCCTGCAACGAGCAGCTGAACTTTGCCTCATGGTCAGCATCGCCACATCGGTATGGACCCAGGAAAAGAATTGTTGGCCATGTCTCCTTCCCCTGGCTCTCGACAGAGGCCTCCCAAAAAATACGGACTCAGTGGTCGGCCTGAGGTGCAGATCTGGCCTGACAGGGACTGCGTGACTTTGATGATACTTCACTTATTGGTTAAATCTCTCTGTGTGTGATTGGGCATGTCTGTACAGGTGGGTGGGCTCGGGATGAATTACGCTCAAGACTTAATTTGTTTTTACTCACAGATGTTTTATGCAAAAGCGCAATGAAATTACTTTGTGTAAAATGTGCTATATAAAGAAAAATTTGATTTGATTTGATAGAGGGAGGGACAGTGGTGCTGAGTTGGACCAGAGTATGGTGCCAGTTTGTCATCATGCCTTTACAAGCTTCAAAATTGTGTTTGTCATCTAAATTTGGCGATAAGTGGTGCATATTCTGAAAGCTAAGACACTCATGTTTTGTTTTTAGTAAACTGACGAATTAGTTTTACCTCAAGACGTTTAAGAACTTGACACTTCATGCAAAGAGACACCTCTCTGAAGACCGTAAGTTTGAAGTCACAGTCAAAGTCTATCTTTGTGAAACCGGCCCATGTGCATTTGTCAGGTATATTTAAGAAAAGATGCTACTGAGTTGCATCATGGGAAGTGCAGGATCCAGTGTTTTTGGAGATTCACCCAAACTAGGCACGAAAGTCAGTATCTCTGCCTTTTTCTCCCCAAATCTGTCCCTCATGAGTCCAACATAAGCACTAAATTGCTGGAGTACCCCTGTTTCTGTGTACTGGTCCTTTAGACTGGGCCCATAATTGCATAGAGGGCTCCCATTACCATGGAATTAAAAACGACAACGTAAAGACGGGATAACAGTAGCATTCAACATCTCTGTATAATTTCATCTGCTGAAAAAAGAAAGATAACTGATCTAACCCTAAACAGTAAGAGCTACAATAGGCCACAGTATGGATAGATTTGGTACACAGACAGATGCAAACAAACAGCTCTTTAGTTTCTACAAGTATCAGAACTATGATCAACTTTTTCCATCGGCTCATTAGCTGATGGAGCAGTGATCATTTTAGCTTCAAAATACTTCTGAGAAACCAAAGGTGGAAGATACTAAACAGTTAATAATTCTGCTTTGTATATAAATTCAGGACAAAATGTGGAATGTACACGGTGAGAGATAAGATATCCAGGATGTTGTTTCTCTTTAGTGTCCAGGCCACAGAAGCACAGCACTGTGATGTACTTAGAGAAACTCAGCACTGATCACACAGACGAAACGGTTTGAGTCAAAGATGACAACAGAGGATATACAGCGAGTGACAGTACAGCTATGTTATACCTACTATATAGGCCAAAGGAATTAGATCTGAAAACAGTGTATGGATACGTAAACTAATGGATATGTATATGGATACATCTTGCAGATAAGTCTGCTGATAACTCACCATCTTGTGGACACTGGGTTTAAAACATAAACAATATATCAGTAATCTGAGGACACGTGTATCTGCACGTATTAAAAGTTGGGATGAAAGCCGACATTATCTTTGTGTTAATGTAGGAACTGGAGAGAATTTGTGTCACTATGTTCAAAAGTTTAGATCCAGTTTAATCAGTTAATCCTGCACATGTAATGAGGAGACTGTGCTTGTTTGATATTCATCATATATTTTGCCTCACTGACTGTGATGTGAATAATAATAATATACGTACAGACAATGTTTTCCAGCACTGCGGGGCAGCAGCTGATTCTGTAGTTCTGACTTTGTCCAGCAGAGGGAGATGTGTCATTAAAAATGACAACATGGGAAGATTCAAAATGTTTTGTTTTTTTTCCAGCAACAGATCATAAATAATTTTATCAGAGATTTTGTTGCTGTGAGCGTGTGTGAGAAGATGTAGCCAATGTGAGGGAATGTCTGCGTGTGTGTGTATGTGTGTGTGTGTGTGTGTTTCATAGGGAGAGATAGACGAACATGTAAAGAGTGTTTATATGTGCAGGTACATGGATGTGTGGTCAGTATGTTATGGAGGAACTGTCCCACTCTAGTTTTCCCTTCTGCATCCTCTCTTTCATCTGTTCTCTCTCTACATCTTCTCCACCCTCTTCGTCTTCATCACTGTTGTCTGACTCGGCACTTGTCATTCCTCCCACCTGTTCCTCCTCCTCCTCTTCTTCCTCCTCCTCACGTTCTTCTTTTACCTCCTCATCTTGCGCCTGAGCTCCTCTTATGTTCTAGAAAACAAAGCATGATTCAATAAGGGTAACCACACATCATAAATCCAGTTAACAGTGGCAACAACTATTTGTAAGATAAATAATCTAACACCCAGAAGCTTGGGTGAAAATGTCATCCAACCTCCATGGGGTTGACAGTGATGGTGAGTGCAGAGTTGTCCCAATCTTCTTCACTGTCTTTGACCTCGTCCTCGTCTTCTCTAGAACCCTCCTGATGTGTGGCGTGGATCCTGTACACGCCAATCACCACAATCACCACCAGGGCGGCGATACAAACCACAATAACCACTGTGGCTGCTGGAGGTGCTGGTCCTGGAGGAGGAGGAGGAGGAGGAGGAGGAGATAAAAAAAGACTCTGTATATTAAATCATATTCATGGATGTACGGCTAAGTCTACACATACCGTACTCCCTGATATTAACTGTGTCTGTGTGTGACTTTAATTTACATACTTAATCTTAAATGCATATTATGTCATTTACGCTGCAAGGGGTCTCTAAATCAAAACAATAACATGAGTCATAAATTAGATTGAAGATCATGGCAGTCTTCCTTGTGAAACAAAAGAAAATCTACCAGACATGACTCAGCCAGAAATCATGTTCACGGACGAGTTAATGCATTTTATTTACGTCACGTTATGTCATTTCAATCAAATGAAATTGCTGCATTTTTCTGTGACCAGGAGGCATGTTCACGTGTTTCAGATGGGGAGAAATTCTTTGTAACATAGGTCAACATGTCACAGGACTCTGTTCACTGATTATCTGGCTGCATTTCGCTGCTAGACATTAAACTATCCCCAATTTTTATTTTTGCAGCACTCTGCTGCAGAATCATTTGGCCTCAGCTTTCCATAGCGACTGCATGGCAGCTTGCCATGCAGTGGGAGGTAAAAGGGACCAAATGAAACACATTGTATCTTGAATAAAATTAAAGATTTCTCTGGGTTTGAATAAAGTTGGAAATGTTTGGGTTAATGAGTACACAGTTCTAAAAAATCTATAACTATAATGAATGACACTCTGCTCATAATCTTCACTACAGAATACATTGTAATGACATTGGCTTACCTGACATGTGTGTGTTGAGAGTGTGTATCATGAGTGGGTGATGGACGGGTCTCATGTACTGAGGTTGGGCAGCCATATGATTGACATGTTCCACAGGTGCTGAGTGGTGAAGAACACTGACCTACAGAGGCGGGACAGAGACCGTTATCTTTAAGAAAAAGAACCATAATTTACGCAACCACAAAAATAAGAAGATAAAAAGATGATGCAAGACAATGCAGCATGAAAGGAACTAACCGAGCATGGGAAAGATAACAAGCAAGATCCAAGCAAATGGAGAAAAGGAGCAAAGAAACAGATAAATGACAGATGACAGTGACTAGATAAACAGTCCGTGACGTGGAGAGAAGAAGAGGGTGAAGAAGAGTTCACATACTGCGTTTTAAAGACATCAAACTGACCTCCAAGTTGAACTCATTGCTGGTGTAACGTCCGTTGAGTTCAGAGCAGGTGAGTCTGAACTTACGCTCACTCAAGGTGGCAGGTCGCCAGTTCCTGTAGTGCACCTGTCGCAGTGCTTGCTCATAGTGGGCCATGGAGTCCACACCTTGCAGGAAAAACATGTTATACTAAAATATGTCATGTAGCACGGCGTGTCAGGTTGTATCTTTAATATGTTACGACAGGAGATTTTAGGGACCTTTACAGCTGTCTCACTCTATAAAGAGTGGATGTTCATCTCATTGCTGGATAAAGGGCACGGCATTTTTAGAGGTATTCTTCAAGATTTTAAGGTGGAAAGATGGCGCCTTTTATGATGTCCTCCCACCACAGAGCATTAGTGACACACATCATCCCTCTTACCAGAGCCCCGCCTACCATATATTGATATTCCAGAGGTGGAGTTGGTGGCATCCAGGTGTTTTCCTAACAAGACACTGTGATGAATCTCCAGACTCTCTCTCTCCGGATTCAGTTCGTCGCCAATTACCAGCACATCGCAGTAGTCCAGGTTATGCATCACCTCCATCACACCTGGTCTGCGAGCTGTATGCATGCACACGAAATGACAGCAAATTAGTTATGTATGCAAATAGATTTAAAATGATAAATATTCAGCGCACATTCAGACAAAATAGCTTGTAAAAAAACCTTTTCCTTTACCCACATTTCCCGTAACATTATTATGATGCTGCTATGACATGAGAGTATCCCAACAACACAGGCAGCCTCTCAACTCACATCCTCCGAAGCCGTCTCCCTTCATTACTGTGCTGGTGATGTGAAGCTCTTTGAAGGGTGCCACACCCAGCGGGCCCCGCAGGTCACTGGCAGGCCTGACGAGCCGATTAGATCCTGTAATGGTGATTCTCGGTTCACTGGGCGGCAGGACCATAACTACTGACTTGATGTCTGGGATGGAGAGACATGTGTCCTCGCCGAAACACCTGACACACAGACAGAGAAGAAGAGCGAGGTTACAGAGCAGGACAGCACCAGTGTCACTGCTTCACTGCTTATCTGTCTTGCTTTAACTCTGTTGGTGTCATGCTGGCTTTTCATTTTCTATTTACATACTGGAAAATGACTCATTTCACATTCATCATTGTACAAATTATCAGTATAACTGCATGTACATTCAAATAGCATTGTAATCACTTAAAAAAAAAATTTGCAGTACATTTGATCACCATTTTACAGCCTCGCTCTCATAACATTAGCAGTTATAGCATTATATTCTCACTCAAACACTCTATCAAGTCAGCTAAAATCTGACCTTCTAAGTTTGATGTACTTAGTCTTAGTACTTAGTTATCTGGGGGAAAAAAATCAGTTTTGGACTTTGAGGGAAATTGAAGTTGGCTTCTCCATGTATTTGTTGCATTTTTGTCACAAATAATTATCTTAAAATGCAAAAAAAAAAAAAACCCAAAACACTCTACTGGGTGGAGAAAAGTGGTCTTACCTACGGATTACAGGATGAAAGAACAACATTGACGGACAGAAAGCAGGTGTTAAATTGGGGAATAAAATAAATAAAAAAAAAAACTAAATAAATAAATATCCCATTGTCTGCTCTTTGGCTGCCTGGCGCTAGGTTGCTAGCACTGTGTGAATATTTACGCAGGAGGTGTATTTAGACAGAAAAAGTAACACAGACATGGGAAATTGGAAATGGAAATTTCAAACTAAAGGCATATCTTAATATCTTACTGCATCTTATTGGAATGTTGATCATTGAATTGATGCATCGTTAAACCCCTAATATTAAAAGAATACTTTGCAGTTTTTCAACTAGGTCTGTGTTACAACAGTATGTGGGGATAAACAGTGTTAAGGCACCCCGTGAGCTGCCGTTTGGCTGAGCTCCTGCGGGGGAGCAAACACTGTTTATCTGCACACACTGTGGTGACGAAACCCTGTTTGAAAATCGGCAAAGTATCCCTTTAAAGCCCCGGAAAACTTGGCTTTAATTCTTCATTTATTCATGAAAAGCAGCAACAACCAAAAATGAAGTATAGAGAAAAAACATCCTCCGTTATCTTGTTAAAAGTTAACACTACAAAACTAGTATTTTATCCGGACCCTTGCTCCCTGCTGTGTGTCAGCCCTGGTAGTAACCAGCTACGCTCCTTCAAGTGGTTGCTTTTTAGTGAACCCCAGGTTTTTAATAGATCTGGGGAAAACTGCATTTTCCCACTCTGCACCTTGGACATCAATCTTAAAAAGACCCAACATTAGAAACGCTTATATCCATCGATGAATTTAAGGGCATCATAAAGAATGTCGTGACAGAGACATGTGCCTGTTTTTCTTGAGAGGCCACTGTGTTTGAATAGCTGTTGTTTTATTGTGGATTTTTGTATTATATGTTGTATTTGATGCATCTAAATGTGTTCTGATTGGCTGCTACCTTGGCCAGGTCTCTCTTTTTTCACTGTCAATGGGACTTCCTGGTTAAATAAAGGTTAAATGAAATAAAAGGTGTGGCGTTGGTGGCTTAGTGGGTAGAGACAAACAATCACCAACTGTCGTAAGATTCTGATGTAAATGTTGCTGAATCCTGATTGGTACAGAGATATGCATGACGTCACCTTTTGCCAGCTGAGTCCTGCTCATTTCAAACCATTAAGACGTTACGGTCATTAAGAGACCACAAAGCTTTGTGCTAATGTAGAACCTGATGACTCTTTGGAAGAACCTGATTGAGAAAATACATTTTCAGGGCCTTTATGCTCCATGAGTCGCATGACTTAGTCTGTCCAATCATCTTCCAGGATGGGATGATAAGGAATTACCACTTCCAAGGTTTGTTAAATGCCAGAACAAGCTGGTGATAAACACTTTACGACTGAAAAGAATGAAACCCTCCCAAATGCCAGTCGCTTTACAAACACATATGTGGTGGAAAATGCATTAGACATGAAAGAGTGTGTGATTTGTGCATTGTGATGGTTTGGTATTTTGAAAGGCCTCATAGTCCTTCACGCTTGGCATGCTTTATGTGAGGAGGCTCTGGGTGTCTGGAGGTTAAGATAGGATGAAGACCTTGATGTTTCCGACTCCCATGGTAAATAGTCTGGACAAAAGGTTACACAGCATTGTTTTACCTCCTCCCATGGTGGCACGATTATACGAGAATCTGACATGGGACATATTGTATAAATCTGAGCGAATACACTTTAAGCGTTAGATCGTCTCTGATACCAGATTTGTGAGGTAAATTTATATATTTAAGAAAATACAACTAAGGCTCATGGAGGCCTTTGTAATCATCTAAGTGAGGACTGAGCTGAAGCACACGTTTTCCACATCAGCAAACAAATACTTGAGTTTGGTTGATTTCTGGTTTTGCAGGTCGAGGCTGCTGTACAAGCTTAAACTGGTCTGATTTTATGCAAACTGGGTGAATCAGCATTGTCATTATGACACATTTATTTGTCGCTCCCTTTGAAAGCACCGCAATGGACGAGGATGATTCGGCTGATTCATGAAGTTGAAATGAGGAATTATTTGTAAATGGACCTGCACTCAAAAAGCGCCTTTCTAGTCTTCCAGTCTGACAACTCAAAGTGCTTTTTACATTACTAGTCA
This sequence comes from Epinephelus cyanopodus, assembly GCA_026686955.1. NCBI lineage: Eukaryota > Metazoa > Chordata > Actinopteri > Perciformes > Serranidae > Epinephelus > Epinephelus cyanopodus. Next base: position 13,959,421 of record CM048926.1, on the reverse strand, counting down.
CTGGTGGCTGAGGCTTCCATACAAGCGACTCAGCCACCCCTTGTATGATACCTCCTTATTTCACTATAAAAACCTAAATAAGGTGGAAGAAGACAGGAGGGAGATCACCAGGTAGCTGAAAGTTTCTGGTAAGTTTAATGACCATTGTTAAAAGCACGCTAGGCTACTTACTGTTGCCTGTATTGCATGTCTTTTCTAGTAAATCTCACTATACAAAATATGTGTTTTACTATTTTAAAAAGTAATGATACAGACGTGAGAGGACACCAAGTAGGCTACTCACCTATCTTTTACGTGGTTATGTCTCCAGTCTAATCTGGAGCACACAGCTGATATTTAGGTGGTTTGTTTACAGTGTAACAGGAGTGCATATTTAATGCATTCAGTGTAAATGAACAGCTCCAGTGTTGCGTGATACAATGCAATAGCTGGATGTTTGTTTGCTGTTGGGACACTTTGTCGTTATGTTCCTCTCAGAAGTGGCAGCTGAGTCATGTGCACTAGATCTAGTGGTTAAATTCACTATACGGGTCTGGTGCAGTGTTTGGCTTGATATCAATCCACTTTGAACATTTTAACACTGGCCCAACCTTAACAAATACATGTTGATTTAAAGGATTTAGTTGCATGTTAATGATAATTTTGGATAATGTGGATATCACCTAGTAGCTCCCAAAGGTCCAAACGTGACTGTTATGTCATCCCCATTTATTCACCTACTCAGACTCTAGTGGCCAAATCTAACATACATGGTGCCACCTGCTGCTCAGTAACCATTCACATGGACTCACACACCGATACAACAGCCATTGGGAGCAACCTTTTGATTAGTGGATGACCATCTCTCTGAGGATGACCATCTCTCTGAGTCTCAGTCGCCCATATTGTACTATCTGCTTTCTGAAAATTGCATCTAACAGCAACAAAATTCCAAACTTTTTCCACATGATCACTATATTAGTGTCTGAAAAGTCCAAATTAAACTGCAGCATCCCTGCCACTGGGGACCAGCAATGTATCAAGACAGCAGAAAAAGTTGCACTGTTACAAACATACAATATTGCAATAAAGTGAAGCATTAGTTATTAGCCTTGACCTCTGCTTTCACCCATACAGAAATAAATCTCAGAAAGGAAAAATAATCCATTTGAAAATAAGCATAACAGACAAAGATGGATGTCAGCTTTTAAGGTCTTGGATCCAGCCAGGCTTGTTTGAAATGCTAAATCCAACGACCCTGTCAACACTGAAGTGGCAATTATCATTGAACTACTCCTGCTGCTCGTCAGGACTTGTGACACAGAGAAAAAACCACACACACAGCCTTCAAACAACACAACACCTTCGGAAAGAATTTTAAAAATATCAGCGATGTGTAATGAGACAACATATTATCGTTTTTGCCTCAGTCACAGACGGCAGATTCAACATATCAGCTGAGTGTAAAGGCGGATCTATCTGTCTTTATCTCGAGGGGTGCTGTGAAGTGTTGTTCAGAGTTAGACAGCCTGTATTGCAGCTCCCTGAGCTCTCCTCACTTTATCGACCAGCGCACGTCTAAGCTGATTTGACCTGTCTGCATTCGCTGCTCAACAAATGAACAGGCACTGGATGGGTGCGGAGACGGGAACAGACACACGTGCTGCCGTACACACATGCAGCAAACAACTAAACACACACACAAACACAAAAATGGGCATACAAGTTGTGTGAGGAAGAACAAATACTTTACAAGTGAGGAGAAGCAAACACACACACACACACACACTCCGTAACACACAGATACAATCAATCATGTGATGCAGTTGTGAGGACGTGAAGTATTTCTCTTGGTGTTACAGTGCTGTTCAATGATTTACAGTTTACAGTTCACATATATCACTATATCATGTGTTGCTGACTATGCAATGAGGAAAACATATCCAGTTGTGCCAGCAGAAGTCTGTTAATGAGTCAGTTAATTAGAACTGGGTCGATTTCCGGTTTTGCTGGTTTGATCTGGTGTATGAACTTAAACTGGTTTGATTTTATGCCAACTGGTTGAACTGGCATTTGTCATGACACATTCTGGCTAATTAAAAAGTAGCATACAACATCAAGTTGTGCCATCGGTGTCACAACGCTAAATCCAACTTGTGTTGCATGATAAACATATTGTGCTTGTTTATAGTGTAAGCAGAATAACGCAGCCGCTAGTGGCTGATAGGTTGGAGCTGAGCACGGCAACATGAAGGCGATCAAATTTGTGTTGTTTTCTAGTTTGTTTTCTAGTCTTATTTTCTTCTTTGGGGTGACAAGAGGAAACAATGCAGAGTTAGTCCCTGAAGAAAACCTAAACTACGGCAATATGACAACATTTTGGACTTAAGGTGATGAAAGAAAACTGCGCCATTTAGAGCTTAAAGGCTCTCTAAGTCTTCCTAAGCTTGAAAAGTTTTTGTCACATACAGCAAACATCTCCTCGTGATCCACTAGCTACATGTCCTATGAATATGCTGTGAAAAAGTCTGGTCTCTGTAGGCAGCCCAGGCTCCGCAAATGGCAACAAAAACATTGTGGTCCAGGCTGCACCAACCAGCCAGCGCGAGACCAGCGAAAGCAAGCACACACACATGAATGTGGTGCCCATGTCTCATGATCTCACGCAAACGCGCACACGTGAACGCGGTGCCCAGAGAGGCAGCTAGAGCTACAGCCTACAATGAGGCTAAAAGGCGAGCTAGCTCTGTTGTGTTTGGTAACATTGTTGAATGTAAACAGAAGTTAAGTGTTTTTGTTGCCATTTGCGGAGCCTGGGCTGCCGACAGAGGCCGGACTTTTTCACAGCATATTCAGAGGACATGTAGCTAGCGGATCGTGAGGAGATGTTTGCTGTATGTGGCAAAAACTTTTCAAGCTTAGGAAGACTTAGAGAGCCTTTAACTTTTATTGGACGTATCTATTCATTCCTGTAGCTGCTTTGAAAGCACCGCAATGGACAAGTGACGGCTGATTTATGAAGTTGAAATGAGGATTTATCCATACAATACATTCTTATTTTAGTACAGAAACCAAAATAAGGTGGCAGGGAGAACGCCAGGGAGGTCAGAGTTTTAGTTGGTTTTGTCGTTTGTTTACAGGATGTAACGGAAATGCATATTTGATGGATTAGTGTGGACAGAAAGTTTCAACGTTTGGTAATGCAATGGGATAGTTGGTTGCCTGTTTGCTGTTAGGACATGGTGTCATTATTTTCCACTCAGGAGCGGCTGCTGAGTCATGTGCACCTATCTAGTGGAAATATGGTACAGTCGTCTAGTCCGGTGTTTTGCTTAATATCAAACCAGTTAAAACTTTTTTACACTGGCCCAATGCTGTTACTTGTCTATTACATTTTTCATATTTCCTGTGTGTAAGTATAATTTTGGCCTGATGACGGCATTAGAAAATGTACGGGAGTCACCAAAAAGACTAGCTCTTCAAATAGCATGGAAGGCCAGACATTTTTATGACACATTACTGTGGACCAAAGTGTTTGTAATTTGATTTCATAACAGTGTGGCTAGCACCTGTCAAGATAATGTGCTTTGGACAAATGTTGGAAAAACGGACCGACCGACATCACCGTCCTTGGGAGTGGACAAAGTCAATTCAAATCAAATTAAATCCAGAGATGGAATCACAGAAAGACACACAGAGGAAAAAACAGACATTAAATGAAAGACAGACAAAAACAAAACAGAGAGAATCGGAAAAGCAAGGACAAGTAGACACTAGCAAGATGGTCTTTCTGTTCACCCGAAGGCTTAATGTCCTTAATGGCCAGCTGGTCTGTTTAGTGGTTTAATAGTTTTTTATACTAATGATCCATCCTTTGCCATCTCCCTGGGAATTCTGTGGCTTAAAGTCAAAGACAGACACAACACATCTGACGGAGCCTTGATTTGATGCTTTAACCACCACGCCTCTAGCTGTTTTTAACTTGTGTGACTTAAGTTAACAAACGTGTCTTATGCATTATGTATGCATCATTTCACATCAGTGTTTTGGAGATAGTCAAAGGCCTCACACTTTTTTCAGCTCCATCAAACAGAACACCTGTAAAATGGACTTCCTTAGTGGTCACTTCCAAGATGTGTGTCCTTGACAGTTAAAATCCAAACACACACACATACATATAAACAAAATGAAGCAGCAGATCTGTACTTCACAATGATATCTATAAGGTTAAATAAGTTTTCTATGACGGCAGCAGTCAGGGGTGGACTGGGACACAAAGTTGGCTCTGGCATTTTGACTCAGACTGGCCCACCACAATCGATCACACAAATATAAGTCATATATGTATATTATATGATACAAAGTTGTAAAAAATAAAAATAAAAATAAAAACACAGTCGTGTCCGCCCAGTGGGAGACTGCCCAGTATGCCAGATGGTCAGTCCAACCCTGACAGCTTCAGTGGCTTCTCACTTGGGAGGCTGGTTCACTTTGAGAATAAACTTTAATGTCTCAGAATCTGATTCAAACATCACAGAAACAGAGAATCTAAAAACCCTCTGAGCTGGTAAAAAACAAAGACAAAGGTTTGAGATGTGCTCTTGAGCAAGAGCAATAACTTACAACTGACCCAGCAGAGCTGCTGAGTGACAAGGACTGAACTGCAGGAAATATGAAAACATGAAACTGCATGAGTGTAACCATGAATGAAAACACATGTTCCAAGTATATGAGCACTTACTGCACTGAAGTGGTGATGTGTAGCCGTCGGAGGCCTGGCGTAGGGAACTGGCGAGAGTTAATGTAGGAGACCTTGGTCATGGCTGTGTTGATGCTGTCCAGATCCTCTCCCTCCACCACCAGCACAGACTGGGCAGGGTTAAAATGAAACTACACACACACACACACACACACACACACACACACACACACACACAAACCATTATTTCAGCAATATCCCAAGTTTTTTCGTAAATTTATTCTTAAGAAAGGTCCTAAGAAAAGTCTAAGTCAGATTCTTGACATGTTCTTATATAGCAGAATCGTTCGCATCCATGTTCTTTTAGCGATGAATTACATTGTCCTCGTAAATTAAACGCAGGTGCCAGTTGATCCTGATGAGTACAGGTAATGCCTTGTCAATCGCCTTTAAAGGGCTGCAGGGCTGTGTGCACACAAAAAAGGTTGAGTAGTAGTCATGAATGCCCAAATGAAAGTCTAAAAAGGGTGGAGCATCAGACTCAAAATTTAAATATATAAATAGATAAAAATAAAAGTTTTGAGTGGAAGTTCTTTTAGTAGCGTTAGTGTGTATGGGATGCAGCAGCAGGAAATATGCCATTGCGAAAGAAGACCTAAGGTGCAGAAATAGGTCTGCTTTGGGCCTATAAAAGTATAATCAATCACTAATTATTGGATGGAGTGGTTCCCAGTTAACATCACTGATATGTTAATGTAGTGTATATTTTTTAAAAGACCGTAATGCTGTGTAAATTAATAAAAATGTATATTCTTTAAATATTACAAATCATAAGAATATGTGTAACCAAATATTTTATTAATATTCAACTGTATAATTAACAAAACACACAATAACTCATTATTTTTCACAAGCACGTCAGCACTCAAATGTGTGTCAGTGTGTCCTCATGTGTGCGTAGATTTTGGTCTAGCCTAAGAACAAATCTCAAATAAACATTGGTGAACGTCAGAATCTTTGTGAAAACTGTGTATTTTAAGAAGAGATGTCCTTTTAAGAATGGTTGGTGAATGAAGCCCAGTGACATTATGTCTAAATGAGGAGATACATGGACTGTGTTATGCAAGAATTTCTTTGATATCAAAGGATGCATGTCACTATTAGCTATGTGGAGCAGCAATTCAGCAAATGCTACTTTTAGAGGAAAACATCAGCCTGCACTGCTTGACACAGTGTCTAAGTTATTCTATAACATCGCCAAAATGTTAAGCAGTTACTATACTACCAGCCAAAAGCTGAAAGTGTGCAGTGTGTGTGTGCTCTGAATTGGAAACCTCGTCTCGACGTACCTTGATGTCCTTAGCGAGGCTCTCAAGGGAGTTAATATCAAGACCTTCTTTGCAGGCTTGCAAGCAGGATATAACCTTCTGGGTTTCAATGCGGCCTGGTCGGATTGTCAGACCTGACAGGCTGCCACGGAAATACTGTGTGAACCTCGGGGTCCCTACCTCCCCACCTAATGGAAGAGACAGAGAGGAGGAGAGAGACGTGAGTGGGTTGGGGACAGAAGTGAAAAGACGGAGAGGAGAGGTGGAGCAAAGAAGGTCAGCTGGATAGAAACAGATTGGGTATGTCACAATGTCAGCCAATTCCTTGTCTCACGTTTCCTTGTCTGCTTCCCCCTGCCATGCTCTAACTCTCCTGTCTTTTCAGATCCTGCCACTCCCACCTGTGATCCCACCAACCCATCACCTGACCTCCCCCGCCCACCTGCTCCCACTTCTCCATTAGCCCAGTATCATACTATATACCTGCCCACGTCCATTAATCCTTGCCAGATCGTCTGCTGTGCTCTTGCCTTTGCATTCCAGCCATTTTCTCTGCCTGCCTTTTGGACTCAAGCTCTCGAGCCTGATCCCTATATTAGACAAATTTGACTCATCTCCTCTGCCTGCCTGGTTTTGACTTTTCCCTGTTTTCGACCTCAACTAAACTTGAACTTTTAAATTTCACTGGCCCGGTCTCAGAGTCACTTTTTAGGTTCAAATCTGTTTTTACTGAGCCTTTGCGGGGTAAAAGAGACAACAACATGTATTATGTATGTCTTCAAGGGAAAAGCACACACAGTTTGCTCAAAATAACATCTGTGAATCTGCTTCAGAAAAAGCTTACAACACCCCAATGGATAGCGAGCTATGAAGAATTTAGAGGTTATTTTTCCCAGAGTTCACAAAGGAGGTAAGACAAGAGGTATGCAAAACAACTCTAACACGAGTTCAGACAAATAAAAAAGAAACATAAGTGAATCACAGTGACCTTGTGTTTTCACAGTTTTCTAATGTCTAATGAAGTTTTCATTAGCATATTTTAGGATGGGAATGTTAAACAGATTTTATTTGGAGCAATTACATACTTAAAACTAAAGAAAAAAATCTTTTACCATGCAGGAAATATTCATTCTCACATCTCTGCATTTTTCTGTCTGTATGACTATGACCATACTACATGATTTATGTGAACAGGTTCACAAATACAAGTTAGTCTGCAATACTCAATTACTATATGACGCACTTGCAACACCTGGCACAACTGCAGATATCCCGACACTTCCTGTCAGGTTTATGAATTGAATTCGACGAATGGGGTTTGACAGATGTAACGCATGCTTGACCCGAAATGTTGTGCAGCTGCCACAGAGCGAGAGAGCGAAATACATCCTTTCATGCTAAATGGAACCTCCAGTGCCAGCCCACACACTGACATGGTCTGTGCGTGCACTGCAGTCTGTGGGGTCAGCTTCATCACAAATTCAGTCAACCCTGACATCTTCTTAAGAGTGTACAGCTTTTTTCATGCAACTCACCAGAGTTTCCTGCAGAAAAAGGCCGGCTCTGCCCTGCGGTGCAAATTTTACCACTTCTCATGAAGTGTGTCATATTTCACCAAATCATAAATGTCCACTCCACTTAACACAAATCACCTCCAGCATGTCTTTTGGGTCGGCTGTGGCTTAAACACTTTGACAAAGTTTGAGAAAGGATGGTGACGTCAGGTCAAGTCTCTGTGATGCAAATAACCAGCAATGAATCCACTCAGCCTACAATTATACTCTGTACTGTATCAGTAAATGGCAAATATAAATATGTAAAAGTCTGTTTTAAAATTACACATCTTTATGTTTTGTAGGCAGATTTTTAAAGTTTATAAAGCATTGTGTTTTCCTGTTAACTGAAATATTCTATTTTAAAAAGAATGTCTTTACAATATTGATATTGGTTCATAATAACTAAGAAAAATCATAACATTAAAAATGTTTATGCAAATACATAACAGTGTTTGGTAATGATAATAAATTAAAAACATACTTAAAGGACACTTAAAATAATTTAGTTTATTAACATGAATTTATGTTTGTTTGTTTTTTGGATGGATGGATGTTCACAGTTGTTATTTACATATTTATATGTTAAAATATTTGCAACATTGTTAAAAACACTCAAATAATTTGCTGGATCTGCCTCAGTGATTCTCACACACATTTACCTTTTACATTTTACATTTAGCTTCTCACTGGTTAATTAAAAGACATGTGACCTATAACAAGGAAGTGTAACCAGGAAGTGTGGTTGTTGTGAAGCTGCTGAAGTGTGGAGAAAAGTAAAGGGCTGGTTAGGAGAATATCCGTCTCCATCCAGCTGTGTACTCCCAACATGAGTTACCCAACCACCACACATCGTACCCTCACGTTACAGTTATGAAACAATCACTATATTACTCATTCTACTTGACCTGAGTGCAGCATTTGACACCATCAATCATTCCATCCTTCTCTCCCGCCTTGAAACCAATCTTAACATCACTGGCACTGCTCTCTTCTTGCTCAATTCCTACCTCTCTGACAAATATCAGTTCATCAACATAAACAATTGCAAATCCCCCACTGCTCCCCTCCGCCAAGGTGTTCCCCAAGGTTCAGTTCTCGGCTCCCTCCTCTTTATCCTGTACATTCTCCACATCGGTCAAATAATCCGCTGTCATGGACTTCAGTTTCACTGCTTTGCTGATGACATTCAGAGCCACATCTCCACCAAAGCCATCACTCCTGCCAGTCACTCTTACCTCACCAACAGCATCACCAAAATAAAATCCTAGCTGCAAACCAGCTTCCTCAAACTCAACTGTGACAAATCAGAAGTCATCAACATCGGCCCCAAATCTCCACTGATGGCTCGACTGTACTCTCCTCCCCCTGTCTGTAACCTTGGTGTCATCTTCAATCAAACCCTCTGTTTTGATCAACATATCAAACACATTACCAAAAGTGCTTTCTTCCATCTCAGGAACATTGCCCGCCTCCGTCCATCCCTCTCCTTATCAGCTGCACAGACCCTCACCTACGCATTCATCATTTCTAGACTGGATTACTGCATTAGCCTTCTATACATTTTTTCAACCAAACCACTTATGAAACTTCAGTATAACCAAAACTCAGCTGCTCGTCATCTCACACACTCCTGGACCCGTGACCACATCAACCCTGTCCTTTATAACCTCACAACGATCCCCCAGCTTGTCCACTTCACTAATAAAGCTCTCCACAACCTGGCCCCCCTCTACCTGCCTGAGCTCCTCCATCGGCACACTCCCTCTCGCACTCTCAGGTCCGCTGATGCCAACCTCTTCCAATAAGCTTGAGGTCAGTGGACTCTTAAAAAGGCTCAGACAGGCATTTAAGTAGCATGCTGTATTTTATGTTTTGACTTGTGTCTTATGTCTGTTCCCCTGGTGTATTTTATCCGGTGTCTCATTGTTTTATTTTATTTGACTGTATTTGATTTCATCTAATTGACTGCAAAGCTCTCTGTGGCTGCTGTCTGTGAAAGGTGCTATAAAAATAAACCTTCCACGCTTATTGCTTTCCATTAGCATCATTGTTTATACACCATATTTCAACATGCTGCAGCAAAAACTCCCCCACTGTCACACTGAATGTGTTCTTCAAAGTGCCTGAAAGTTGACAAAGTAATTTAGTTGTTTGAGGCTACAAACCTACTCACTATAACACAGGCCGGATGTTCTCCTCCTTTCCTGTACTCAACTGTTCTGTACAGTGAGGCTCAGGGGAACGGTAACAGCAGACGTTATTGTGAAGAGCAGCTACAGTACCAGCCAGCATGGGGCTGGAGGCATCCACTCTTTCAGCTCTGTCACTGTGAATCATACCAGGGTGTGTACACATGTAGAGGTGAGAGAGACACCAAACAGCTGCCTTCAGCATGCTACAGTAGGCAGCAGGAGACTGATACTGCACATTTTACAGAGTGAGGTAATACAATCGTTCACCTACAGTCTTTTATCGTGTGTAATAATATCTACTTCATTAGTGTCAGTATGTGTGGAGGGAAAGTTAGGCTCTCTACTCCACAATATTTCCATGGTAATAATTAAGTCACTTCAGCCTTTCATCTCGCAGATTGTTTGTATTTCTGTTGCCTGTGATCATCCGTCTCCTTTTAATCAAAGCACCAGTCCACTTTGTCACATGTTTATCTCCCGGCGCTCTGAGGTGCAGAAGGTGGACACTGATGATGCCGATGAAGGATGGTGCCATTTTAGGATGCAGTCCGTGTTCTCCAAGAACCATTAGGAGCAACAGCATATGATTTGCAGTAAACAACACTGCAGCATCTGGCATGCTTTCGGACAGCAGAAATTTGAATCAGTTCATCCACACTACACGCAGAATCATCAACAAGCTCGTCAAAATGTATCCTATGCTTGTCCCAAGGCTTCAGGATCAAATCAGCCCGAGCTTTATGATTGCAACAATTAGCACAGAATCAACCAATCTATGTGAATTCTGCACAACCTTGCACTTATGTCAAATTAAGTTTTCCGCAGATTTAACCAATCATTATAGTTTCCTGTGAGTTTCAACTATCACAGCAGTCCCCCGCATAACGCCACCAAATTCTCTCCACTGTTCCTGGTTGCAAGGATGTGTGACACAAACATCTCACATTTACTAGTGAAAGTTACTGCTAAAGACTGTGCAAGGCAAACAAAGGTAAACTGTTCTGCAATGTTTGCACCATCGTAAACACAAATAAGAGTCACTGATTAACAAAACACCCTTCTACTGTTATTATACACAGATGATTATCAGTGTCATATACAGATAGTATCATATATCAATATATACTTACAACATATGCTACCGCAACTACTGTTATTATTATTATTATTATTATTATTATTATTATTATTATTATCATTATTATTATTATATCATCATTACTAAGATTAATGTTATTGTAGCTATTGTCACACTGTCGCTGTCCCTGTCTCTCTTTATGTATCATTTTGTCATTTGGATTACTGCAAATTTATTATGTTGATCTGTTCTGTACGACATCTATTGCACAACTGCCCATCCTGGAGGACGGATCCCTCCTCAGTTGCTCTTCCTAAGGTTTCTACTGTACTATTGTTTTTCCCCGTTAAAGATTTACTTTGGGGAGTTTTTCCTTATCTGCTGTGAGGGTCTAAAGGACAGAGTAATGTGTGCTGTAAAGCCCTCTGAGTCAAACTGTGAATTGTGATATTGGGCTTTATAAATAAAATTAAATAGCTGGAGAGCATAGACAACAGACAAATCACCATGACAGAAGCTTTTGTATCCAGATCTATTGCAAATGTTGAAAGAATCAAGGTGAGTTGGATTAAAGACGCAGGTTAGTGGTTACGTTAGAGTATAACTCACAGATTCAGAACAGTACTGTAGTGAAATCAAGCTGCAGGTTGCAACAATCTCACAAAAAAGCCTGTGAAATCCTGGAGGGACTGACTGATTGACTGATCTATATTTCTTCTTTGTATGTAGGGTAAGCTTAGCCTTAAGTCCAAAAACACACACACCTTGAACTGTTCTTTCTATTTTACATCGAGAGCACAACCCCAAACATATTGACACAATGCAAAATACTGTGATAGTCTATTATGAGCTTTGTTGATATCTGACAACTGAATTGCTGTGGTTGCCTTTTAGTGTATTGCTTTAATATGAAAGTACATCACATGCTTATAAGCTGATGTGACAGCTTCAGAAAACAACTTTCTATAACTACAGTTGTTCCAGAATAATTTCCGATGATGTGCTTTTCCCAGCTAAAACAAATCAAAACAACCTGATCATGCCGTTGTTGGAAGGCTGGCCTCCCCGCTTGATGACAAACTTGCACACTAGAAGATCTAATTAATAACAAAGCTAACAATGACCAACATTCTGGGGTGTCGGTGGCTTAGTGGATAGAGCAGGCACCCCATGTACAAGGCTGTTGCCGGAAGGCCCCAGGTTTGACTCTAGCCTGTGGCCATTTCCTGCATGTCACTCCCCCTTGCTCTGCCCCCTTCACACTGGTCTGTCCTGTCGATTAAAGGCTAAAATGGCCAAAAAAATATCTTTGAAAAAACAAACAAACAAACCAACATTCTGATTTGTATTTTTCCCTCCATCTGTGCCCACCAGACCTTGTGTACTCACAGTGTCACCTGCAGGAACTAAGAATATCATCCTTATTATATGTTTGATTATTCTTATTCATAAAACGTGCTTGTGCATTGTTTGAACAGACATGGTAAGCATTGTGTTTTTGTGACGACAGTTGGTCCATGCAGGGGCTGAGTGAGAAATTTTCCATCTCCTCCTTTTCTCTCTGAATTTAGAAATATTCGTCATTATTCTGCCTTTTAGTCTCCTTCTTCATCCCTCTGACAAATGCATCGTTGAAAGGTTTTCATCACGATGATGTCTTTGTGATTCAGTGACTAAGTGTGAACTGGAGTGAACTCTTGGATTGCCTGTGTCTAGATGTGCATATCTGTTTTTTAAAGATTCACAAAAGAGAGAAATGAATAAATGGATGGAAGAGGAGGAAGAGGGCATGTCATGTGTTGCACGGCAAGTCTTGCATACATATTACCATACAGGGCATTCACAACAATGATCTTTTGTAAGTAAAAAATCAGTGCTGATTTACATTGAATAGCTTAATAAAATGAAACATTTTAATTATTATTTTGATTTGACATAATACTGTGCACTGAATAAGTTAGATTTCAGACATCAGTGCCACAGGATGTTGCACGTTTTTTTTACCCCTTCTGTGTAAATGAAAACATATAAACCATTCCTGTCTAATTTTTTGGCTTTAGGCTGCACAGACCTCATTCTCTCCATTGTGGTTCCCTTCGATTCTCAGGTGATTGAGCCCACAGATTTCATCTTGCTATTTTCTTATGCCTACCTTACACCAGAAGACTTTGAAAAGACTAAAGTTTGACACTCTCTCACATTTGAGTACAATGTTAGATTTCAGTTGCACACTATAAAATTTTGCAAAGACAGGGATCTCGCACAGTCACTATTGGCAAGACTAAAACTAGATTATGTTCTGAGATCATTTCCTCTGGTGGAAAATAGTTTGCCAAATTTACTGTAAGAAACATATTAACAATTCCAAAACCATATAACTCTCAGGCACAAAATTAAAGGCATCATACTTCAACAGTATTCTTTTTAATTTGGCATCAGTATAATCCATAAAGATATTCTGTGTTTGCGTACAAACTTTACATTTTGGATTTGTCGCCTTAAATGAGAGGTGAACCATTATAAAAATTAAGACTTCCCACTAAAGTAAGTGCTGGTTGGTGGATCAGATACATGCTGAATTAAACACTAGCCCTGTTTAAACAGGAATTGTGCAAATTTGCAGGAGAGCCCAATCAGTCTTTGTTCAGCATTGGCAGTATAAAAACAAAATTGGGGAGTGCAGCAAAATGCCCAAAACCCTACTTTTGTTCATACAGAATGCGCCTTTTTCAGGGCAATGGGGGCGTGAGCAAGTAATAAAATGTGTAACTCAGTGTGTGACGTAAACAGTGACATGCTCCAAGGGAAGCCGCGGCTGGTCAGTCCTTTGGCGGTTCTCTCATAAGTTGGCCCATCCTTTGACAGTTAATGGCCTCTTCGTTTGCAAGGGCAAGGAGAGTGCACAATGCCTTGTCTCCCCAGTTGCTCATCTTTACAGTGTCTGTCAGGTTTACGTTTCCTCTTGCTACTAGCTGTTCATTCCTGCTATCAGCTGTTTCCTGTTAGTCCACCACCAGGGGGTTGCACGTGCGGCGTCATCAACAGCTCCTCCCACAAGTCATCAACAGCCCCTCCCGTGGTGGAAGGCCACCTTGTTCTTTTTAAATCAAAAAGGTTCTGCCAATATGTCTACCCTACGCGGCGGAAATTGGGCACCTCGGATCAACTCGCCAGTTTGGCTCTGTGTGTCTAAACGCTCGCAGTTTGCCTGCAAAACGGCCATTCGCTGAAACTCTGGCAGTGTAAAAGGGGCTACTGACTCGTGTTAACTCCAACTTCACCAGTTTCTTTTTCTTTTCCTCAGTCCAAAAGAATTGAGACTTGAACACAGTTTTCTGCTTCCTCTTTGGTGCTGGAGAGAGCACAGCCATTGGTTGTTGTAAGTGTTCATGTCACTGAACTTTACTCTTTGCATGAGCCAAAACTGGAAACACACACTAATGTTAAACACGTTTGATTTTGTCTGGACATCAAAATAAGAAAAAGAATGACGTAAGATGCCTCAAGAACTAACAACACTGACCAACACTGAAAAGTCATTTGGTGTAAGGCCCCATTACTTGTTGAGACACATATTCAGAGCCCCCACATTCCCACACAGTTCATGAAGTGTAGGGTCCAGAGTAATGTGTGATTATATTTTACTGGACTTGTGTATTATAAGTCAGTAAATCTGGTTTGCTTGAGGTTTTCAAGGCTCCTGAAAGGCTATGAATTGTCACACAAACTTGGGTCTTGTATTGTACGTGCTAGCTTAATGAAACAGAGCCATACTAATTAATATTACACCTGTGCTGCTCCTGCTTTGACAAGTCAAAATGAAAAAGCTCTGGTGGATTACTGTCAGTCTGAAAACAAATACTGGTTGTTTTTATAGAAAAGAATTAGGATATAAAATACGACTGTTCTCATTTTACTGTGTGCTAACAGTATGCTGAAATAGTGGCCAGTGTGCCTTTACTTTAGCTGCAAATGATTTAAAACTTACTGCTGATATATGTTGACTGATGCCTTTCATTATCAGCATAAAACTAACCCCTGCTCTTGATGCCTACTCTATGCTTCGTTAGTTAAGTATGCTGTACTGCGAGGGTTGCTCTGAAATTTCACACCCACTTTCCAGTTGCACATGAAATGAGATGGCAAACACATTTTTCCCATCCAAACAGCTTGTTTCGACATGAAACTGCTTAGAAAAAACCTCCAACAACAACCAAACCATTTGCTTATTAACCTTGTAAGGCGACACGCGTCTTCTTTTTTTGCTTTCAGGGCAGTGAAAATACAGTCTGAATGCCTTTCATCCCACATGTCTCATCATTATGTTGTTGATTGTGGGGAAAAGGGGATGGAGAAATGAGAGACTCTGAAAGGCAATCTTGCTCGCTAATGGCCTGCAAAGTTATCAGTTGCGGCTTAGTGAAGCTTAAAGCGGCTTCATTGGGATGTAATAGCTGGCAAAGTTGTCCTCCATTCACTCTAGCTAATCCTTCCTTCAGGGCTTTCTCTCACAATCAGAGATTCATGGAAAGAGGCAGAAAGAGAGGCCTGTATGAAGCAAGGAAGAAAATGATGACGACAAAAAGAAAATTGCAATCAGGCACAGGCTGAAAGGAAATTTAAACGGCAACCAAAATGCCATCAGGACTGAAGCTTTGGATGAGGCTGGTGAGGGTTATGAGCGTGATTTAGGCACGCTGCGGAGCGGATCACTACTGTCTCATTCTGCCCTCCTGTAAAGCCCTTTTGTATAATTATTCAAGTCATAAACATGACAGCAGGGCAGCTCTTATTCATTCCAATGTGATCACTGCTCGCTTTCTTTCCCTGCCGCTGGAACTGACACGCAGAATTTCCTGTTTGATACCCACTCTGCTCGTGCCTCTCCATTTCAAAGAAGAAATACTCGTAGCCCCGGGGCATAAATCTTAATCTCTTTATTTATCTTAACACAAAGTCTCCTGCTTCCCCCCTCTCTCCGTTTGTGCTTCAAATGTAATTTTCAACATCTTTTGGCTGATGTGCCTCTTTGTTGATGCTGTTTCTCTGTTTGCCATATGCTACCACCCGTGTCCAGGGTGTTACCCTTTGCATATTAAAGGGAAAGCTCACCCCAAAATCCAAAACACATAATTTTCCTCTTACTTGTAGTGCTATTTATCAGTCTAAATTGTTTTGGTGTGATTTGCTGAGTGTTGGAGAAATAGCCGTAGAGATGTCTGCCTTGATTCAAATATAAAGGAGCTAGATGGCACTTGGCTTTTGGTGCTAAAAGTATATCCAACAGCAATGTCTCTTACCAGAAATCATGAGCTGGTTACTCAAGATGATGCACAGAATTTGTTGTGAGCAGTTTCATGTAGGAACTATTTTCTTTACACCTGCCAACTGCATCACCGTGCAGAAGCATTCGTGCATCTACTGCGAGCTCACCTAGCACCACTGAACTAACTTGGAACTGCACTTGGATAGCGCCTTTCTAGTCATCCAACCACTCAAAGTGCTTTTTTACAACACTAGTCACGTTTACCCATTCACACACACACACAAACACTGTTGGCTGAGGCTGCTATACGGGGTGCCACCTGCTACTCAGCTTTTGACAGAGGAACAACCGTCAGGTGCAATTCTGGGGTGTCTTGTTCAAGGATGCTTCGACATGCACGCTGGAGGAGCTGGGGGTCGATCCACCGATCTTACAATTGGTGAATAACCTGCTCTCCCTCTAAGCCACAGCCACCCCGCTTATGCTACAGTTCAGCTGAGTAGGACGCCATTAATGTTTGCATCTCGTCAGCCTCTCGTCCATGAGTAGATGCACAATTCCTTTTGCGCAATGATATAGTTAGTGGGTATAGTTTGATAGAAATAAAATAGCTCCTACATGAAACTGCTCACATTAAGGTCTGTGGATTATCTTGAGTAACCAGGTCATGATTTCTGGAAAGAGACACTGCCTTTTAGTTTTTTAATTTTTATTTTTTTTGTTAAGTGCCGTGAGCACCACAAGCTGAGTGCCATCTAGTTCCATTATATTGGAGAGAAGGCAGACATCTCTACAGCCGATATCTCCAACACTCAGCAACTCACATCAAACAATCTAGACTGATAAAAAGCACTACAGGTAAGAGGAAAGATATGTATTTTGATTTGGTGGTGAACTGTCCCTTTAAGAAAAAACCCCCAAACACTGTATTTCATTACACTTTAGGCATTAAATGCCCGATCTGTTCTCAGTTTTCTTTCTGTGCCAAGAAGTATGAGCTACTGATCAAAATACTTGGACATGTCTAAATACAGTGCTTTTCTCTCTCTCCCTCTTTTTTCTTCTTCTAATTTTGGAGTGGTACAAATTTAAGTTATTTTGTAAAATGTGGTACAAAAGTACAATTTTATATTTAAACAAAACTTCCAAAAGAGAAAACAAAAAACAAAACAATGCACTTAAAAACAGATAAAGGGAGCAAATTAGTCCCTAAATTAAAAAACGTTCCTTCATTCCCTCATTTAATGTGTTTTTATTTCCCTTTTACCTCTTTGTTTATCTGGTTTCATATCAAGCATTTACAATACTAAAGCAGCTGTAACTATCAATATGCAGTCATAAACCAATTACTTAACAGAACAACCGACAGTTCTTTTAAATGAAACAATAAAAATGATGTTTTTCCTGTGCTGGTGTGACTCCCATTTTGTAAAAATGGGCCCATAAATAACTGTTTTCTTCATTTTATGTGGAGGAAATAAACACCACAACCTCAAGCTGAAAAGGCTGCGGCATATAAAGCAACTG
Organism: Epinephelus cyanopodus; assembly: GCA_026686955.1. NCBI lineage: Eukaryota > Metazoa > Chordata > Actinopteri > Perciformes > Serranidae > Epinephelus > Epinephelus cyanopodus. Next base: position 13,941,796 of record CM048926.1, on the reverse strand, counting down.
TCAGAGTGTATAGTGTAGCTGTAAACAACCCAAATGACACAATTTAATAACAGTTGTGTCCCATTCCTGCCTGATTTCAGCTTCTTCAATGCAGTGAACAAATTTCTGCATGTCTTTAGAGCTATCGTGTATTTGTAGACAGACACAAACACACACTGACCTTGCCAGCAGGCACCCACAGTCAGCTGCGTATCAATCTTGGCGCTGTGGATGGGCCAGTCATCCGTCACCAGGTAGGGTTCATAGGTGACACCATCCACAAACAGTGTCACTGCAGGAAATTCCACGTTGATCACATAATAGTGCCATTCCTTGTCACAGATCTGTAAAGGAGAGAGAGGTTACGGTGTTATTAAGCTGCAGTACTTTCTGCTACATGTCCACTTCATGCATTCAAATAACAAAACATTCCTGTTTTGCACATGAACAAAAATAGGGCAGCTTTAAAAATACATTACCCTGGCAACTACATCTCTTTTTCTGTGGTCTTATTTAGGTTAGGAGCATTTTTCCGTGGAGGATTATGTTTATAGGGAGGCTGTTATGAAGGTGATGTTTACTCCGAGCCTGGAGCTGAAACCGAAGGCACATCCTTGAACACTCCCCGCCTTCCTACCTTCAATGAAAGAGAAGCAACAGCTTCCTCTCCACTTCTCAGAGTCACTTGCTCCCTGTCGTCAGATAGCTAATGAGGTTTCTGTCTAATGAGCTGTTCATTAAAGACACGCGATGAGTGACAAACACGGCTGCTGCACTGCCACACAAGTTTTATTAGCCATCACAAACATTCTTTGGAAAACTTGTAAGGACACATCCTGTTCTCGCTTTTTTCCTGCCTGCCTCCCTACCCACCACAAACACAAACACACACTTTCCCCCTACGCATGTGTTAAAACATATCTGCCACTTTGCTTGTATGACTTTAGGGCTACAACTAACGATAACTCTGCGCTCACTTCATATAGGATAGAGGGTAAAGATGTGAACGATATATACGTCTATGACAAACATAATTGCCACAGTGGATGTTGACGTATGTTTCTGCAAACCACTGATATGTTACATTTGTGCATTTCATATGAGGCAGATATGTTGAACATTTCCAATTTCATGTTGTGACAGTGCATCTCAAGAGTGGAGCCATCAGCCCCAAGCTTAACTCTATAATTTATGACGAGAGTGTTCCTGACTAAAATGAAGCTTTGCCTTAGTTCATGCCAGACACGGAAGTCATAAACCCTTCCTGTAATCAGCTGACTGGATCATTGCTTCTAATCCGTCACACACCAATCACAACCCATTCTCACAACAAGGCGGTCCAAAGCTGCTGCTGGCTAAGGTTTGCTTCCTCCACCCCAGCCTCCACCTTCTTAATTCAGAGTCTTAACATGGTTCAGGTTAAAAAGGTATTTTAATGTCTTGCTTTGGGCCCATTCTTGTAAGAAAATACCTGTTTTTGTCACTATAAACCCAGCTGGAAATATCCTGAACTCTTGACAAAAAAAATACCTTCTTTTGATGTTCCAAACACAGCTGAAAATGTCACGGATTTTCTTAAAAAACAAAACAAAACAAAACAAAAAAAAACACCTGCTTTTGTCGCTACAGACACAGTTGGAACTGTCCTGAACTCTTGTCAAAAAAATACCTACATACTTTTGTTGCTACAAATACAGCTAGAAGATGTCCCAGACTCTTATTAAAAAATACCTGCTTTTGTGACTACAAACACAGCTGGAAATGCATATCTTGATATGTCTTGACATTCTCTACATCAAGTTGATTTCACACATTAATATCCATGTCTTTGGTAATCCATAGATGGTTGTGTAAGAGTTAAAAATACCAAATATTGACATTATAGCACTTTATCTATTAAACAAAATGCAGCAAGAGGGTTATGGGTTCAACCTGCTGGCCGGCTTGGGACAACCTCTCCTGGTGTACCCTGTCTCTACTCCAATGTCAGCTGAAAAGGATAAACAGTTACAGAGAACGGATGGAGGGATGGATGTTTCCTTTTTCGGGCACGTCTGTACTATTAAGAGCCTAATCAAATATATCAAGGCTTTTCAGTTGTAATTATGGGTTAGAGTTAGGGACATGATTGCCACTGACAAGTCGGTAAATAGCTACAAATAGCAAACTGGTAATTATAATTACTTTAGTATGATGTGAATGTGGCGTTTGCTTTGAGACTGACTGGTGACTGGGACAAGGTGTATTTTTTTTGGCTCCAGTCCACTGACACCACAAACAGCCTTAACAGGTACAAAAAAATAAATGACTCAACTCCCCATCCAGACCAATTATGGGGCATGGACTGGCAACTGGACAGGAGCCAGCGTGCCGTCCAGGCACCAACAAGGCGCCCCCAACTGCTCGGGGCGTCCATCCCTTCTCTTATGCATGTATAGGTCCTGTTTATGCATGTGTGTGTATTTTGGGCCTATGTGTATATGACAACAGAGTGAAAAAAATTGAATTTCCCTTCAGTTGCTCTTCCTGAGGTTTCTACCATTTTTTTTTCCCCGGTAAAGGGGTTTTTTTGGGGAGTTTTTCCTTATCCGCTGTGAGGGTCCAAAGGACAGAGGGATGTCGTATGCTGTAAAGCCCTGTGAGGCAAATTGTATTTGTGATATTGGGCTTTATAAATAAAATTGATTGATTGATTGATTCAGGGGTTGCTAAAGTATTTCTTCTTCTAAATGTTGCTTTCACCTTTTTTAACAGCCCAAAGGATGAATGACACTTCACAGGGCCCTGAAAGCAACAGCACATAAGTGCCAGAGTGCCTGTTATCTGAATCACACATAATCTAAATTTAAACTGTGAGCGTTCTTCCTTTTAAAATGTTTTAAAAGTTCTTAGCAACTTGGTGAAGTCTTAAAGGATTTCTCACATTCTTGTTCCTCCACTTATGGCCATTACATGCATTTTCCTGTAATCAGTCTGCTGTGAAGGATTCGGTTGAATTAACAGCAAACGTCAATCTATTTGCACTGAGGAGGAGAATATCTGCTAATTTGAGATGCACAGGGAGAAACAGCAGGAACAGATACAACATAGATAGATTTCCATTTTGTGAGATTTCTCTCCAAAGCTCCACGGCCACACACACAAACATACACGCTGGTAGTTTATTCTAGCTGTGATATGCACTAATGGGGTTGAGACCTGTGCTTGAGGAACCAGGAATCCCCAGGGATGTTCAATTTAGAAAGTAGAGTCTCAGCCTTTAGGAGTGTGAAGGGACAGAAATTCCCTCAGGATATATTACAGGCACCCCTCCCACCACACAGCATCACATCCCTCAGCAAACACTGGGATAAATATGCCTAGTTATATACTTTTCTCTTTCTTCCTTCCTTGGCCAAAAAGTAGATATGAACTTCACAAATCAAGGCCCAGTCTTATCTGGCTCCAGCTACAACGCTTTGGTGTTCAGCAAAATGACATCTTGGTGTGATCCCAATTAATTGTGAAATCGCAATCTTTTGCTACAGTCTTGGTCCAACATGAGGATGAACAGTTTGAAAATTAAAATCAGAATACAAAAAAACTGTCAAAGTGGAAAGGCAAAACTTACTCTGTTTTTCAGATTCCTGCACTGAACTCTGAGATTGAGATATCCGATGATTCTAAGCATGTGTTATTAACAATGACAGTGTGTTTTAGTTTCATCAGCTCGCGTTCAGGGTTTGTATGTGTACTGGACTAGACAGGCAGAATGAATTGCCACTTTCATTTAGCTGCTGGCCAGCTGACTGCCTGCGGAGGTCGCTGAAAAAGACAGACACTGAAAAAGTAGACTTACAAGAGGCATCTCGATCTGTCTGAACTTGCTGGACTTTGACATTAGTTGCAGCTCCCTTTGTTGAGCTTGATGTTTTTCGTGCTATCATTATGGGCTACAGTAATGCTGCCAGAGCTACAAGATATCTGATAAAAATTCATATTGTTATGTGTGAAACAACACATTTACACCCAGCTCAGTGAGGCTATATTTAACGGAGAGCTTAATGCTCACAATGACAAGAGCAATATGCAGATGTTTAGCAGGGATCATGTTTTTAACTGGATGCAATGTAAATGAATGAAAGAGGGAACATCTGATTTTTTTCAGTTTTTCCCAATGAAGATGTCCTAACCTGCTCTATGTGTCAGCAAACAGGCTAATGGTACATGTCCACAGGGGCATTTTTACATGTGAGGGGTCGCCTTGCTTCAAGCATTGGATGTTTGCTGGGTGTGCCAGCTGTCTGCTCCCAGATTTGAACTGGACCAACATGGCGGCTCATTGTGATATATATATTTATATCACAAAAACATTCACTGAAATGTGTTTCTTAAAATATCTGATTTAAGAGGGAAGCCATGCGGTTGCTGAATCTTTATCAATTTTAGATCGATAACTGTTTGTTTAAAAAGGTTTTTGGAAGTTATCAGAGGTGTCGAGTCGCACTGAATGCCCTTAATTTGTATGAAGTAGCAGAGACTGCTTACATAGACAATGAATGTTATGTGTTTGAAAAAAATGCTCAACCTATTTTCAGAGCAACAGCATGCCATTGCTTGGACTTTAGGATCCCTAAATTAGACTGTTGTAGACTGTAGTAAATGTCCACATCTTTTCACACTCGGTCCGCCAGAGTTTGCTTGCTTGCTGTATCTTAGCACTAAGCACAGCTGAGACTGATGAGAATGTCATTACAATTTAGACCCGTTGATAGCGCTAGATGAAAAGTCAGTAGATCATTAAGGATCATAAAAGTCTTAACAGTCCTGTCCACATCATCCCAAAGTGGGCATGAAGGAGTGCATAAAATATGACTTGAGCCATTTTAGTGTCAACCAAAAATTAAGGGATCATCATCGTGCAGACCTTGAATTTCTACACTAAATTTTAAGGCAATCAATCCAATAGTTGTAGAGATATTTCAGTCCAAACCAAAGACGTGGACCAATTAATAGAAAGATAAGACCACACAGGGCAATGCAGCTAGCATGGGAAAAAAAATAAACACGAAGGCTCCACTTCTACAAAACAAGAAACATTTTCATGTTGCTCTTGTATGGAAATATGACAGCAACAAACAGAGTTACATTATTTTTCTCATACAGTGAGACTGATTGTTTCACCCTTAAACTCTTATCTTGTGCTCTACCATTCTCCCTCTGTCTGTGTCTTGACTGTAATAACTGATAGAGGAGTGCTGAACTGAACGGCAGAAATAGAGGGCATGAACAAACAACGTCTATATATGCATATATGAAAATCCATACCAGGAGCTTTTATTACACTAGTCAGACATTATTACATGAATATCAAAGCACAGACAAATAAGTAAGAATGCTGTGTGTTTTCATTTACTACCTGATGCCACGTGTAAATAATAAAACATTGTTGTCATGTTGTTACACATCAGCTTCACTGCGTGGTTTGCAGAGCAATCATTCATGTGCACATATAGTATGTGGCCACTGTAATTAAGAAACGCCCTGAATCCAATCCAGAACTCGATTTGTTTATGTTGCTGTCTGTCTAAACTTGAGTAATCATACTTTGCACTTTGAAATGCACACACATGTACACACCTCATTAGCAGATACCATCAGCAGTACTCTCTCTGCTGCTGCTGAGGCATGTTTGGATTCTCATTGCCTGTCTGAAGGCGCATTAGTCAGTGGGAGCTTGAAAGTATTTCTCCACTGCAACAGTGTAATAATAAAGACAATGAATGCTGAAACACTGTAATGAGCTGGTCCCTGAGCAGGTTGCAGGCCTGCTTAGGATGAACGCAGTCACCAGAGGGGTCCCAAAACAGAGAGGTAAGCAGCCGCAGAGGCAGAGAGACACTGAGGCCATGTCCCTGCTAATGTGGATGCATTTTAAAATACTCTTCTCTGCACCATTTTGGACTTCCTTTAAAATTATACTGCTGTTTTCTAGCACCTAAAACAGAATATTTTGAAAAGTATTTTCCATCTAGGTCACATGATTCACTCACAGGGAGAAGATAGTGATCATTTTTGCCCTCACACTTCAAAAGTTACTACTTTCTACTGTTTGGATAGATAAAACCATGTTTGTTGTGGAAAATGTAAACAACATTTCTTCCTATTAAAACTTCTTATCCTCCTTCCTTTTTATCGCTCAGAATGCAGCACAGTGAAGATCTGCACACTAATGGAGCAGAAGTCCAGCTAACTACAAACATAGCATGCTCTCCTGGAGGGTGGTGGGGATGTGCAGGATCATTGAACTTAGGGAAGGATTAAAAGCCTCAGTTGAACAACAGTAAAAAGAGAAGATGCTGAGAAACATGAGAATACTGGACATAAAGAAGGTGATCAGTCATTATGATAGCAAAAGGAACACGATTCTATATGTGATGCATCTAGGAATTCATACATACTGTTACTGTACTTCCACAGAACACGTGTCAAGCTATGATTGCGCCCAAAAAAACATCAGGCTTAACCCTACATGAACTAGCATAGTTTCTGTCCAAGATTAAATTCATATGGAAAGAGTGTGGTAAATGACATCGGTGACACAATCTCAGACATGCGACATCTCCTACTGAATGTTTAGCACAAACCCAACCACTCATATGCTTTATACATTAAATAGAGATTGTATCACATTTCTCCTCTTTAATGAGAGGCGGGAATCAGGATGGGTTGATGGCAACACAGCCCATACATTATTCATGACATTACACAGACTATAAGGTCTGCATTTAAAGACAACAACAACAACAACAAAAACACCAGGAAATCAGAGCGATCTCGCCCCAATTCAAGTCCAGGGGCATTTTAAGAAATTAGAGTCCGACCCAGCCCAAACCTGGCAGGTTGGGCCTAATTGGGTTAGGGCAGGGAATCAAAGCTCTACTTTACATGCAATGGCTTTTCTAATGTAGAGGACATAGTAACCATGTCATCAAACATCAGAAAATTCTGTTCTGCCTAGTATTTCATTCCTGGAAAGATGGTTCTTTCCTAAAAAAAAAAAAAAAACAGGCTGTCTGTTCAGCAGAAAAACGCAAATACTTTTGAAATTGGTGCTACCTGACCAGAGAAAACTGAGAAAACGTGCTGTGGCATTTGCTTTTGAAAACCTACAACTACCAGAGTGCACTGTACCACCCAAGACCAATAAACACTTCACTGGTGGGTGACGTAATGCGAGTTGGTTTTGGCTTGCTCCTCCTTAAATACAATATGGTGCTCGTTCAACAACATACAATCATGTATTACAGTTGAGAGTAAGCCAAAACATTTCTGCAAACATTTTAAACGAGAAACGGAACAACGCAGTTACAGAATTTTGGTTCATATTTGAGCGGCACTGTCTAGTTTTACCATCTGATCTTTTTTCCAGCTTCTGTTTTCACAATACAGGAAACAGTATGGCACCAACTTCTTGTTCATGCAGTCTCATATTGCAGCCAAACAGTGCACTAAAATATGCCTCTGAAAACATTTTAGACAAGAAAAGGCAACACAATACTCTTGGTTTATACTTAATCAACACTGCCTGGTTTTACCATTTAATCTGAGTTTGGCCTGAGTTTCAAAGAGAGAGGGGAGGGCAGCTTTCTCTCTCAATCCACTTCTATACTCTTTGTGTTCATGGCGGCGGGCATATGAAAATATAAAAGTACTCTCTGAATTTCAAGCAACAGCCCAAAAGCCAATGAAAATCTGCCGGATGACACGAAACACATCATCTGACAGATTTCCGCTGGCAAATAGGAGGGGAGATCTGGGGACTAGTAAGATGGAGGGATGCAGTAAATTTACACCTATTTCCCACACTGTTATAATATAAAGCTGGTTCAAAATTGGCAGTGTATCCTTTTAAAAAGGCATAATTTCAAATAGCATAGGGTCAAGAAACCCAGCTTTCTGACTCAAAGAATTTTGACACCCATGACATGGTCACACAGGCGCTTCAATTACTTACAGTATCTTCATTAGACCTCTTCTCAGGACTCTAAGCATGTACAGACTGTGCCTGATTGACCTCTTCTTATCTGACCTCTTAGTTTTGTTACACCTTTCAGGCCTTTTTCACGGCAGACATTTGATTTGTCATAGCACCGCATGAAAAGCACAGGTGTTGCTGGTAACAGTACCAAGACCCTGATACCAAAGAAGCTTAATGGAATTCAGCCATCATTCATTCCATTATTTACACCTGTGTTTTTTACTACTTTCATGTTTCAAAAAATTCTTTTTAGTACACACTGCTGGGCGACAACATGTAATTCACACGTCATCGATAAAAGCAGAAGTCTAATCAGCATGAATAAGTGGAAACACATATGTGAGTTTGTGGGATTTTTCAAAGAGACTTTTTTTTTCAACAGCAGACATTTTGGCATGTCATACAAGGAAAAGCACTGGTGTAATTTATGACATTATAAATGACAGCAATCCAATTTTGGTGAGCTCTTTTCATGTTCCTGGTATTGTGCATGCTGGCTCACTGGAATGGCTTACTGGAAGTGAGCTACTGTTAATGAAATTTGCTCCACTTGAGCTTTTCCTGCTATGACAAGTCCAAAATATCCTACAATTCCAAGTGAGAGCAACTTACTTCTTTTTATCTAAGAAAACACAAGTGTGTAAAAGATCCTCTATCCCTCAGATAGAAGACTATTCTCTTGGATAGACGACTTCCTTGTTTTAGAAGTGTGTTGGACAAGATCAAGGATTGTACAATTGGTACCCAGACACTTTCTGATTATCCCTCTATTACTGTAACCACCTCCGATCCCGTTAAAGATTCAGCTTGCAGAGCCGGATTCCCTTTGTCGAGTATATTACCGTGCAATAGCAGTGTTTTATTGCTGAGAATAAAACACCAGAGATAAGCCCGTCTATCTTTCGGAAATCTGCCACAGCGTATTTACGAGAGGCTATTACACCTTATACATCGGCACGAGAAAAAGATCTCAAGAGCCAATTGGACCTAGAAAATACTATACAGTATGAAGGCTGAATTTAGGTTGTCACCCAAAGGATCTCTGGCAAAACAATTAGGCGCTGCCCACTCTGCGTTAGACCAACTACTAACAAGGAGAGCAGAGACCCAAATCTTTCTTTATGCGGAACATAGGTTATAGGATTCAGGTAATATACTAGGCTGGCTTATTGTGCAGTGAGAAAACCAAACACAACCCCCCATTTGCAGATAGCAATGGGGCATTTTAAATCTGCTGACATAAACAGAATAATGAGGACATTCTGCTGGCTGCTGAGAAGCCCTTAAATAGGGTCAAGTTTATTTTGATGCACTGGAGAGGTTTGGGACCGGAGGAGACTTCTTTATATGGATAGAAACTGTATATCTTTTATATGGATAGAAACTGTATATATCTATATATATATATATATATATATATATATATATATATATATATATATATATATATATATATATATATATATCTGCATGTCCGTTTAAACCACTGATCTTTGATTAGACATTATACCATTTATAACAACTGGTATAATGATTTGTATTGATTAGTGCATGAATTTACCTTGTATTCTAACAGTTCTTTTGCAGTTGTCCTCCCCATATATATTCCCCACATATTGATTGCTTACCTTCTGTGAATTTAGCATCCGCAAGATTATTTTAGGAAATCTCAAGCTTTGCCTTGAGGCACCACAACCCTCCTTTCCTCCTCTCCTCATCTTTCCCATTCCATACCCTTTGTCAGAGCTACTTTCTTCTGTTTATCCTTCTCCTGCTTTCCCCACCTCCACCTCATCACTCCTTCCTAACTTGCACCTCTCTTCTCTTTCTTTTTTCATCTCCTTTGTTCCTATTCACATTCTTCGCCTCTCCTCTGCCACTGTTGTGGCACTGCATTATTGATGCAAGCTTATTATGTGTCAGTGTGCTGGTAGGGAAAGACAAGGATAGTGAAAGAAAGAGAAAAATAAAAGAAAAAAGAACAGTGAAGGAAAGAAAGAAAGGAAAAGAGCTTTGCTAACATGCTGAACAGTTTGTACATAAAACACATCTTGTCATACAAAAGCAGCTTATTCCTGTTTGGCAGACCTAAACCTAATGTAAGATGCAGCTGTCATGCAGGCCATGTAACTCTCAACTGTAAGAAATAACGCTGAAGTTTTGTAATATTTGAAAAGAAATATATATGTATAAATTGCATAAAGGTCAAGTTATGGTTCAGTACAGAATATGTTGATAAAGTGAAGCTATCTGCAAGAGCTTATTGAAGTCAGCGACGACTGAAAAGGCTAAACAAAGAGAGATGTGAGGCATGAGATTAAATAACATGACTGCCACTTCAAGTCAAAGGTCTGCTTTGAATTTGTGTTTTGCAGCAGGATTTTTTTGGAATCTCTTTGTCTGTTGAATTGAAAACGAATTCTCAACAGTAACAACTTAATGCCGTGATATAATACCAGTGAATTATTTAAGTTGTACCAAAAGCCTCTTGTGCCTAAAGTAAAGATGGAAGAATGGAGAACAGACAAGCAGTGAGACAGACAGAAAGAGAGAGGTCGAGATGGAGGGAGAGAAAATGGGAAATAAAGAGATGGAAGAAACAAGCTGTCAATACATTAGTATGCTGACGGGATGCTTATGTCACTCAGCATGTTGGCTGAGTGGTCTATAAGTAGCAGATAGAGGCATTAAGCCCCCCTGCCTATTACACACACACTCGTCTCACCACACACACTGCGAAAACATATACATCTAGTGAGATGCAGCAGCTCTACATAAGGGTAAGACAGGATGCGCCTAAAGCGGACAAAGTACAGCTGAGCTCTCAAATGAGGTCATTTGAAAAATAGAAGCCGGGAAAAAAATAAACACACACTGAAGATGTATAAGCTGGAGGCGATGCTCAATATCTTCTCTGTTGCTCTTTGTCTTTTTCTGTTTTGCTCTCACAGAAAAGTGAACAAAATGTGTGTTCCATCATCGCCAGTTTGTGTTCTTTTATACTAAAGTAAGCTGCATATTGAGTTCTTGTAAGAGTGACTTGCAAAATTAGAGTGATTTAAAGCAAACGGTACAAACCCAGAAAATTACGACAGCACTGCCAGAGAACACATGATGAAAGAAATTATGGATTTGTGGGAGGATTCCACACAACAAATGTGTCATTTTAGAAAGATGTTTTGAAAATGCCCTCTGACTATTAACAGATCACTGAAAGGATCAGTGTGTATGATTAATGGCATCTAGAGGTGAGGACTGCAACCATCTGAAACTTCTCCCATGTGCTCAATGTTCAGGAGGTTTTTACCTGAAGCTGAATTATCTTTAGAGTCTCTTCCTCTGCAAAGCATACAGGCTGGCTGATTTAAACCGGTAAAAACACTGAATAAAGCAGTTTCTAGTCAGTGTTTTCTGACCCTATTTTGCTCATCGCAGATCATCTGCTAATGTGTGTGCACATTTTTCTTTGATAACTTGACGTGTGCTCATCTTTTCACTAACAACTTCAGATCCAGGTAATCAGGAGGTTTTCGCTGGGAGCCAAATTACCTACTGCAGTGATGTGGGCGCTGTGCCGGACTGTTGTGGTGAAGAGGGAGCTGAGCCGGAAGGCAAAGTGGCGGTTCTAGCCTAAATGTAGATATATAAACACCTCATTCCAAGGTAAAGAAAACACAACAATTCATATTTTCAGGTGTTTATACACACAAGAAAACATGCTTATTATATTATATTCCATTCTTGCCAGTATGTTCCCCTAAACCCCACACACTGGACCCTAGGCACCTTTTTTTTTTTTAACTGGTGTGGTAAACGGGCGGCATAGTGGTGTGGCGGTTAGCACTGTCGCCTCACAGCAAGAGGGTTCCCGGTTCGATCCCGGGTGTGGGAGTTTGCATGTTCTCCCTGTGTCAGCGTGGGTTCACTCCGGGCACTCCGGTGAGAGTTATCAATTAACAGGGTACTCCGGTTAATTCATAACTCTAACTCTTGTCCATAGGTGTGAATGTGAGCGTCTGTCTCTAAGTGACCTGTCCAGGGTGTACACTGAGGGGACATGTTCCTCTTGCACTTTCATTACTGATGCTTTTTGCTCTGACCTTTAAAATCGCGCTCTAATGTGCTCCATTAAACTGATAACTGCATTCTAAACATTATAAGCATTGATCAATTACAAATAAATTTAACTGAACTGAAACATTTATCAGTTAGTCTCTTGTGCTTGAGGTGAAACTAAATCACCCTCTGAATAGGCACTTCAATCTCTTCCTGGTATCTACAACAAACAGGCAGAGAAGCGACACAATCTCACACACACATTCACATACACACACACACAACGCCACCAACACCATCCAATTAATCTCCTCAGAAAGAAAGGGAGGCTTCTAATCAACACAAGACAGAGAACAAGCCATGGCACAACAAGCATGGTAATAGCAGGCAGATAAGGCAGATAATTGTAGATGCTGTACAGACAAGCAATGAGGGTGATTTTGTACTACTCCAACATTCAGTCCCTCCAATCCAGCTCCGACATAAATGATAAATAACAGGGTTCTGCAGCTGTTTCCTGCAGTGTAATTGGCGAAATTGGGAAGTTTATCTGTGATTCACAACACGTGATCCGTTCTGTCAATAGTACAGTTATCATGAATTCCTGCGAAACAGCTGCCAACACAAATAAATCTTTGGCCCTTGACTAATCTTTTTTTTTTTTTTTCTAAATCTCTGAGCTGAGAAATGTGAGAAAATACTGTGTGTTTGTCTCAACCTTCCTCTTCTGTTAACATAGATTTTTTACTATTCTATCTATAAGGATCCTGCTGTGAGTAAATAACACCTCATTTGTAAGGGTTTAAATCAATGCCACATCCCACACTTACTCTTGTTCTTTATCTTACTATGCAGGGCAAACTTAGAAGACTGTTCAAACTAGAACTGTAGGTACAGTATAAAAAGGCACAGACAGTGAATAATGGCTTTTTCTTTATTCCCTTTTTCCATTTAACTTCTGCTTTGTGTGACTTTGTTTGCATGCCTTACCCATCATTACTGTCTTTGGCTTACAGGACAATACAAAGAATGAATCTTGATTTGTATACCACTTAGCCCTTACACCTCCATTTTGCACATTCACCTATAAGGGTAGGGTGTCCCAACTCTTGTTGGGATAGAGTGGTTAAGTGTTAGGAATACATGTAGGGCTACCCCTAACAGTCGACCAAATGTCAGTCAACCAGAATGGTCATTAGTCAGCAGAATTTCACTGGTCGCCTAGTCAGAAAAAACAAACAAACAAATTAAAAAAACAACAACATGTGAAGCTCTTTCAGGTGCTGTGCCTTGTCAAAATAAATCCTATATGACTGGACCATTTGGGAATTCAATTTCAAAGGACAGACACAGGGAGAGGCCACACTCAGCAGTCAGACAGGAGACATGTTACAAACCAATCACAGCCGACAGATATCTTTCCCTTCTTTCGTAAATATTCAGTCTGATAAATACAGAAAAGTTGATCATGTTAGTGCAGGGCTACCCAGAGCTTCACACCTGTCCCACAGATGATAGGCCTACACACTTATAAACGGCGCCTGCAAGAGGATCAGCTTTGCAATCAGGTTTCGGGTAAATAGGCTATATGATGCTTGTTAAGGTTGCTTAGCAACCTCAGACACAACCTGCCAGGGCGCTCTTGAAAGCTGGCACAGAAAAGGCACAAGAGTAGTGCCTAGCGCCTGACTTCATGTTTTCTAGATGGTTAAAGGTGCAGCATGTGTACGGCCCAGGGCACGTGGTAGCTGTGGTTATTCCACAGGCTAGTTAATAACGTGTCGGGCAGGAAATCCAAAGTGTGGGATCATTTTGAGAAGGTGAAGGATGAACCCAAGGTGATATGTAAACTCATCTTCATTGGTCGACTACAAACATGATGTATCATCTGAAACATGGAAGTAGCTACATGCCCATTAGCCCACAGCGTCATTAACAGGCGGCTCGCTCAGTGTGTGACGTGCACTTGTAGATAAAATATAGGCCTATATTAATGAAGGTTCATTAGTACGGTTTTGTATTTCTCTGTAATGTAGCACAGTGTTAATAATGTTACTGATATTATTCTTTCTCAGACCTAGAACTCAAACCATTGTGTTGCCGCGTCGTCGTAATTTGTATAATTTAATAATTAAATTGATATTATAAACATGCAGACGGCTAGTCGACTAATGGCCCTAAATGACGACTATTGGTCAACTAGGAATATTCTTAGTCAGGGGCAGCTCTAGCTACATGGCCCTACTAACTGAGTGTTATGAGAGATCACTAGCAAGATGGTTGCACAACCAACAAAAGAAACTCATAAGTGTATTTTCTTTGTTAATAAAGCTGTAAAAATTATGAAAACCATTGTTTTATCATTGGTTTAATGTTGTTTCAATGGTCCTTTTCTTAATAACAAGCATGACAAAATAATCTCTCGTATGATGACGTCTCTGAAGCTAACTAGCTAGCTATCATTCCATGGTTATTGCTGATTTGTGCATGACAGTCCCACATTCAGACATATTTCCATGTTGAATTCCCCACGTTTGATGGCATATGACGTCCAGGAACGAAGTTGCTGCACTTATATCCACTCTTCTAATATCAGTGCAGACTGGCAGGGTAGGAGCACAGCTGCTAACGTTAGCCTGCAAAGCACCGTTAGTGGATTAGTCAAGAAGCAGTGTTCTTTTTCATTAGATGACTTTGTGTGAAACATAAGTTGTGAGCGAATTGTTAGCGTTCACGCTTTTCTATCTCCATCTAAAAAATAGAAAATACCATTGTGACAGCATGAATAATGATGATGTATCTAGGTCTTGAAGGATTTTCCCATTTCACAGGGGATGTTTTCAACCAGTACCCTTTGTGACTCTGTTCCAAGTGGCAGAGGGATACTCAAAAATGAGGGGTAGGGGGTAAAAATAAGAAATGGGTTTAGGCCTTTGACTGTGGGTGAACATCTTTTGAACTGATTCAAGGAGAGTGAAAGATGTGCTTGGAGGGAAGAGATCTATCCTCGACTCCATGATGAAGGCTGAAAAGAGGAAGGAAAACAGGCCTGTGTGTGTGTGTGTGTGTGTGTGTGTGTGTGTGTGAGCATGGTCATGCTCACATACACACTCACAAATCAGTAAGTGCTTGTGTGTGTGTGTGTGTGTGTGTGTGTGTGTGTGCGCGCGTGCGTGTGAAGGTTTCCGTCAGATGTGGCATTCCTTCAGTGTGTTCGATCGACAGGGAAAATGGAAGCCTCTTTCTTTCACCCTCTCTTTGCCAGCTTCCTTTCATCCCTCTCTGCCCCTCCCCACTCAGGGTGAGAATTGCAAAATCAATAGAGCTAAATGGAGTTGCTGCGGAAGCCATTGAGTGTCCTTTCTAAGTGCTGGAGGAACAAGGACAGTAAGAAGCAGCTGTGACACCCCACAGTCACCTCTTCTCCTTCTTGCCTCCTTTTCAACTGTCTCCACAACTCTCTGAGCTTGTTCTCATTATCAGCCACAAAGCACTGCAGAAACTCAAAGTATTAAATTACCTGCTGTTTATTCTTGTTATTTCAAGAGATACTGAACAAGGGAGAAAAAGATGTGTATTTCAAAAAGTAAGCAACACAATGTATAATGTAAAGAAATGTGTAGAAAATAGGTCACTGAGGCCAGACACTAAGCTCACTTTCATTTTCCTGGCTTCATGATTTAGTTTGCTGCCTAACTTCTATTTATTCAGGAAGTTTTATTGAGTTCAAGATCTCTTGAACAAGAGAGACCAAAAACTCAGTCCAGTTGCCATAAAAAAAACTGTTGGCATTGTACGTCTCTGTAAACCATGGGTAAGTTACCATTGGATGTTGCATAGCATTCGACTTGTCACAGCAGGAAAATCACAGGTACAGCTAGCAACATTAATAGTGGCTCTGTTCCTTTAACTGAGCTGCAGTGAAACCAGAAACTGGATCATCTGAACAGGATAAACCCTTATATTGCTACTACATGTGTGTTTTTCCTGCTATGACATGTCAAAATGTCTGAAGACTAAAAAGCTTTACTGACAAGTATTTGATTAATATTTAATGTCCGCTGTTTAATACATGTTTGCAGCTACACACGTTTTAAACTTTCAATGTTATTCAATTGTGCTAAGCTGATCGTGGTTTTAAGAACAACTGAGAAAACATAACCATATTGTTGGTTTTAGTTGGCAGACATCAATTTAAAATGATAAAAATGCATGTGCTTCCATTTGCAATTTATATATATATGTATATTATATATATATATTATATATATATATATATATATATATATATATATATTGTATTAGCATAGGGCTGCAGCTGTTTTCAAGGACAATGCATGTTTTTTTTAAAAACAAATCCCCAAAGCCTGACTTATCTCCACACTTCATTTTAGCACTGTGCATGAAACAACAACAACAATAACCTCCGATCTAACAACCTACACACTAAAACATCTAAACAGGTTTTGCCATTTTAATGCTAGTTCCCTACTGACACTATTTTGCGATGGCACCATCACTGCATCCTGGGCTTAGTGTGGCCCAAGGTGATTGTGATTGATTTGATGTTATTTTTTCCCTGAGTGCAGAATTGACCTATGGCTAAGTCCCGCCCTCAAACGCGATGAGCCAGTCACAGTGCATATAGCCATTCCCATACACTCGGACATTCTCTTCCTGGATGTTCATTGAAATGCATGGCAGAAAGTCAGTTTTGTTGTTTATGAGCTTTTTCGGAAGTGAAGTTTAAAAATGGTCAAATGGTGTGCATGGGGTAACTGCAACTCCGGCACAAGGTATCCTGAGAGGCTGGACGATGGGGTGTATTTTTTACCCTTTAAACAACGTCAACCGAGAAAAGTGTCTCCTTTGGATAAAGTTGTGTGGTAATGTCACACAAGATCAACTCAACATGAATAAGATTAACAATGATGTCTACATCTGTTCTAAGGTAAGTCAACATCGTGTTTGAGGCAACATATTGTCACTTTGCTGGAAAGTGTATAGTATAACTATAATATAAAGTTATCTTTAACATCTATAGCTAACATTAGCTAAAGTTAGCCTAACGTTAGCTCCTAGCTGCATTGTTCATCATGTCACCTTGTTTGCTGGGAGTTCATTAGCATATTTTGTTCTAGTTTTGTACTTTGGTGATCGTACATCATTGTTAGCTGTTGTCCAAAGGGCTCTAGTTAAGCTAACATTAACTTCTGGAGCTTAGCTTCAATAATTTATCTGTAATCGCAGAGATAACAAAAGTTGGCAAGTGTTACGCTGAATGATTCAGTGTAAATACTGTAGCACCAAACTAACGGAGAGACACTCTTAGTAAAGATGGTAAAAAGGCCGTTATCCTCTTCCCATTTTCTGAGCCAGAAACCTTAACTTCAGTGGCACTTTAACTTGTTGTCTTTGATGGCGACGGCAACGAGATGCAGTTCACAAGCGTAACACTGTGACCTGTAAATTTTGGCTTGTAATTTAAGCTTTTCATCGACCTTCTCAACAATAAAATGATGAATATATAACTCCAATGCATAGTTTAGGCCCTTCTGGTTACTTCTCAATGACATCTGATCGTTATGTCCCCAAAAATCATCAACTGCCTCCTGCAAAATGCCATGTACTGTGACACCTGCCACAGCGCCGATCACTGAATGTTGATAGTTTGTCCAAGTGAGTGGAGGGGGGCGTGGCTTAGCCATAGGTCAATTATGATGCATTCAGCCAGACCTTCCTCCAGCACTCGCACTGCACAAGATAGGTCTGGCTATGAGAGACTATGAAGGCAGTAGCCTTTAGTCGATAGTTAAGTAAAGTGCTTGATATGTTCAAATATGCAGGAAGTCACGACCATAAAAATGCACATTGACCAATGGTTAATACATCAAACTTCAGTGTATATCACAGTTCAGTTATCAGTAGTTTCTTCTTTCAGTCTGCCAAATTGTGCTGCTATGATGTCATTTCCCTCATTAACCTCCAGTATTTCAGACCAGTTTTCATTTATATTTAATGAGAGTCTCTGCACAAGTGATTTGTACTGGTGAGTAAGTCATCACGTATTCTCTTTGACTACACTGCATGCTTCCTTTATGGTCCTTCACAAGATCCAACTTAAGGAGCAAATGAGATTCCTATCATGTACTGTATGTGTGTGTTTTGGAGAGGAGGAGAAAGAGAATAAGTGAAAGATAATAAGAAACAGAGAGCGAATGAGAGGAAGCAGGACTGAAATAGAGCTGAGTCTTGAGGTTGTTTGCTTGTTTGCTAAGAAAACTCGGCAGTCTGCTGCTTGGCTGCCCTTCTCTTTGTCACATCCACCTCCGTGGGCCTCAGGAGGAAAGAACACTGGACTAAGAAAAACACTTTTCAATCTACCTTTGACCTAGAACAAACAACCACCTGGTTGGAAGGTACACATCAGCACCAGCAGAGATAGTGCCAGGGAAACACAGTTGGGATGTGTGCATGCACACAAGGAATGACTACACCACACAAAAGACCTCAGCCTCGTGTGTCATTTTTCCATCAAAGATAAAAAATATGATACAATTGGACAAATCCATATTAAAAGTAGTCATTAGAGTAGACGCATATGCTGATGCATGGTCACACAGTCACGAGCACACATACAGGAAAAAAACAAATCTCTTATAATCTGCTTAGTGAGCAAAACTCCTACGAGTCTGCTGTAATTACGAAGCATTTTTTAATAATTTTAGTATGAGGTGGACATATGCTGTATCCCAAGGGTAAATAATTAGATTAGATTTACATCAACCATCCATTATTATGGATCTGAGAAGAGTCTGTGGGAAGGGGAGATTCCTGAGCAAGAGTTTATTGCCTTATCATGAAAATAATTTTGACTCCGGGGACTTTCTTTTCTTTTTACAGTATGATTTTCTCTGCTCAGTGACCGGCCTGGTGAGCTAGAGTGACTGGACGCCCTTCAGCCGGATGATTCTCATTCAAGCGTCCACCTCACTGTGGTGTCCTTGAGCAAGATTTTTCAGCTCCACAGTCACTGGTCTCACGCTGCATCGTAATGTCTTTAAAGGAACAGTGTGTAAGTTTTAGTGGCATCTAATGTTGAGGATTGCAGATTGCAACCATCTTAAACTCCAGGTTAGAATTCCTTTAGTGTTTATTGTTCAGGAGGTTTTTAGCAGGAGCCGAATTATCGATAGAGGTCCTCCTCTCCAAAACAAATCGACCTGGTGAGTCAATCTGATAAAAACACTGAATATAGAAATTCACGTTAAATGGTGTTCGGCTTGGCACAGAGAGGCTGCTACTACGGTGGCCAACACAAAAACACAAATGCCCTATCTAGAGCCAGTGTTTCATCTGTCTGTTCAGAGCAAGTGTAGACACATGGCACCGCAACATGGCGGACTCTGTGGATGAGGACCTGCTCCCTATGTAGGAACAGCTCATTCTGAGGTCACAAAAACACAACTTATTAGCTCATACACTAAAGAAAATAACTTATTATGATCAATTTCTGCCAATATATACCATTCAAAGTTACACACTGGACTTTTAAGCATGGGTTAAAAAAACGGATGTCACTTTGAGGACTAAAACTTAAAATTCTTATCCTTGTGTTCTGACAAAACACCTGCTCGCTGTGCATAATGTTTTGTGAATTTTAGGGGGTGATTAACCATTGTGTAGATTTGCGGGATAATTATAGTAGGAAAAGCACTGTGCAACACACAGAGAGAGAAATATGTATTATTATATGCATCTTCCTGGCTGAAGCAACTTCATATGGTGCAATTTCTTCCTTTCAAAGGCTTTATGTGGGACTGAAACAGTAACTTCACTGCAAATTAGTTCAACAACTCTCCAGAACTGCATGACAGATAATAGAGATCTGCTGCTGGGTGAGCTATTACCCATAACTAAACAGACTTTCCACTTTGGGTCTACGTGTGTGTGTGTGTGCGTGTGTGTGCATGCGCGTGTGTGTGTATGAAAACAGTGTCTTCTACCCTCTTATCTCCTGCAGTGAGCAGAAGAAAGTGATGGAGGGCCTGCGGTAATTAGAATGGAGAGCCTCTCCTTTCACTACACAAATAATGATAGCCCTTCACCTGCTGTAGAAAATCACCCTGAATCTATGCTTGCACTCAAATAGGACACAGACAAGCACACACATAGACACAAACACACACATACACACACACTCCTCACCTGCTCCAGTTTCCAGTGGAACTCGGCAGGCCTGAAAGTGTCGACCTGAGTGAAATCTCTCCTGAGCAGGAATACCAGGCGGCAGTTGTGGACGTACAGAGAGTAATGGTGGCGGTTCATTTCTGCAACGGGAAGATCACAAACATGCATTGTCAGTGGTCACATACTGACATAAATGCATGCACACAGTTCAACATATCCCAACATTATGAAGTGCATAAATCAACAAGCCCTCCACTTTGAGGACATTAAACCGATGTACCTGCTCCTTTAGCTTTTCCTATTGATTTCTTTCTGTAACCATCCAAAAAATGTCACACAGCCCATCTGTGTCAAAGACTGAACTCTTTTCAGTTACCTCAAATGGGTTCTCCACATACAAAACACAGCTGTCAGCAAGACAGAAAGGGTCCAGTGAGTGTGGTCACAGAGTGCAGGCTGCTGGTTTGTCTATTTGGTGGAGTATCGACTGGTGCCTGTATGAGATGGCAATGAAAGGTGAGTCCCACTTGCTCTGCTTTTATAGTACACTGACTCAGTCTGAGGTGGGATGAGGTGTGCAACAGATTCTCCACAATAATGAGACACTGCTCATCTTTTTTGGCTTTAGTGTTATAAAATGGCAACAGATGTTTGTCATTTCCTGCTTGTAAAACTGCAATTCAAAACAGCATCTAAGCAATATTGTGAAATGTCAAGATTATTCAGTTTGTAATCATAAAGTTAACAGAGAGCTTTCATACACTTCTAAGATGTGGGGAAAAAAGGTGTTTACATTTGTTGTTTTAACATTTCACTTCAGGCTGAGAGATAAGTCAATATTAACATTTATTGTCATTTTTGCCAAAATCTGTCCGAATATTTGTGTTTTGTTTTTGTGTGAAATAGAAAAGAAGCATTTTACTCACAGTAGGGGCATGAATCTAAGGCTACATCCACACTAATACGTTTTCATTTTAAGGCGAAAACAATCTCTCCAAAATATTGATGTATCGATTCTGAATATTTGAAAAGGTGTCAACACTCATGTTCTCCAGTATCAATACTATTGGTACTACTTTCTCACTCTCCAGCAGTGAGGTGACACCTGCTCCCACACAGCACTGTCTTCTCATCACTTGTCTCATTTGCTCCAGTTGCAGATTGGCTTTTCACGGTTTTGTTTTTTACTTACTTACTTTTTTTTATGTATCCAAATCTCAGACACTTCTGAACACGTGCGCTACCACAAGGATATTGTTTTGATTAATGTAAAAAGGTTTAATTATTATTGATGGTAACTACAGTCATTTAGAATTTTAGACCCTCAGTGTCAATTTTGCCCCCAGAAGGTATCGAATGTTGATATTTTTCAAGGTTCTGTATTGGAGTTATAAATTCCACTACTATGGCAATGCTGCCGTACACGCAAGTGTTGTCGCACCATACCAAAATTAATCTTCGTCTATACTAACATGCCTAAAAAGGCATATTACATGACCATCCATTCAGTGTAAACAGGAAACAGATTGTCTAATCTGTGGTTGTTTGCTTATTTATAGAAAATACCACATAGATGGCAGAAAGGAAAGTGATTTCTTTTCTTGGACCAATGACGAGGTGGAACAGTTATATGTGAATATAAGGAGGTCAAGGCAGCAGAAAACATATTCAGAGTCGCTGTGAAGCAAATACAGCAACATATAAGAGTGGTACCAGAAGCATTATCCATTGCTGGAGGAAGCCATGGCAATGGGAAAGGAGTACTACATAAGAAAAATAAAATCACAAAAGGTATGTTGACCAAGCTATGATATTTTGGTTAAACAGTTGTGACTGATAAGACCAAAATGGAAAGCAAACATGGGTGTCTTTGTTATCATTTTCAAAAGTCTCAATTTCCATCCAACCCTGGAGTTTTCAAACTGAAACAAGGTCAGTATCTTTTTCAGTCTCTGTTTTAGTGGTTCAAAACGTTTGAGTAGTAAACGTAGCAATAGTTATGCATCTTTAAACTAAAACCTACTCGTGTGGAAGAAGCCTAAGCATAATTTTTGCTCTTCTGATAAATAATTTCGCAATCATACTGACATGTTGCTATCAATGATAACAACATGTCAGTATGATTGCTGAATTATTAGTATAATAAGAGTTACTTTGCCCTTGTTTCCTGTCCTTGATGTCACAGGCTCAGCCAGATGAGTGATGGGATACAAGACATGGGTGTCTTTTTTTTTTACTTAGATTTGGTGATCTGGCCTTCACACTTAGCCTTCTGGTACCGCTCACATCCTTAAGCCAAACAGTTGCAAATGAAAAAAGGGTTTATAAGATTCTGATGGTTTAACACGAACCACTCTGCAGTTTTGCATTACAAGATCAGACTACACATTTCGTAAGCTAATAAGCCATCTGTGAGACCATTGTGAGAGCGTGCAATGTGCAGATGGCTCGCTTAATTACACAGTTCAGGCAGCTCGGTTCAGACATGCAGTGGGGAAATAAGTTTAAAGTTTCAAAGACCATTTGCCATTGTGGGCTTCAGTTTTGCCTTAATGGTCTTATTGTTTTCGACCATGTTATGGTCATACTATGTTTAAAATGCTGAGGACAAGTCAAAACTGCGAAATGTCTGAGCAAAGGAAGCCAAGAGTCTCATAGTTTCCTCATAAAGTGGAGCAAAAATGTTTCTAAAATACAAGAAAATTGATGTGAAAAATAAATTTTCTCCCTGTAACATGTCAGACAGAGGAAATGAATTTCTTAACAGTGAGTATGTGTGAAATTGTCTCCTCACCGGTCTTGTCAGAGTTACACAGTAAGGTTTCCTTCTCAGCTCTGAGTCCTGGACTGGGCCCGTGTTTCATCCACGTTGCTATGGTGAACTGGTCCGTCAGGTTCTGGGGCACCACGTGATCTGGAACATTAGCAGCCTGTCGTCCGTCGAATCTGTAGATGAGGTCGCTGTCTCGGCCGCTGTCAGTCAGCAGAGACGCTGTCCAGTTTGTGGAAGGGCTGGGAGCAGGAAGGAGGTCGGTGCTGCCTGATGCTGCACCTTGATGTGCCAATCAGAGAACACGACACTGTCAAGACGGCTGCACAGAAAATCAACCTGCGGAGAAACTGCCTCTCCACAACTTTCTTCTTTCTCTTCCTTTATACCAGAAGTTAGCAGATATCAGTTCATGACCTAATGTTGTTTTTGCATGTCAGAATTATGGATTAAACAAATGTAACTGTGAATCAGTGAATGTTTAGAAAGGGTTGTTGATATCATCAAGCATGGTTACTAAGTGAATCTGCTTGAATTAAACATGTATTTGATTCCCACAGGCAACATGAACTATGCACACAGTTTAAAATAAGATTTGCGTGGGCCTTATACTGTTAATGCAGTGAGGCTCCACTTCACTCACATCAAACATAATATGGCAACTTCAAAGTATGTTTTAAGAGCAAATAATTGAAGTTGAAAATAACTGATTTTGACTTTCGTTAGACCTAAACAATGAACTGATTCCTGAATTTCTCAACATAAATACTCTGTACTTGTAATGTTTTACATGTAGATATGTTACAGGGTATAACTTGAAGCATTAATAAACACGTCACAGCCTGTAAATTTAATTCAAAATCAAAAAAATAAGTTTCAAAATAGTCTCCAGGCTTGAAATGGCACACTGGAAATTGGTATATTAAGAGAGGCTAAAATGTCAAGAGACAATTTCTGCTTTAAATTAAAGTTTTCCTTGTCTCTTATTACCATTACCACCCTGTGCGCTCTCACAGTCCCCAATTCTTAAATAGCACCTCACTATTTTTAACAAATCATTTCATGGAACTTCTGCCTCTGAAACTAATTTCTTTTCTCTCCACTTACCACAGAGTTTCTGCAGAGATTTCTCAGAGTAGGTTTCCCGGTCACAGCCCTTCCCGATGTGATTAGTCTGTAGCTCTACCATCGCCTTCACGCCAGACAGAGGACCGCCACACGTTTCCAAGTGCATCTTGGGAAACAGCTGCCTGCTCCCAGTCCCTGGCTCATAGTCCACCCGCTTGTTCCAACCTTTAAGGGTCACAATTTGTTCAGTGGTTTATTTTGTCATGACAATTACAGGTAATCTAGTACCACACAGTAAACAGTGGTTGTTTTTTAGTTACTTATACTAAGTATTTTTCATATTGCATAACAAAAAATATCAAACATTATGTTATTCTTACTTTATCTGAAATGAAACCTGATGAGTAGTTTTAGATCTTATAGTAGTTCTCTCACTAAATCAAACACTGGGATATCGAAGCATCACGTTGGTTGTGGTTTCACTGCGGTGTGGGGATAACATGAGATATTTCTGTCTGACCCGTCTCTTGCAGCTGACACCACACTTTGTACTCCACCTCACATATTTTAAGAAACAGTAGGTATTTGATGGTGAGAAGGGCTGCCTTTGATATTTGTCTTCTCTGAAATAACCACAGGTTCACCACTAACCTTTCATTTTGTACTACAATACTTCACTTTAGATCAGCCTCTCTGTGTGTGGAGGTGATTTTGGCCTTTGTATTAAGTAATACTTCACACCCCTCAATGACCATTTGGTTATGAATTACTCATCACAAAGAACAAAGAATCCAAAAGCCAACCACAACAGCAAAATATATCAAAACATCTGTTTACAAACTCTCACACAAAACGTGTCAGTTTAATCCAAGTCTCATTTATCCAGTCGTATGTTCAGTGCTTCCCAAAGGCATGCATTTTTGCCAAAACTGGAATTTTAAAAGCACTTTTGCATAAACAGTCTCAGGCACAGACTCGTAGCACGCCTGCATTGTTTGTCAGTGGTTCCCAACTGGTGGGTCGTGATCAAAAAGTGGGTCACAGGTCCAATTATGAAAGGACTGCAAGTGACAAAAGGCAAAGGTGTCTGTGAATATCCAGGACAGAGCTTTTAATTTGAAGTGCTGGTTCCCTCTGTAGACTACAGTAAGTGACTAACAGACAGCTACTTGACAGAGACAGCAAATGAGCTTGATAACACGGTCAAACGCAAATATGATGCTGAATGTGTTAAACTGTGTGGACCTTCATCTAACAACTAATCTGGACCCCATTACTGGACAAGTCAGGAACCACTGGTTTATGTGTTTTAAATTGTAAAGTTTCAGCAAAAATTTTACAAATTTTCTGTTAGATTATGGTACATTATAATCGAGAGAACACAGGAATCTGTTGGAGCAACATGAAATGGAAATTTTACATGATTAGTTAATCACAGTATGCACATATGCAATATGAGCATATGTATTTATAACAAACACATCTGTTTTAATATATTTATATCTTTAAACATTGTTCACAAATGTCTCGCTGCTAACATTGTTATTAGACCTGTCCACAGAGATGTAAGAAGTAACATTTAGGTTATACTATAGGTGGTTTATGGTTTCATAATAAGCCTGTGGGTCTTCAAAGAATGACAAGCAACCACACAGGCTTGGTATTGTCTCAGTGATTTCCTGCCCTGTGTCGAGTCAAAAGGAGACTGAAAGGGCTGGTAACATGACAGGAGGAGCTGACCTCCTTGTAACTGTCAGTACTGTGGCCAGGTGTTATATTTTCATTACCCAGGTGTTATATCTATCCACATTGTAAGAGAATTCGTGAATCACAGTGGAGATAGGGATTCACAAACACAATCATGTACAGGACTGTGAATGTGCACACGCTTGTGTGTGTAGGCGGACACCTGGCAGCTCTTTCCAAGCCTACAGAATATAATATCAAGTCTCCTGAGACAAGGAGAGAGGCGGACTGCAATCAGGTCGGCAAGGAGGAGTGAGAGGTGAGGTGGAGCAAGACGTATTTAGCCTCTATTTATGCCAGAGAGCCTTCTTCAAAAAAAGAGCTGCAGACGCACTGCTGACCTTTACACACACATGATAAATAAGGTTGTGTACAAAAGACTTGATGTTTGAATGCATAATTGCATTATGTTTTATTCATGGCTTTAAAGCTACTATGGGTTAATGGTTTTACAACAGGATTATGCAGTAAGGCCTCTTTTATGAGCCAAAAATTGCAAAGAATCATTAAACATTGATGAGGATATTAGCCGGGTACGATAGCAAGTGCTCCTTTGTGATTCAAATGCTGCAAGTCGATAGCCCCGTGGTACCATCTGGATCTCAGAAACGATTGAATTTTTCTTCCCCCAAAGAGCAAGATCTTGAAGATCCAGCTGCTATTTTGTTGTCAATGGTTTTATTTTCTGAAAATCGGTATGTTTTTGATCAAAAGCTGAACATGTCCCTTCTTTTCTTGAGTATTTTCCTTTTCAGGCGTACTGTGCTGAAATCAGTGGCCCTCAGAGCTCTGCTGCACATGAAGATGACATTTACATAAAGTTGAATGCCAGACAACTTTCTCAACACTGCACTGACTCTCTGTCTACCTCCACCCCTCTGTGATGTGCGCTGACATTTCCCTCAGTGAGTGTCCCTAAAGTCTAAACAACTGGCATTCACGTCGTTTTCATTGCTCTCTTTGCACTAATGGATCTTGTCGGTAACATCAGGCATTTCCTCTTAAATTATCTTCTCTCATCATATAGCACACAATTACATGATGCTATTAGACATGGGGTGAGACATCAAACGTGTGACTTAGCATTAGGGTAGCTGAAAAACATCCATTAAAGGGATAGTGCACCCAGAAATGAAAATTCAGCCATCATCTACTCACCCATATGCCGATTGAGGCCCTGGTGAAGTTTTAGAGTCCTCACATCCCTTGTGGAGATCGGCGGGGGGAGCGGCTAGCACACCTAATGGCTGACGGCGCCCCAGATTAAGGTCCAAGAACACAAAATTGAATCCACAAAGTATCTCCATACTGCTCATCCGTAGTGATCCAAGTGTACAGCAGCTCCGACATAAAAAGTTGTTTCGAAAAACGTCATATGAACTTTTATGAACTGTTTTTCGCCTCAGTGTAGCCTTAAGCTCTGACTGCTTCTCTGTGCTCTGCATTCACGTGTGCACTTGCACGGGACCAGCGAAAGCATGAGCTTTGTTCACCCATGTTTACATTACGTGACAGGTGCACCGCAGGGAGAGACAACAGTAACCACAGTAGCTAAAAGATAATTTACACTATGGTCTTTTAGCAGCGGACAGCCCAACATGTCTGAAGACTTTTTGGAGATACTCAATTTTGTGTTCTTGGATGTTAGTCTGGGGCGCCGTCTGCCATTAGGTGTGCTAGCCGCTCCCCCCACCGATCTCCGCAAGGGATGTGAGGAATCTAAAATTTCACCAGGGCCTCCATCGGCATATAGGTGAGTAGATGATGGCTGAATTTTCATTTTTGGGTGCACTATCCCTTTATACCATCATGTGTAATTACACCATGGCTATGCAATACAGCATTCAGACCTTATATATGTTGTTCCAATCAACAGACTGATCTACTCTAAACCAAAGATACTGACTGTCATGGTAAGAGTGATTATCTCAGTTTTTAGATACATGGAAATAATGCATATGGAGGAGGTGAAATCAATTATTTAAAAGTATACTATGCAGGAATTATTGGTGACTGTTTGTAAACAGAATCGCCAAACCCAGCTGTGTCTGCTTGCTGCTTTACCTTGCTATATATGTATCCTGTATGCTTGTGTTGGCTGGCTCTCCTTACAATTGCGCAGACTGTTCATAAGCACTCTCTCGTTTACAAAGCTATTCTTGGCCTACTTCCAGCATACTTATGTGTGTACATTAAAAGCAAAAAATTGAAAATGACTATCTATTCTCAGAACATGATTTTATTGTCTGTACCTAGGGTACGCTCAGAGTTTGGCAATCTAGCATTTATGTATGCAGCTCCTTATATGTGGAATCTTTTAGTCCTCTCGGCCATTTCAAAGTATCATTGCTGGATTTTTGCACACAATCTCCTATATGCCGATATCACAGTGTACCTTAGGTGGTCTTTGTATTCGTGTAGTTGCCCTTTTTTGCATTTTTATGGTTCACTTCTAGTACATATTAACATACTTTTGGGCTTTTCTTTGTAGTAATCTTATTTCATGTTTTATATTTCTTGTTTTGGAGGTGTACATCTTTATTCTGAAGTTTTGTTCTGTCTGTTTGTAATTTATGTTGCTGCCTGTCTTTGCCAGGACACTTTTGAAAAAGAGATTTTTAATCTTAAGAAGGTTTTCTGGTTAGATTAAAAAGAAAAAAAGTGTTCTGCTTGTAACTACCTTTTTATAATGACCCAACCACACCTACACACCGTGCCCATAAATGTCCAGATCACAGCAAATAAGAAGGAAATTAAAAATATCCGAGCAGAGGTCAGGGTCTCTGCAGATAAATACATACTCAATACTTTTGGATGAGTCTATATCTTACATTATTTCATTCTTACTTTAGGTGAAATGAGACCTGATGAGTAGTTCATTTTAAATAGCTGACTAAATTGATCTTACAAACACTGGGAAATCGAAGCATCACGTTGGTTGTGGTTTCACTGCGGTGTGGGGATAACATGAGATATTTCTGTCTGACCCGTCTCTTGCAGCTGACACCACACTTTGTACTCCACCTCACATATTTTAAGAAACAGTAGGTATTTGATGGTGAGAAGGGCTACCTTTGATATTTGTCTTCTCTGAAACAACCACAGGTTTACCACTAATCTTTCACTTGGTGCTACAATACTTCACTTTAGATCAGCCTCTCTGAGTGTGGGGTAATACTTCACATCCCTAAACGACCATTTGGTTATGAATCACAAAGAACAAAGATTCCAAAAACCAACATCAACAGCAAAACTATATCAAAACATCCGTTTACAAACTCTCACATAAAACGTGCAGTTTAATCTCATTTATCCAGTCGTATGTTCAGTACTTTTTTTTGTTAATTATATATTATGCTCAACAGTATTATTATGATTATTATCACAAACAAATGCATCTGACTCCAAACCACACAGTGTCACAATTTTGTAGCAATCAAGTGTTTTGTGCATCACAGTATTGTTTAAAACTGAATGAAGTGACACAGCCATATTTGGAAACTTCACTATGTTGGATAAAGTTTCTTCAGACTGGTTGAAGTTAGATTTCGTCATATATACAACCACTATAGAAGTTTTTATGCAGAGCCCCTGTAGCTCAGGGCTTAAGAGGCCACCCATGTAGAGCTTTGATTCTGTGCCCAAACCTGATTGGGCCCGACCTTACCTGCTGGGTTTGGACCAGGCCGAAATGTCTCAACATTCCCTTGGGCATGAATCAGGACAGGTTCCTGCCAATTTCCTGGCGTAAGAGTGTGTCATTTCCATGTGAATCAACAAACAGTTAAGTTTCACTTTCAAAGCGATTGGTGCTCTTAAGCTCCAAGAGTGAGCACCAGAGTGGCTGTTTACGAGCACACCCTGTGACACAAACATCAGTTACTGCACTGAAAAGACTTGTGTTGACAAGTTGTGTTTTAATGAATGTTTAAATATTAAAAGACTAAATACATTTACAGTGGAAATTCAGGTTTTTAATCAGGCTTGGGCCCAACACTGCTGCCATGATTTGGGCTCGGGTCAGGCTTGAACAGATCAAAGCTCTACACTGGCTAACTTAACTTGCTTTGCCTTGGGGCCACTTTTGCAAAATGACAGGAAGCTAGGGACCAGTTAATAAAGAATGATTAATAATATTTATCAATATATGTAATACATGAATTGCCTGTTCTTAACCTTTCGACATCTCCTGTACACAGAGTTGTTTCTAGGATTTGAGAACAGTCAGGAACATTTTTTTCTAACAATCAGGCTCTATTTTGATGTTTTTTTTAAAGCATTCTGGCACCATATTTACACTCACAACACAAAATTACTTCATATCTATTTTCATCTTGAATAAGAAAATGGGCCAGATTTAGCTGGCGCACCATAAATTGAGTATTACTGCTCTACACACATGAGCCACATCTGCGATTTGAGTCAAGCTGGAACCCTTTGTTGTCCCACTCTCTCCTTCGTTTCCTTCGTTTCTTGTCGATGTGCGTAATAATGCCCAAAAAAATAAAAAATAAAAAAAAAATTAGCCATCCACATGAGTTTTGGTGTTTGTAGAAATTGGCAAAAAAAGCAAATTTGGTCCATGATTAAACAGTTTTGTATCATCCTTGGCTCTGCTTCCTTTGGAGCTCTGTAATAATATGATGAGAGTGAATGAAACCTGTAAGGGGATCTGTTTGTAGATTTAAAAACAGCTCTACTCACTCTGATGTTTAAGAGACGTGCTTTCTGATAATGAAACCACAGCTTTGCAGGAGGCTGTGGTTTTACTGACGAACTGTGATTTTTTTAAAGACTGTAAGACCAACCACCACCTCTCTCGTTTACCATAAGTTTATTTCTCTTTTCCCTCCCTCGAGTCGCCTGTTCATTGGGGCTCTTTCTTTATCTCTTCCTTCCTCCGTTTCCCCTCTCCCCTCTTATCTGTCTCTGTCTTCCTCTTTCATTCCTGTGTGAGCTTGACTCCTGAGATGCTGTCAGTGCTGACAGGTGAAGCAGCAGGGGAAACGGGCTGGCTCGAATGCCAAGCTGCTAGCATGTTAAAGGAGAAAAAAACGCACTCCAGTCAACTTCCCCTCTGGAGTTTTTTGTCAGGTCTTCTGATTTCCTCGAGAGACGTTCATTCTAAAATGAGATAGAATTCCCTTGAGGGAAAGGATATGCTAAAAAACTGCACCGTCTGCTTCAATTTTGATGGTGCTGCTTTATATTTAAGGACGTTTAAACAATATGTCAGTGCACTTTATACCAGCATAGTAATGAGTACATTGCTGTCAATTATTACCAGGTATATTAAGGCATTGTGAGAGCATTTCAGTGGCTGTCTCTTTATCTCTGACCTTGCCATCCTGGTTTGCAGACAGGCTTGACATCAATATGCACAGCCACATCTTCCTTTGCTCTCTTCTGACCACAGTCAAAGGCCGTCACCATAATCTTGTAGTTCTGCTGCTTGTCATAGCTCAGCCGCTCTGTGTTTCTGATGTTACCTAAGAGGACACAAAGAAAGGAGGAAATGTAATTATGATTATTCACTGACAGAGAAAAAAAGAAGACGCTATGCTTATTTGACAATAATAGCAAGAAATACTTTCCACTGAGCAATAAGTGAAACTGACTTCGCAATAAAGAAGCTGCTCCTTGAAAACAAACAGAACTCTTTGTATTTATTGAAGCCTTTTACTGGAAGCTCAAGGTCCAGTAACCTTGTATCACATTTGAATATCAAAGCCTCTCTGTAAACAGACAATGTACAATTACAATGATGGATTATCCTCACCTGTCACCAGGGTAACAGTCTGAGAGCAGTGTGAGATGGAGGAGATGCTACAGGCCTGTGGGTTTTCACAAATGTGCCTTAAGGAAGGTGATATTCTGAGGTTACTATCGTTTAAGAGTCCAACCCACAGCTGGCTAACTTTAATGGATGTTTAATAGTGTTTTTTACAGTAATGTTCTAACTTTCACATTGATAAAGGGCCTTTTTGAATATTTTGTTGGTCAGCTACTGATTGACCCATGATTATGTCAACTATTTCTGACATCATCACATTTGTATTTTCAGATTAGTTTAAGGGTGCCTTCACACCTGAGCTGTGAGTTCTGTTTTAATAAAAGAATTATGGAGCACTTGATCGGATAGTCTGGCTCGTTTGGGCTGGTGTGGAGCTGTCAATCAAACCCCGGTGTGGACCAAACAACCACCAGTGTGGTGCAGTTCGTTTTGTTCGTTCGCAGACATGTGATTTTATCATGATTTCAAAAGAAACTACACACAAAATATGTCTGCAATCTTAGAAATAACCTGCATAATGTATATGACATATTTATGCAATTGGTAACCATGGTGACATGTATGCAGGTCAGCGCTAGAAGCTGTTAAAACTGCTGTGGTATCTGACTCGGATTTCTTTGTGAGTTAATTAACTCCAGTGAAAAGTATCTGGCAGCGATCCCACAGTAATTAGCTCTGAATTACATGTGGTTGATTTGTAGCCTACTAATAATACTCATAACCAGTTATTTCTTGGGGAGCTCTTTGTGACACCAAAGAACATGAATACACACATCAGAAGCATTAAAGTGCTGCATAAACTTCTGTCTGTCATAAAGTTCAGGGAGGAGCCAAATGCAGAGTAACAGGCAAGGTTGACGTTTTAACAACAACAAAAAGAAAGTGAGCTTTAATGCAGCTGATAAAAAACATCTGGTATAGGTGGCAGGTAAATTAAAGAACCAAAACTAAACTGAAAACCAACCCGGATAATACAGTGAACTCAAATCCAAAATCCAAAAATCCAAACAGAACATCAGGCAGGATACGGAGCAGGGAATGACACCAAGAACACAGGGGTGAGCACAGAAATCAACACGGGAATGAAAGCAGGATGAATGCAGGATGAATGCAGGATGAACTGTCCAGGAACAAAAGGAAACCCACAGGTATATATACACAGAAAGCTAATCATAAGAACGAGACACAGCTAGAGTAAGAAGACACATGGGCATTGGCTAATAACAACGGTGTTGAGGGGAACACTAGGGTGGAGCAAAGACTAACACAGAACAAGACTCTGGGAACAGGGAAGGACTAGTGAGACAGGTGTGACAGAAAGCAGGCGGGAAAACACACAAAGACAGGAAGTAAAACTAGACACGACACATGAGGAGAGAATCTACAAAATAACACACAATGCGGAAAAAACATGAATAACATGAAACAAAGAACACAAACAGTAAACACCAAAACAAAAACCCAGGATCATGACACTGTCAGTCAATGGAATTTGATTTCCCGCACATGGGTCCTGATGATGCAAGATGACCAAAATAGTCCAATTAACAACTCACATGTCTCTCAGTATAACTTTACTTTTACTCCTCTTGGTTCATTTGTAAAATGTCAGAGTGAACAGGAACGGGACAAGAACTAAATGCAACAATTCCTTTTTCCCCTCTTGGTGCAGACCAAATGAACAAAACAGATATAAATGTCCACATATATGTGGATGAATTAAATGGTAAATAGATTTTATTTATGTAGTGATTTTATCTTATCTCTTTAGTGTTATAACTTTGCCTCTCATTCACACATACTGATGGCAGCAAGCGACCACGCCAGGTGCTGTCCATCCATCACTTTGATCAAACTGCTGACCCTGCAATGAGTCAAGAAACAGATTTTACTTCCTAAGCCGCAGCTGCCCTGAATTGTTTACCTGCATTTTCTGAGCAAACTTGCGTGCCTCAGACTTCACCTACAAGGATGAATAAAGTGTTACAAATTAAGTTTTATATATATATATATTTTTACCTTATCAATATCTCTGCTCTGTTGTGGCTTCTGTTCTTTCTATGTCCTGTATGACTGTCATTTCATCTGAGGGCTGTCTTAAAAATAATTACTTCCTGCGTATATGCACGGGTGGATGTTACTTTCAAAATTACATGCATATATTTTCTTATCCTGCTCCAAAAGTTGTTTTTTTTCTGGCACCATTTGGCACATTTATCCCTCCATCCCTAAAGAAATCCAACAGTGACTGCTGCATCATTTTCGTTTTTATTAAAGTTCAAATATGAGAAAATTGTCGATGTGTTATGATGTAACTTTCCATTCAATTTCTCAAAAACTATACAGTTAAGTCAGGATCAGGGTGATGCTGAACAGGATTAAATGGTTTTATCATATAAGGAGTTCTTTGGTGACATATGTAACAAGACTTACTGATATCTGAGGTGTAATAAAATGGCCGCTCTAAGTACACGTACGGTAACAGGATGAATAGACAAACATCAAAAATCCAACAGCAGCTGGGTTGACCAGGTTTCACACGATCAGGCCAGCTGCTCTGTATTTTTGTCCATGTGCTGTCAGTGTCCTCTTCTCACCCCACAATGTGATAAATCTGGTTTTCATTGTGTGAGAGGAGACAGACATGTGAGTGTGAGAAAAGTATTAATTACGCGAGTCTTACAGTCAACACGTGAGAGTTGGCAGCCCTGCACAACATATCGTCTGTGCCAAGTTACCAGAGTATGTAGAGCTGAGGAGTACGTGCACAGCCCAAATTTATGTGCATTCCTGTGAACATGCACATGGTATTTTGAGCCCTGCTACTGTATTAAAGTCACTGTTGTGGCTGGTTTAGATAAGTGATGCAACATCTCCAACTTGAGAAACTAAAGCCCTTTTTTAATAGGAATTGTGCAAATTTGCAGGAAACCCCATCAGTCTTCTTTCAGCATTCTTCATTTGTGAGGGCAAGGAGGGCACGTAGGTCCTTGTCTCCCCAGTTGCTCATCTGTGTCTTTGAGGTTTGCGTTTCCCTCTTGCTACTATTACTAGCTGCTCATTCCTGCTATCAGCTGTTTCCTGTTTATCCACCGCCAGCAGGTTGCACTTGCAGCATCATCAACAGCTCCTCCCACAAGTCATCAACAGCGCGTCCCGTGGCCAAAGGGCACCTTGCTCTTTTTAAACCAAAAAGGTTCCGCCAATATGTTTACCCTACGAGGCGAAAAATTGGGTACCTCAGATCAACTCGCCAGTCTGGGTCTGTGTGTCTAAATGCAAAAAGGCCCAACATTCGCCAAAAATCTGGCAGTGTAAAAGGGGCATAAGATTCATTAAATGGCTCTTCTGATAAATTTACGAGAATTTGGAATCTATTTTTTGGAATATATAAAATCTAGACTCTAAACCCCAACTTAACTGATAACTCCTTGTGAAGTAAGTCATATTCACTTATTAACTTAAAAATAAATAAATAAATAAATTACTACAATGGAGTCAATATGAGCATTAGAATTGCTTGACGTTGTGATAGCCAAACGTTTGTCCACAGTGAGATCCTTAATTTTTCCAGAGCGTTGACTCCAATAGTTAGGTGTAGGCTGTTTGCAGATTTCAATGTAAGATAAAACAAGAGGGAAATTGCTGTGCATGCAAAATAGAAAAACTAGAGAACAATTGGGTGTAAAACAAAGTGCAAACCAATATATACAAAGAGATCGAGGCTGGTGGGTAAGGAAGATCGTGCCTTTATGGTAGCTGCTCCAAAGCTTTGGTATAGCCTTCCACTCTCAATTAAATCCTCCCCCTCTACTGACACTTTTAAGGCAAATCTTAAAACGTACATGCTTTTAATGGCCTGTGGTTGTTTGTAGTGGTTTTAATATTTTAGTATTTTATGATCTTTTCACATTTGTAATTGTTATTGTGCCGGTTTTATTCTGTGTTTTTATTTGTGTACATTTTATATTGCTATATATTTGTGTGTCATTATTTTAACTTGGTGTAGCACTTGGGTCAACTGCGGTTGTTTTTAAATGTGCTATATAAATGAACTTGATTTGATGCCTGAAACAGGTTACCAGTATGTGAACATGCTAGAGCAGGTTGGCTTTGCAGCATACAATATGGCCATGTCCATCTGTCTTCTGATTCCAACTGAACCCAAAGTTTAAGATAAGGTACAGAAAGCTACTGGTCTTGCTTCATGAGATCGGCCCCAGGTGGAGTGAGGTCTATTCAACTGTGGCCACCAAGCTTATGGTTAGATATTTGTCAAAAATAGACAACACACACACACAAACAAACCACACAAACAGAAGGAGAAAGAGAGAGACTGCAGAGTATTTTAACTGATCACTGGACATTTTATAAATTAGATGCCATATACACAACCTTATTCTATTTGAGTTTTTAGTACGGAGTTACAGCTGTTTTATTCTAAAGACAAAAGCTTGCAGTATCTGACTCATTAACAACTTTTACAGTCGTGTAATATTTTTATTCGTCTAATCAAAATGAATTTATATAAGAGATAATTTCAGGGTGTTTCATGTTGTATCTAAAGACTGAGCTCAACCAGTTATGTGTGGGAGGAAAATTACAGTATGATTATAAATATATTGTATATAATAATTATATAAAACTGTAAAAGTGTGGAGATCCACATGCTATATTAGGAATAAACTGATTCCCTTGGGATTACATTCCAGAAAGACTGGTTGCATCAATCCTACAGTATGTTTCACTGACTGAGCTAAACGTTAACAATGCAACAGAGAGGTGCATGAAGTCTTTACTGTTGTGTTCAACAATGACAGCTACAGAGTGAGATGATGGTTGCAATGAATGCTGTACATCTCGAAGAGCATCAAAGCAGAACAGCACTAAAATATTTTCCAGTTGGTGATTAAACACATTATTTATATGTGAGGCAGATACAGATGTTCCCCGTGATAAACAGCAGGCTTCAAAACAATGTCATATTCTTAGTCCGTCAAAGATTTTTCACATCAGTCACTGCCATCACAGTCTGTCTCCGGACCGATGAGGACAACTGAAGCTATTTTTGTTGTTTGCATCTGGAGGCTTGGCTGTATGAAAGGCTGTCACTCTGATTGCTGTCGGGGAGAAGAGGAGTGCAGAGGAGATGAAAAGAGAGAAAAAGAGGGGAGGCCAGAGGAGAGGAGGTGCAGTGAGCACAGAAGAAATCAGTTCAGAGCACAGCAGTACAGAAAAGAGAAGAGCTGATCTTGAAATGTCAGAGGCAGAAAGGTGATGAGGCCAGAGTCAGACAGTTCATACAAACATCTCCTGCAGTGACTATTTGATCCACAGCTGGTGAGAACAACAGTAATAGGGAACTGGATATCAACCACTCACCACTTTTTCCAACAAGTAAGGTGATATTTCCAAGACACGCTACTGTTCTTGATTCATTAACAGAGAACCTCTAATATCATCCTCTCTGGGAATCTGTGATGCCCATCTGAATTTAAGGGATGGGGAAGAAAATCAATCACATAATTACTGTGATTACTTGAAGCTTTTTAAATCTATTTTTAATGCCTTGATCGATAAATTGAAATGCAGAGGTGGAAAGAAGTCGCCACTTTTATTTTGGTAATATTTAAGTAGCATGATGTCAAATTTGTTTCAAGAAAAACAAAGCCAAAGTGAGAAAGCAGAAAATGGTGGATGGTCAGAGGACAGAGACCTTCAGTGGCTATACCGGTATGATTTTCATTATGATCTAAGAGATTCATATGGTGATACCCGCAATTTCTCAACTTGACATATTGATGTCATACTGTTACCCATGGCAACAACAAGCATGACTGAAAGCTAAATTATGACCGACTCCACGGTGGTTCCAAAAAGAGGAGCATCTTCAGTAGTGTGGAATAAACTGTGGCATCCTGAATGTTTTATGAACAGCCCCAGACTCTTTTAGTGAGTTACCGCTCAGAGAGAACTCATTCAGCGGATCCTCTGGCAGCAGCACAGCGTCTCTCCCTCTCCTCTCTCGCCATACGCACACTGGAGTCAATGTCGTCAAGTGATTTTGTCGTAAACCTTTGGTAATGTAAACCTATGTGGCGCTCGCAGCTTAAAAAACAACTACATATATGTGAATGTGCGACAGTTGTGTTATCATAACAGCCTGTCACAGGTTACAGCGTGACGATTAGAGGAGAAATGACAGAGCATAAAGGTCCAGGTGGAACCCTGGTTTACTTCAGTTTGTTTTTCTAAGCAAGTTGTGTTTCTAAATGTACCCATTTATTCTTAATTCACTGTCTGTTTTGGTTTCAATTGACTTCAATAAGAGATACATACTGCTGCAGAACAGTCAATTTACTTCCATATTCTATCTATATTTTTTCCCTCAGTGCACAAAATTGCCTTGTTCTAAAAAATGTAGGTCTAAACAATGCCCCGTGTCTTCAAGTTTCTCCCAAACAATATTATTGTGCCTGGGAGGAGATCAAATCAAATGAGCCAGACTACTGTAAAATACAGTGAGAACAGGACCAGAAGGTTGAAGTCAGAAAGCAATGAGACAAAATAATAAATATGACCCTCAGAGAGAGAACAAAAAAAAAAAAAAAAAAAAAAAAAATACAGTTAAGAAAGTGAATTTTGTCTTCTGTCTGATCTATTGCTAGAATTCAACACACATATGCACACACACACGCACACACACACACACACAAAGCCCTCCAGTCTTACTTCAGTTTGGATGATGCTGCACTTGGATCAGCACAGCGTGGATGTGGAAGCTCAGGGAGAAGAAGGCAGCGCAAATCCCAAAGCTGAAACTTTATATAGGCAGATACGCTCCAGATAGCTCTCAATGAGGAATCAAATATACTCCACCAGTCGACTAGGACTAGTGCAAAGCCACAGACGAACATCACTAAAATCTGTTGAAACTGAAGATGGATCTTTGTCAAATAACATCTAAGCTATGCACTGATGAAAAAGCTACTTCACAGATTACAACATTATTGCAATAAAAAGAAAAATTGGCTACAGTTGTCTGCTCGCTTTTACATTTTCGTACTGTATTTCTTTAAGCGTATTCACATTGACCTGTTGTTTGCTGTACATCCATAAAAAGAAGACTGGTGAAGTGACCACTGTACATACAGACAAAAACAAAGTTTTAAAGCAATTTGTGAATGAACAAAATCTCTCATCTTCCAGCACTTTACAAACCTACACTTAAAGCTATCCTTGACAGTACTATTTCTTTACACAAAGGTGGTTTCTACTCATTGTTTGTTCCACAAATTATCTCTAGAGCCAACTGTCTGAGCATTGGTCTATCATGTCTATCTTTAGCAGACACTTCTTTGGTGGAGGGTTTCTGTTTTGAATGCCCATAGCATTTGTGGTTCTGATATAGCAACCAGGAAACTCATACATCTGTTGCATACGTCATCTATCTCATGTGATGCTACTCAGCCAATATAATCTTTGCATTCTGATCATGAGCAAATTATGAGACAATGAGCCCCTGGGCACAGACGTAACGCCAGGGCCACACCGCCTGCATGAGCAGTGTGTGTACATCGTTAAACATCTTGGTTCCTTTTTTTGGTGCCCATGTTAACAGGTTAGAGCAGCCACACAGCCTGCGTAAGCAGCACTGCTCAGGTGCAGCTTGGCTGCTGCTCATCTGCAGAACATCTAGAGCGATGGTTTCCAACTGGTCCTGCAACAGCATCTAGATTGCTCCTTAGTCATTAGTTCAAGGTCCACTTGCATTTGGCCACGTCATCAAACTATATTGGTTTCTCTGTCAAATAGCTGTCCATTAGTCACTCACTCGACAGCAGGAAGTGGCACTTCAGAGGAAAAGCTCTATGCCAGAAATTTACTGTTTTTAAAAAATGAAATTTGTATCTTACAAACTTGACATGTGTGCAAGTCACTTGTGGTCCATTCAGAATGGATCCGCAACCCACTTTTGGACCATGACCCACCAGTTGGGAACCACCGATCTAGAGAATAGGAGTCTCATCTATTTTTTCAGTGTGATGTACACGTTTTTCCACAAAATAGAAACATAAATAAAATGAAAATGGTCTTTTGATAATCATATTGACATCGTACCCCCTTTCACTACAGTTCTAGATCACATGAAAAAATATAAATATTTACATCTAACGTTTTAAAACAGAAGCCCTTTGACAACCCTCCTGTGGACAGAATCCCTTCATTTGTTGACACAGGCCCCACCTCTGCTACAAAGGGGCAAGAAAGACTGACTTTATAGCTTTTAATCTGCTTTTTTTTTTTTTTGCATTGCTTTGTAGTCGTTACCCATCTACCTGCGGTTTTGTGTCTCTTTGTAGACGTTATACATCTCTTTGATTTGTGTCTCTGCAGTTTTTTGGTGTCCGTTGTTGTTTTGCACCTTCTTTTTAGTACTTTGTGTCTCTTTGTAGTTGTTTGTGTCTCTTTGTGGTCTTTATGGTGTTTGTTTGTTAATTCATTTGTTATAATCCCTATTAGCTGGGCCAAGAGCACAGCTAGTCTTCCTGGGGTCCACATTTAAGAACATATATTAAACCTTGCAGACCACACAAATTAATGAATTTAAAAACAACAAATAGCGATCATAAGACATCTATCATAGAATATATTATGTGTCTCATAATAATTTTGGGTCTCTTTGTGATCATTGTATATCCCCTTGCAGCTGTTTCACATCTCTTATGGAGTCAGACATTTTCACATGCCATGCTCTAACGGAAGATGGGTAGACAGTGAAAACTGAGATTTCAATCAAGAATGGACAGACTCTTGGACAGATGTTCAGTTCTCCCATGAGCAGTTCAAAACCAGCATACTGTATCTCATCATATGTTCATAAGCCTATGGCGATTATTAAAAGCCCCATTACTAGATAAAGCACAGAACATCTTTTGAGCCAACATACCCACTCAAATCTAAACTAAAGGCATGGAAAATAAAATGGTTCACATCAGTCAATTTGTCACAATCACTGAATCATAATGCAAGCACACATTAGACATTCCTCCTGTGACAAAATCACCTACTCCATACGAGGTTTAAACGACTGAGGTTGTCGAGATAACATATGCTTTATGCTTTGATCAAGATGTTTACTGTGCTGTTAGTGCTAAAGCAAAACGAGCATCATCACTATATGTGTATTTGACACTTACCACGTGTCTGGTAAAGTTCAAATGAAATTTAACCCAAATGTAAAGTAAATGGTCCCTAAAATAACCTATGGTTCAGATGAAAATGCAATCTCAACACAAGGTCCATTAAGTAGCTGCTCATGTTCAAAGTTAGATTTTTTCTTAGCACTTTAAAGACTTCTTATCCACGGTGGCTTAAAAGCAGCATTTAAAAGTTCATTCTTGAGGATGACCTACTGTACAATTTTATGTGTGTGTGTCACACGGATAATGGTGCTTCAATATAATTCAATTTAATGGAAACTTCCCAAGAATAAAGCCTCCAGGCATGCAGACTGACCCTCGCTGTGCTATCCCACTTTCTCCCTGTTTCTCAGACACATACTTCACACCTAATCACATCAGCTTTTACAGTATAACTGTGACCCAGTCTCTCATTCAGCCAAGCCAGATTCAACACACACATAAATGCACACACACTTACCATTGCGGTCTATGGCAAATGGCGTCCCTGCAGTGACAATCTCATAGTTGCAGATCTGGCTGTACTGTGGTGAACAGTCTTGGTCCCAAGCTTCCACCTGCAACATTAAGACACTGAGTTCACTGCCAGTTCTTCCAACAACACTAAGAAGACCACAGACAATCATAGCATCCTAAATTTCTAACCAAATGATTTTTTCCATGGCATCATTAACACACTGACAGGAAATTGACCAAGCACTGACATTTGAGGAGTTGGGAGTGAGGCGAGGTTGCCTAAAAAAGCACAGTCTGCTTTAATTGGTCAGCGTTTGTCTCCCACATCTTTGTGTGTCTGGGTTGTCATTTCAGCCATAAAAAGACTGGAACAGAGTATAGCAGCATGAAAAATCACCAATAAAAGCGTCTAAATACAAACTGACATGTTCCAGCAGAAATATGATCCAGTATCGGGGATAAATTTACAACATCTGTGGCGTAGTTTAAACGTATCCTTGACGTTAGCATGTAGCTTCATTTAGCGGGTGTAGGCTAAGTAATGTAAACGTGCAGAAGTGTGCCTGGAGCAGATGACCATATAAAGAAAATCAGCACACAATGACATCATACTGTAGCCAAAGTAGAAAAAACTATTGGAAACAGAGTGTTCAGAACAGCAGGAAACCTCAGATTTTTGCTCACAGAAATTACTCCACATTTATTTCTATTTTAAAATTCATTAATCCTTCACTTTAACACTATATAGTAGACAGAAAATACAGATGAGCATAATAGGTTCTTTTGGCTATGCATTAATTTGTCAGTTTGATTCTAACAATGAAACGACAATGCAAAATGTAACAGAGCCAAATAAATCGTACTAACTTTAAAATATAACATCTAAATACCTGCAAAATGCTGTCGTAGATTTTGCCCTCTGTTACCGATGCCTTGTAAAGCGGCTCCCGAAACACGGGGCAGAACTCATTGACGTCATCCACCTGGATGTGAACCACCGCCCTGAGTGGAGGAAGGGATGAAAGACAGAGGACGCAGGGAGAAAAGAGAGGGTGCACAGTAGGAAGCATGCAGAGAAAGTGGAGTGGAAATA
Organism: Epinephelus cyanopodus; assembly: GCA_026686955.1. NCBI lineage: Eukaryota > Metazoa > Chordata > Actinopteri > Perciformes > Serranidae > Epinephelus > Epinephelus cyanopodus. The sequence continues at coordinate 13,899,421 of CM048926.1, read as the reverse complement.
ATTGATGGGGAAAAGGTAAAGAAAGGACACAGGGAGAGAAAAGATGGATGGAGGCAGGGAGAGAGAAGAGAGGGAAACATCTCTTTAAGTCATTAGAGATGATTAAAATTTATTAAGACCTAAAGTATTTCACTGTTTATCTTAAGGACAGTTAAAAGCAGAGGAGAGGTAGAGGAAAACAATTCCTCTGCTTATACGGAAAATAGATTAATTCGAGAAAAACAGGGTTGAGAAGAGTTGATTTAAAGGTACTTCACATAAGGTCTTGTTTATCTGTATTTCTGTGTGAAATGGGCTCCAATTATCATCTAATGTCAATCGAACTTTTATTTAACAGCCTTGTCTGCTGACACATCCCAGGCAGATCTCGAGAAGCCAGATTGTTTTTCATGGTTCTTGTTTTTCTACCTTTTTTTCCCCGTCTTCCCACTTAGTCTGATGCAAACACACACATAAACAACCTCATCTGCTAGAAGGGACTGCTATTATTAACTATGCACTCTGATAACATTTGTGCACTAAGGTATATAAATGAAGCAATAATTCAGATCATATCATGAAATTTTCTTCACCGGTGACCTTCTCTGACAACAACTTGCGGTGTATCTGAAGAAGCACATCTGGCTAATTAATGACATTAGCTTAATGAGGCCTATTTAGAATGTCATGCAGTGATAATGTCACATTCTCACACACACACACACACACACACACACACACACACTGTGTCATTCATCATCTACTGGTGAAATTCATCACAGATCCCCGAGCTGATAAACTTCTCCCTCTCTCTCCTTCCTTTTGGTACCAGGCCTGCAGCAGCCTATTTTAGCAGCTCCTTGTCTCTGAATGAAGGACCAGAGGGTTTGATTTGCTGCTGTCCATGCCGTTCTGCCTGACTGTCAATCTCATTCACATAGCACTGCCGCACACACACATGCGGACATATTGATGGGCCATTAGGGGGACATATCCTGAGAGCAGAACTTCAAGTCTCAGCTGTCACTGCTGCCGTACCGATAGATCTTGGGGAAAAGAAAAAAATTATATAAAGAAAGAGGAGAGCATAGAAACAGTGAAGACAATATCTAATTGAAGTCTAAGGTTATTTTTCTTCATAACTTTGAACTGTGAGTGTAAACAAAGTTTATTTTTGTAGTGAACACCTGAAAACTATTATCATGTTGGTATTTTTACTTAGAAATTAATTGAAAGGGAGAGAATAGAATTGATTTTTTTTGGCATTTGTGCTCAGAACAATGAAAATACGCTTAGCAGCTCTTGCAAATTGTGCAGCATAAAGGGTCAACAAATAAACAAAAATAAAGAAAAAAGAGCAAAAATATGAAAATATACAGACAAGTAAAATGTACACAAAGTCAGGTGTTAAGAATGAAACAAAGAGACATGGAGTGGTATGTGCAAAAAACTTGTATATGCTGAAACGTCACTTTTCTCAATAAAGCTGTGGTGAAGCTGTGGTTAGGTTTAGGCACAAAAACCACTTGGTCATGGTTTGGAAAAGATGTTCTGGCTTAAAATGCCCACGTTTGGTGGCTCACACGCTGCGACGTCCAGCAGGGGCTGGAGCCTATCTCTGCTGACACTGGTCAAGAAGTAGGGTACACTCTACACTGGACAAGTCACCAGACTAACACAAGGCTGACACATAGACACAGGAAACCATTCATGCTCACATTCAGCATGTCTTTGGACTGTGAGGAGGTCAGAGAAAACAAACACTGACGTGGGAGGAACATGCAAACTCCACAGAGAAGGGTCCAGGCTGGGAAATGGGCTTGAATGCAGAACTGTCTTCCAACCAGGTTTGGTGCCACACTGATGAAAACACAGTGAAGTATCGCCAAAAAACAACCCGTGTTTTTGTTTGTTGGTCTCGAATAGTGGTCTGAAGCTTGGCAGGTGTCTCACCAAGGTGACATGACTGCTGTGGAAGGTGGAAATGTTATCCTGAGGTAATATAGTTTCGGCTGGGCCTTCCTCACCCTGTGAGAGATGTTTACAGACCAGGTGAGGTTTGCTGAGGTGTAGACTCGCAGGAATGTGAAATTCTCCATCCTCTCTACCTCCTCTCAAGTGCTCACTTCACCTTGATCTTCTCAAGTCTATTATCATCTCATTAGTGTTTGCGGTGATGAGTTCAAGGTTGTTATGGGAACACTGCTCAGTGAGATGTTGAACTTCCTCCCTGCAGGCTGTTTCATTATGGTTTGCTATCAGTGCTACTATAGTGGTGTCCATTTGACGATGGTGTTGGAGGGGTGAATGGAGGAACCGTCGTTGTAAAGAGGGAGTAGAGGAGGGGGCTGAGGACACATGCCTGCAGTGCTCTTGTGGACGAGACCAGAGTTAAGACCTTCAATCCTGACATTCTGCGGTCTGTTGCTTAGAGAGTCCAGTATCCACCAGAACAGTGAACTGTTCAAGCACATGTTGCTCAGTTTTTGGATCAGTTTGTGCAGGATAATGGTGTTAAATGCTGAGCTAAAATCAGCATCCTTACAAATGTGTAAGGCCAAAACATACCTGGGCCTAACACCACGTGTTAATACAGCCACCCCTATTTTTTTCTATGTGCAACCACATGCCGGTAGCTGCTGCCCGGTTGTCGGCTCTTGTGGACATGCCGCCCGGCGACACTTCACGTCACTGTCCTATTTCCAGCCTGCCGCTCCTGAGAAAAACGCAATTTTCCCCCATTCGCTCACAGCTTGCAGATCCCAGGTTCCGTAGCAGCGCTTCCTCTCTGCTCCCTCTCCCCACTTAAAATAACTCTCACCTCTCGCTGTCCCTTTCTCTCATGTCATGTGTCAAAGAATAGATGAGGAGAGACTAATTGTAGAGGCTGAGAAACATCTCAAGCTATACGACCCACAATCCTGTCATTATAAGACAATGGCAAAAAAAGCTAATGCCTGGTGAGCCACAAAACTGGAGAATGGCAGTTCAGGTGAGAAATCAAGTTTAATTAGTGGGTGTGCTCACATGATTTTAACACAATGCATAAGTGGGAAAAGTACAGCTCTTATAGTAGTAATAATTGTGTGTGGTGTTCTGTTGACGTGCTGTAGTGTGAGGTTTCCTAGTGGTGCTACAGGCAGCACTTGATAAGTGTAAGGGCTGTGTGAGGAGCTGTTCTAATGGCATCATCTGTTGGTCCAATAAGAGAAAAATAAATTGCACACACTGTACAGTATATACAATGAGAGACATAGTTATATAGTGGGGGATGTTTGTGCCAAATCTGAGAAATTTCCCTCAAGGTCCTTTTGAGATATCAAAAGAATGAGACAGATGCAGGGTCACAGTGACTTTGACCTTTAACCATCGAGTTCTAATCGGTTCATCGGTGAGTCCAAGTGGATGTTTGTGTCAAATCTGAAAAAATTCCCTCAAAGTGACCTTGACCTTTGACGACCAAAATCTAATCAATTGATCATTAATTAATAAATTCCCTCAAGGTATTCTTGAGATACTACGTTCACAAGTATGGTACAGAAGTATGTACATATTTACAGATGGATGCACATACCAAAAACCTGGCCACGGCTATTGCTAGTGTGGAGACAATCAAGTTTGACAAATAGCTCTACAGATAGGAGTAAAAATATATCTTTGATTTCGGGGTGAACTGTCCCTTTAAACAATTACAGTTGTTTTAATTTCACATCACTCCAACAAAATGTGGAAACCAAAAGACATTGTTTGGGCAACAAAGCACATAAAACCATGTTCAACAACGCCAACCACACATGAACAGACATCGGTTGACTCACTTGTGGGATTTTTTCCAGTCAGCCCCGCTGGGTCCGGCCCCACAGTCGTAGGCCTGGATTATGAAGGTGTACTCTTTCTGGCTCTCACAGTCCACAGGGTGACTGGCCCGCAGGACTCCTTCTCCTGATGTGCGATTCAACACAACTGCCTCGAACGGAGCATCTTGACCATAGATCTTAAAGGCACAAATCTCCCCTAAAAAGACAAGGACATATGCAGAAATTACATAATGTTTTACTTCGACAGTTACATTGATAAAATACAGAATACAGCTACTGTAGGTTTTTTTGAGACAGTATTTCCTATCTGCAGCAGGGAACCAAGCTCGAGAATTTCTTCACTGGGCACACTTTGTGAGAATGTGTCACCAAAAATTGTTTATTCTGCTTTTGTGCCAAAAATGAAGGCAACGCTTTTAGTTTGTAAGCACCAGTGTCACCCAGTGAAAACTAAGGAAGACAAACAAAAACAGTGGTAAGACAAGTGCAAGAGAGGGGGAGAGATAAACATCAAGTGAAAATTAAAAAGCTCCAGCACATTTAACACTTTGATTTTTTTAGATGATACTGAGGAAGAAAGTATTTTGTGTATCAGTTGGACGTCTTGAATATCCCTGATCTTTATCCCAGAGAAAAAGAGAAATGAACCATGTGAGCTCTAAAGAAGAAACATAACGGTCTTCAACATGTCTGTTCCCCAACAGAGGGTGAAAATGTTGCTCAGCATGTGGTTCATCAATGGTGCGACACCGAGGACTCTGGGTGCTTAATATGGAGGCAGCCAGCACAACAACTCTCTGACTCACAGTGAGAGACAAAGGCTGAGATTGCACTTAATTTCACATCAACACCGCGTGAACAAACAGTGAAAAAACATGGGCATGGGAAACATTTACATTTGGATTTTTTTTCATTCACTCATTTTTCTTTCATGCCATTGCTGGTAAAAGCTTTTTTATTTTGCCTTGTTTGTTTCTTCCTTTATTTCTCCCTGTCATTTCCTCAAACCCAGCAGTCGCTACCAGATAGCTGAGGCTGAATCAAACTATGTTTAATGAAGTAAAAACCAACAATACACACTGCTGACATTTTCTTTGCAGCACAGCTATCACTTCATATTTCAGTCTAAGTCTCATTTCTGGACACAGTGATCTCTGTCAGCATGAGCTGCTCCCGAAAACACAGTATACAGCTCCTGGGGTGTAGTGAAGAGAAAACTAATTTCTGATACGTGTCAAACTGTACCAGCTCAACAAAAGATGAAATCTGTCGTGTTCGCAGAATGCTCTACAGTACACACTGGGTGCATTGTGTTTGCCTAACGTGAGTGTGTGTTTCTGTGTGTAGATGTGCTTGTGAGTCTTGAATCATCTGTGGAGTTCATCCCCTGCACAAGTGTTCATTTCAGGGATTTGGGAAATCTCCTTGCACAGGAGACAAAAAGCTGCAGCGCTCTGACCCTGCACTGGCTGATATCTCTCAGAACATAGTGGAACACAGTGGGGACAAAAAGCTTCCTTGCTATGGGAATTCTTGCATGCTCAAACCCCACTGACAAATACAAAGACAAAGTTCTCCCTCGCTATGGCTTCTTTCCACTTCTCTCCTCCCTCATCTTCATATCCCATTGTTATGCGCACAGTCTTTTATTTCCTCTCTCTGACTTCCTTTTAACACGTTTCACACACCCTTCCTTGTGAAATAGTGATGCTGCAAGGCCTAGTGGGCTTCAAGGTTTGATCCCAAATCTTTTTTTAAGACGCCTGGCCCTCACATCGGCCCCTTTGAGATGTCACCCAGATGAAAAGCTCCCCAATATGGCTGTGGTATGTGATGTGTAAGTACCGCAAAATAATAATGAACACAGCAGGTGGTATGGAGGGAAAGCGATAAGCACGGCCTTGATCCCGCCTGCACGCACACATCCGTATACACAAACTGAGCAAATGTGGTCCTAGATGGGACCAAAGGAAGGGGAATCTGGTCTGAAAATACCAGTGATTATAATATACTGCCACAGCCTTTATACATAAACCTTGACTTAGTGGTGGGGAGCAGGAAAAGGTGCTTCCACTTAACAGTTTGGGGGTTGGATGCAAATCCATTTTCCGCTCCATCTGTTGTGGCAAATTCATTTTTCTGGATTACATTTTACAGGAGAACGTAACAGAGTCACGGAGCGGAGGGAAGGTAGCGAGAGCAATAGGAGAGACGCGGGAGAGATGAGGAGGAATGTGATGTGCCAATGTATATGTAAATAGTAATGACAGAGATTTCAGGGGGTTTCCTACTGTGTCAGCAAATGTGTACTTTACGCACACACTTTCTTTCCTGCCACTTAGTTTCTCACCAGCCCAAACCAGAGGGAACACTATAATTTCACCCTGTTGTGGTGTGTGGATGAAGTGGAGTCTAATCTCTTGGCCTGTATGTCATGAGGGAAAGGGGTCGCATCTCAAAGTAAACATCATAGATTTTTGCTCCAGGGAGTTGGCCTGTTGCCATGGCAGATTGAGAGCAAAGTAGAAGAGTCAGCAAAAAATGGTTCGATAATAACATTCATCTTAAATAGATGGTACTCAACAGAAAGCTTGAGCGGCATAAACGGCATCGACCGAAAATGTCAAGCTGTCAGAGAACATGTATTTCACGGGATGTTAAATTGCGGATATAATGGAGACGGCCAAGATGAATACAGTTAATGAGAAAATGATGCTCTGCAAACTAACACGTTGTCAGAAGGAGCCAAAACAAATTTGTATATTCCTACCGTAAGTAACAGTACTTGACAGCATTTAATTTCTTACATTTTTTTTTATACTTGTTGGATTCTACAATTGCTTACACTTCAATTTTAATATCCATGGCTGTTTTTTAAAGGGTAGAAAAATTGCTATGTCAAAAATCGGATTTAGAATAAGGATTTAATCTCAAAACTAAGTCAAACTGGCTGAATCAGCTTTACATATTTTCCTGAGGCCGATTTTTATAGATATTTTTGCTGCCTTTGGGTATACTTTAATTTGTATTACTTGGCTGTTGTGATTAGTCTGTAAATTTATTTAAGTACTTTGTGTTTGTGACTTGAGTTGGTGTGCCTGCTTGTATTTACTGAAGTTTTAATAAACTTTTTTTTAGCAAATAATCTATGCCACATAAAATATTTGCATTTTGCTCACAATCTGGTTCCGCTGAACTCATTTTCATGTCATTAAAAATGAATCAGGGCTTCCAAAAAAGTGTCAAATGAAACCAAACTGATTTATATATTAACATCATAACATCAATGAACACATGAATAATGAAAACGTGTTACTCTGTCTGTCTGCTTAAGTTGTGCATGTGTGTGTGTGTGTGTGTGTGTGTGTGTGTGCGCGCGTGTGCGTGTGTGTTTGCTCATACAGCAGTGATATTAGTCCCTTACTAATATAATACAGAAAGTAAAATAGACAAGATGAAACTACTGTGGCAGATCAGCATTTTAGCTTGCTGAGAGGTCAATGTAGCTTCTCAGCTTTGTGGTACACAAGTTGCCCTGTACGGTGGCTCAGCAGAGCTATGTTGCCGGCCTTGAGGTGCCATAACTGGCTTCCAGGCTTGGGGGCACTTTGCGGCACTTCCACCTCCTGTCTGAACTCTGCATTCTCACCCAGGTGTGCCCTCAGGTACTTGATAATCGGTACACGATAGTAGCGATGGTAATTAGTTGGTACTCTTAAAAGTACCAAATTCAACACCCAGCTCTGTTTACTGATCAGTATTTTGTTTTGTTGGAGACAGCAGATACATCAGTTGCATTTTCTTAAGCAATATTTTCACATATTGTTGGCTCTGGTGGCTCGCAATGTCTGTTGTGTATTATTTTAATCTTAGAATTGAATCACATTGGAAGCAGATGGAGAAGTTATCCACAAGTGACCAAATTTCTACTTTTACAAAATTAGATAAAAACTTCAAATCAGCCTTATTATTACCATCACTGAGCTCGTAAGAAACTGTTTGTCTTTGTTAATAAAAGAAAGGTTTAAAAAGCCCTTAAGGTATATTATGCAGGACTGACAGAGCTAACAGTGTTAACTGGGGAGAACCGGAGGGTGGGTACTACTATTCTATGAAAGCACCATCCAGATAGCAGAGATAACCGCTGTATGAGCACAGAGCAGGGTACTGGCAATGAGCTAGCCAGTGGGATACACACACACACTCACTTGCATGCATGTGTGGTCAGACCATCTACGACAATAAACAACAGAGAAGCTTGGACATCAACACACACAAAGGTAACATGATTTCATTCTCTGCTCAGGACAGCATTACTCAACTACATCTTTACAAAGCAAATAGCTGTTTGTTGCATACAGAACCTTAAACAACACTGATGAATTCAGCCATTCTCATGAAAATCTTTTTCTCAGCAGTCATTTTTACACAGCAGAAACAGGTGTTGCTCATAAGATTTACGATGACTCTGCTCCATTACAACACTTCACTACACTAACATGCACAAACCGATACTTCATTAAAGTTACTCTTCGGACCTGTGACAAACACAGGTCAAAACGTTTGGATCTCTGCCATGCAAGCCTTTTCAGTAATTTAAAAACCAGTACCAAATCTAATGTGAACCAGTGCACAAGTGACAAAAACTGTAACTGACAACTGGCGTCTGGCAGCAGCAGCATATCAGTCAAGATGTGGATAACATACTGTGAGGATGACACACCTGCAGGTAAACCATTATCCGATCAGGGAGTGACAAAGGCCTAGATAGCTCCTTTAAAATTACAGGTCTGATCTTCAGAAAAGCCAACAACATACTCATTAAAATGTGAGTAGGACTCAGCATACAGTATAAAAAGACAACCTGGGGTCTGGAGCTGTGATTTAAATTGCTGTCTTCATCTTCGACTGGAGGTTCTGGGCGATTCACCCCCTGATGCCAAGAAGACAATTATGTAAAATAGACAGGCTGCTAAAAGTCCTTTGGGTTAAAGGAGAGGTACAATTGTGTATCATCAGCATGAAAATGAAAGAATATGTCATGCTGTCCAATAATGTGACCCACGGGTAACACAAGTGGAAACAAATTAGGGCAAGGGATGAAGCCTTGAATTTATATCCGGAGTGACAAGTTAATACTTCACCAATTAGCGCACTACAAAAGGAAACATCCGTCTTCTTTAGATTTTAGCAGTTATCAATGTGATGTATCACCTTGCATCGTGATTGTGATTCTGTGATCTGCACGGCAAAAATCTAAGGAGTGACTTCCAAAGTAGTCAAAGCCTCCAGTGAGTCCACTTTCTCAGTCAGGCCTCAACAGAGAAAGAGGAAATTCAATCATGTTAATTCCTCGTCTTAATCAAATACTGTTGTGACTCCATCTGGTGTGTCTGTGCCCGTTTGTCTGTCTCTGTGTAGAGCATAAGACATAAAAGCTTCAGTGTCGAGATTTGACTCCGTGTGTGCGTGTGTTTGCGTGTGTGTGGTGAGGGGAGCTGTAAGACCTTGATTAAAGTGAGTTTCTAAGCAGACAGAGTATCAGGCGGTTTTAAGCCCTGATTCCTTGACTCTCCTGCCTTCAGCACTGAGCTCACACTCACCCCCGTTCCTCTCCTTTAATTAATCACTGGATTACACTTCATCCCACTACTGACCCACAGATACACCCTGACTACACACACAATATACACCATGTGTACGCACACTTATACATGACTTCCATGCAGATACATACTGTATATCATGCACAGCAAGCTCCAAAAAAAAAACACATTATGGGTGAAAGTGAAAATTTCTTAGAGGGTAAAGGGCTTCATCACACTGACTAAAATTTAAATGAGACTTTATTGACGTAGAATTTGCTTTGCTCATTGCTTTTTCATGCTGAAAGTAAAAACAGTGAGCTAAATTTATGGAAGATTTCTTCAGGTAGCCGGCAGGGTATTGAAAATATTTAGATTCTATTAAAAGAATCTCTGATTTTTAAAATTTACACTCAAAAATATCTTCAGAAAGTTGCAGTCTTCAGTGGCACCGAGTCTTTGGTGAGGTTTGTGTTTCCCAGGTTTAATCTTTGATGCATTTCGCTGTAGACACAAGAGATTTTCACCATGAAGAAGCACCTTGCTTTAAATATCCCAGTGGCATATGAAGCACATGGCTGTGTGTGACTGAGCAAACAAGGGCATGTGTTATAAGTCTTCCCCTGCTCTGGAGCTCCAAACACTCCAGCTGTACCCGCTAATTTCTCCGAAGAAAGAACATGTAACTGAAGGAGAAACTTTTCACAGCTTCCAAAACTTCCTCCAGCCTGACTGAAAGTGTTTGTATTGTTACAGCAGCCTCAGACTGAGCTTTTATGGACATTATGTTTCAGTCCCTGCTGAGTTACAAGTTTTATTAGGTAGGCCTGTACAGTCTAATTCAATTCATATATATCAGAGACAGAATATTAAAAACACCTCTCTGTATGATGCAGTCTAATACAACAACAAAAGCCTCAGTGGAGTCAACAAACAAAGTGTGAAACTAAACTTTTGAAGCTTCAGGTAGAATTTAGTAACAAGACTATTGTATTGTATTGTTTTAGATTGTGCAGATGAACCTAATTAAAGTCCATTTAGTCATCCCTTTTAACAGTCACCTTCTCATTTTGATTTAGCAGCCATCTAAAAAACACTCTTCTGTGCATTCATATTTCAGTTTAATGCATTTTGAATGTGGGTAAAAAAACAACCAGTAATTAGGCTGGTACTCAAAAACAGGAGTCAAATTATGCCATCATTCATTAACTGGCTGGATGCACTAATCAACACAGTTTCATGTGATATAATGTTACAGAGAGGCAGAGAAAAATGAGAACTGTAAATAAAAGAATATGGAAATTAAGTTCCATCTAAGAGGAACAACCAATTTTAAGTAATCTTTACAGTCTTGATAGTATGTTTAAAATTACATGGACTTATGATGACTACTTTACACAAAAAATGCCCAGACTTGCATGATGGAAATAAATACTTTAAAAGAAAAATAAATGTTATTGCTTTGCTCTTTCAGTAATATGAACTGGGGTATGTTATTTGGGTTATGTATGTCAATGGTAGCATAAAAAAACCATATCTGTCAGTTTTAATGAGTATATCTGCCTAAATTGTTTTGGAGCTGTGGGTATAATGGATAGTCTATATGGTTGGGCGACTGGAAAATTATATCCACTATCAACATTCGGCTGAGTGTCGCCGGTTGGAGGGTGCTGCTGGTTGTAATTTTATTTTTCTTATTTAATGGTCTGCCTCCAAAGAATAAGTGAGACCCACTGCTTAGCACACAGCTGGCAAAGCACCAAAACAAGGTGTCAAGGCAAGTCTGGCGATGCAAGACTCAGCGACAGACTCAGCAAGCAGCCAAGTAGCACAAAGAGGCCAGAATATTTTCATACCTAACTTGGTGAAATAAGAGTTCATCGTTTGCAATTGTTGGAACTGTGGCAAGACTAACCAACATCTTTTTTTTGTGAGTTTTAATTTTGTTCTGGCGAGTTTGAACAAAGTGTGTTAACAAGGCAATTAGGCTAGTTTTAGTTCAGGGAATTCAGGAGGTGCACAGTTTTCTGTTCGATAAAGAAAAAGGTGTAATATGTTTCCTTTCTTGACATTTTGCAAGTTTATTTTGGACCAAATAAAGCACTTTCACAAATGCCCTGTGAAACTGAATTTATGTAGAAATTACACAGAGGAGCTGTATGTGAGAATGCAAATGTCCAAATCTGTTTAATTGGACATTAAACAAACTGTATCCTGCCAGCTCCCACATACAAACTGTGTAATGTCCAACTGAACCCATCTGTGAATAGAGCAAATAATCATCTGGACAATTTACAGTGAGCGAGGGGGCGTGTTTATGTTTGTATCATGAGGCCCATGCGACACCAGAGGAAAACAAACATCTGCAGGTGAAGAAGAGAATCACTTACATGAAGAAGGCATGAGGTGATTCGGGAACTTCTGTGGGTAAGGGCCGCAGCCCATGTCGATGGACAAATTAAAGAATCTTCTCTTTTGGTAACGAGCAAATTACAAACCGGTCTCCTGACCATGGTGTAATCTGCATCATGTCCTGTCTGCTGCACGCTCGCTCTACCCAGGCGCAATCCCTCATCTGAACCAAACAGGACTATTTCCAGTACGTGAGAATGCTTCTGAGAACGACAATGTCCTGTTGTGTGCTACATGTGTGACAAGGAAACTCAAGACGATGTCAAGACTTGTTTCTCAGGTCATGTGGAATATTTCACGTTGCCCAACCCTGATAATACATCTACTATATACTGAATTTGCTCTTAACCTCACAGTGACTAAAAATGTAAAAATTAGTTACACTGGCTGAACATGAGAAAAGGACTTCCTCTCTCTACTTTTGTGGTTCTTATTTTGTATGAGTGTGGGCGGACGAAGAGGATGAGGATAGAAACAAATGAGGGTTCATGGCCTTCCACTATGCCTTTCTCCTGTTGGCTTAATGGGATTTACTCTCTACTGCCTCAAGGTTTTTGGTGAGGACACGATGAGGACACTAAGCGGCAGGCAGTTAATTTGACAATAAGTTGTCAAATGTCAGCGCTGCCTCTGTAGATTTGTCACTTCCTTGGCTTCCGTGGCTTTTTAAATCTACACTCAAAGCTTTACTCTACACCAAAGAAACCTGATAAAAAGACACACATCGCAAGAAGCAAATTTAATTGATTAGAAATTTGTGACAAAAGAATTAAAGGTCAATACTGAGGAAAAAAAATGTGTTAACTACAAAGCTACATAACATGATCTGTTTTAAGTTCTGGATGTGCACCCACATAGTCATAGAAGAACACATACAGTATTGATTGAAAGAACTTCTTTACACAAACACCCACACACACACACACACACACACAAAAATAAATCAAGAAAGGCCTATAGGCAGCATACCAATAATGTACAGTTCTTCAGAATCGAGCTACAACAGGAAATAACCCTTGAAATGTTGTCTAATGACTCAGTGTTGTCAAAAACACCAGTATCTATTTTCCCGTTTCATTCCCCTCTTGAAAACTGCAATGAAAAGTCGAACTGTAAAGAAATATCAGTCTCTATCAGTCTCTTTAGAGTATGTCTGGCAGTCTCAAATTTAATAAACAGGCTAGTATTCTATGAGGTGTGTGTGTCTGTGTGCATGGGTGCATGCATTTGTTGACCGGCGCAGTCACAGCAGGCTCACAGTCAGTTAAAGAGAGACATGCAGGAGCAATTCATCACAGTCTCACTGGGCTCCTTCAGATAGCCGGCCACTTCCTAATTGCATTTGGGAGATTGTCGCACTATCCACTTGACCTCAGGGTGACAAATCAACAGCTCGCACAGACGGGAAGCACATGCACACACGCAAACACACACACACACTTTGCAGGTTATCTATTCACCCAGGACCGCTGATGCCTTGGACAACACAATGTAGGAACGGGGAGAATTCAATATCGCAGACAATACACATCCATTCTGCTGGGGGCTTTGGTGGTCTGCTATGCAATTAGTGTTAATTGCAGCCTCTGAAGTTGTGGGATTAGAATTCATCGGATGAACTGTGGCTGTCAGTGTTGCCTGTTAATTGAACTGCGTGAAGATGTAGTTGTGTGACTTAAATGCTGAAGAGGGGAGCTCTGCAAAGCTTTTGGGCTGTAAGTGTTCAAAACTGATACGAAGGAGTGGAGTGTTAACTGCTGGAGTCAGACACAACAATGAATAGTTTCAGAGAGGCTACTTATGGCTGAAAGATCCTGGGTTTAAGTGCCATGACAGACTCATGGCACTTAACTGACTGAAATAACTCTTCAGCTAGCTGCTTAAAGGGACAGTTCACACCCAAATCAAAAATACATATTTTTTCCTCTAACCTCAAGCTAGATTGTTTGGTGTGACTTGCCAAGATATTGACTGTACAGTGGGCTGGGCAGTATATTGATAGTATATCAAAATTGTGATATGAGGCTAGACATCACCTTATATCTTGGATATTGTCTTTTCCTGGTTGGCTGCATTACAGCAAAGTGATGTAATTTCCTGAACTAACCAGACTGTAGGGCTGAACAATTAATCAAATATTAATGTGCATAAATGTGCCTCTGTGTGTGTTTTTACATAGCATGCAGGTGTTTTCCGGATTCAGAGGTGTGACAGGGATCAGACTGATCCCTTTAAACTCTGCCATGAGGGAGTACAAAAACGTTGCTAGGACAAGGGGAGGACATTTCTCCTCGTTTGATAACATTACGATGAGTTGGGCAACTGACTCATTTTAAAGAAGACAAGAGAGAAAGAGAGAGAGCAAGCAGCTGTGGTCGAGCAAGCTGGAGAGTGAGTGAAGAGAGGGAGTGCTGGTAGCCAGAAAGCTGGTGAATAAGATCAATAAAACTTTATTTTCTGATTGTTTCACAGCGGTTATGTTCTAAAGCACAAACACGCCCACACACCTCCGCTCAACACTGAGGCTGTACTCTGCACAAACTGATTTGGTCTGAATACTGTCGCTGTCTCACTGCGAGACTGAGCCTAGTGTGTGCAGCGCAGCAGAGACAAACAGCGGTGGGGTTATATAAACTCGTTATGTTACTGTAAGTGCCGTAAAAGCTTCACGAATTAAAAAGCCAAGAAGAGTAATTTATCAATGAGATCTGTGCAAAAGATGGACAGACTCCAAGTGACGAAAAATATTGCCGTAAAAAGTGTAATTTGTGTCACAACAATATAAACGATAGAGCAAAATATGCAATGATAGACATTTTTCTCTCATCACACGGTATATATCGTCATATTGCACAGCCCTAGATACCAAAGTTTAAAATACTTGCTCTACTCACAGAAAACTTGTTAGCATGTCAAATCAAGTGCTTCCTAAACTAACTGCCGGCCTCCACTTATGAAGAGCTGTCTGCTACGTGTGCACCCATCAGCATATTAATGTTGTGATTGCAAAAATAATCCATCATCAACCATCATCATCTGTTGTGTCAAAATATTTTGGAATTAGGAGAGAACAAATCATATGCAAAAGAACAGTCAACACATCCACTTTACTGTTGTCTATTTAGCAAAATCTATTTGTGTTAATATTTTGTAAAAGCACCAACAACCAACCTTACAATACTTTTGCAATTTCGATATCTTGATATTTGGTCAAAAATATTGATTATGATTTTCTCCTTATTTCCCAGCCCTAGTAGGAACTACTTTCCTTGCACCTGCCAACCATGTCACAGCACAGATCTACTGCTAGCTCACCTACATCCCAGTTGACAAGGAAGCAAATATTGTTGACATCTTGCACTGTTATAAGCACAAGTCTCTTGTCCACGAGTGAATGCACACTTACTGTACTTCTGTGCTATGATGCGGTTGGCAGGTGTAGGTCAGTAGAAAGAAAATAGTTCCTACATGAAACTGTTCACAACAAGGTCTGTGGGTTATCTTGAGTAACCAGTGCATGATTCCTGGAAGGTTGTGCTGCTGTTGAGTTAT
Source organism: Epinephelus cyanopodus (assembly GCA_026686955.1). NCBI lineage: Eukaryota > Metazoa > Chordata > Actinopteri > Perciformes > Serranidae > Epinephelus > Epinephelus cyanopodus. The sequence continues at coordinate 13,884,075 of CM048926.1, read as the reverse complement.
TATTTTGGCACTTTGAGCACCACAAGCTGAGGGCCATCTAGTTTCATTATATTCAAAAGATGGCAGACATCTCTGCAGCCGATATCTCCAACACTCTGCTACTCACAATAAAACAATCTAAACTGATAAACAGCACTACAGGTAAGAGGAAAAAATATGTACTTTGGATTTTGGAGTGAACTGTCCCTTTAACCCAAAACTGCTACTGTGAAAATATGAGAAAGGTAAATGAGGCGGGAGGTTATTTATCAAGTTAAGCGGGAAATTGTGCAAATTGTGTGCATGGGGATCTGGCAGAGTGCATCAAACGTTGGACCACAAAGCAAGCCTCGTTTTTCACTTCAGCTGTTCAAAGAATTGAAAGAAGAAAAAAAAATCACAGCCGGGGCACAGGTACGACCATAGAGAGAAAGAGGGGAAAAAAAACAGAAGGAGAACATAAGAGACATGATCACTGTAGAGGATACCACTGACATGTGGTACGGAGAGGTCAAAGAGATACAAAGGAGAGGATTAAAAGGTGATTGAGAGGAAAGGAGAAGCTGCAGGGGTGATAAAGGAGGAGGAGGAAAAGGAGGAAGGATACAGAGAGATAACTACAGTGTGGGAGATAACTATTGCAGGTATAAATATCACTATCACCCTCTTGAGTATCTCAGTGTGCCTCCCCTCCTCTTCCTCACCTTCTCCTCCCCATGTTCCTTCTCTCTTCCTCTGTAGCAGATTTCACAGCGGTAAGCAATTATTCAGCTCTTAACATCGGCACTCAGATGCACCGCTCAACCTTGCCCTACCTTACCCCTGACACGCCTCACACACTTTGTTTCTACCCTCTTTCTCACCTTCCTCTTCCTCCTCTGTTCCACAGACGCCTGCTGTTCGATGTAGCTGACAGTTCACTGCTCTCCGAGGGTCACCAGTTGACAGTTAAATGGCTTCTTGAACACGGGGAATTTTACAGTTTGGGGATGCATGTGTGTGCAGGTGCTCTCTCACAAAGACATGTATATAAAAATATACACAAAAGAGAAAGGGCGGAACGCTGAGAGCTGTTGTTGGCTCTGAACTGAAGTGTAAAGAAGCAAAAAGCACACAAAGATATGTTGTCTTACATCTGAGAGAGAAAGTATATGCTAGTAGTTTGTTAAGTCGTGAAGATATGAGATGTATCTTCCAAGTTCATCTGTATTTATGCTTCGGAAAACTAAATAAATCATTATGAGAGACTCCCCATTATTGAGGTATGCAAATAATGTATAATTAATCAATGCACACCATAAATCTCTTTTGTTTTCTTCTATTTCCCAATTTGTTCATTTCAGTCCACTGATTTAAACAAGAAGACAATTCTATGGCCACAAGGAGCCACAGAGCTGGACTTGGGCACAGCGGTGCTTTGAGCTGAATGCTAACACTCTGTAGTTCATTGTGTTGATGTTACATGACATGAATGTATACACCAAATTTCATGGAAATCCATTCAGTAGTCATTGAGGCGATTCACTTAAAACCACAAATGTCTACCTAATGCGGCACTATAGGATCACAAATGCCTGGAATTTCAATACATTTCTCAAGACTTTCACACATAGTTCCTGCTAAAGTACTGGGATTACTTTTCAGGGACCACTAGTGATTTTCACTTTTTACACCAAGCAGCAACCTCCAGGGCTGAAAAATTAAGCCAGCAAAGAAGTATGCCAGAAATGCGACGTCACAGTAGTTAAGTCTGTTATTTTTATAGTCTATAGCCCTATTCGGACGGGATTAGTTTTATATAGGAACATGGGATAAAGTAATAATTACCAGAGATTTTAGTCCTGTCTGAATGTGCCATGTCAGTAATCATTACCACACGATGTCAGTAAAGATTACCGTGACTTTTACCTTCTGTAAAAGGGTCCCAGACAGTTACCTCAGGTAATACTAATCCCGTGCGAATAGACCAGCAGTAAATATGTGTGTTAGGGCTGTCAAAAAAATTCCAAGTTTGAAATATATTTGAATATATATATTTTTTATAAGTTCGAACCTAAATTCGAATATCATTAATAATTAATTAATTAATACTATTAATAATGTTGTATATCACGGCAAATCCCATTTGGGCAGAGATGGCTCGCGCACAAGCCGGGCCAGAGAGGGACGCAGCGACGGAGGGAGAGGCACCGACGGAGGAGCCCGCTCACCAACACCACCCACTCTGTCCGTGATGTGTGACCTGTTCGGATAGTCATACAAGGAGAGTGTTGCACCTGCTGCCTCCCTACCTACAATTTTTGATGAAGAGATGAAAAGTTACCAGAATGAGACACCACTATGAGCCGACCAAGATCCACTCTTGTGGTGGAAAACTACGCACACTGAAGTATCCAAACATTGCTCAGAGCGAGGCAGAGGTTGGACATACCTGGCACTTCAGTGAGGTCAGAACAGGTGTTTAATCCGAGTGTCACGTTCATATTGCGTCAGCAATAAGCATCTTATTTTTTGTGTTATTTTTTGTAAAATAAATACATAAAAAAATAATATTAATAAATTCTCATATTATTCGAACTCTACTTAATTAATTCAAAAATATTCAACTCAATTTCATGTTGCTTTTGACAGCCCTATCATACGCACAAAATGGCAGGAGGGGACAGCAGTGCATGAATGGATTTACCCCTCCCACTTGTGGTAGTTTTACTGAGATTGGCCATTAATATTACCAACGTCCTGTGGTAAACTGACATGATCCCACTTCCCTATGTAAAACTAATCCCGTCCGAATAGTACTCATGATTTACACATGCACTTTTCAGGAACATTTCCGTTTTGTGCCTTTTCACACATGCCATGGCAATTCAGGAATAGACGGGGCAGGGGACAGTCCAGTAGATGGTGATGCAACACTTGTGGATGCCAACCGCCATAAAACTAAACAGAGGGAGAAGCTTGGGTAAAGCTGCATGGATATGTATGCGGCAGAAGACGTCTTGTTATTTTCAGGAGCATGGCGGGCAAAGAGCTGTTTTTTCAGTGTTCTTGTATTTATTGAATCAAATCAAATCTTACCTGCAAAAGCGTTTGTTAATTCTAAACTGTAAACAAGTTGCTAATTCAAATACGTCATCAGCGTCTGCTCAAGTCTTGTGATTAACTCACTTGCTCCCCATTAAAGCGTCCTTGGTCAGTTGGACGTTCCCTTTTATGTGCTTGTCCCTGTAATGTTACTGCTTTCATTCACAACAAGGCCATAGTGGCCTTTTCCCCAAAATGTTACCAGGTCTTAAGGTGGCAAATTGGCAGTACAGACTTCCCTGAATATCAGTCCTTGCTCCCATTCACACACAACCCCATGCAGGAAATTATGTTTAACATTTCAGACTGCATGTGTGAGATGTGGAGATGTAAAAATGTCCATACAAAATGTAATCTTATTTCTGTGCAATTATGGATGAGACAACCAAGCAGACCAACATCAGCATCCTCAGAGTCATGCCACTAGCTTGACTAAAGAACAGTCCTTTCCATCTACATGCAGTGGAAAGAACATTTGGACAACAGACTTTGTCTGTTTGAGGTTGTGCTTGTTGCCTGCAGCAACATTTGTAATTTTCAATGACCATTTTTGAAATTCCACAGGAAACAGAAAAAAGCTCTGCACTTCATTAACATAACCCCACTTCAACCACTCTCTGAGGTCAACCTGCTCTCCTAGTCAATCTTTTCATATCCAGCATCACCTGTTCGTTATTGTTCCAACACAATCACACTTCTCCTCTTCTAAATGACAGTGATATCATTGTGATTCTTTTCTCTCTACATTTTCGACACCCCCCCCATTGCACTGCGGGCCGGCATGGCTGGTTTTGAGATAATCACAGACTGCCAGGTACAGCAGGGAGTCTCCATAAGCCTCTGAGCTGTAAATGTCACAGTGTCTCTGACTATGACCTGTGTCAACTCAGCAGCTCACTGAGAAGAGAAGGACACGGCCCGCTGCTTCACAGAAGACACACATTCACATGCATACTAGGACCGAATACCATTTTTTAACATTCAGACCTTCGGCAGAATTTATAACGAATATTCGGGGGTTTTTCAGACCTAATTGTATTGTGGAGTTTTGCACAGCGGCGACCAGATCTTTGCTCTCAAACCACCAAAAAATGTGATGGCACAACAGTCTCCTTCGGTACATTATTCTGTGCTTTCTTTTGATTTTCACATTGGCTAGTCATCCTGTTCAATTTTTCTTCTGATTAAATTGGAACCGTTGAAACAAGTTGTAGGAAGCCTCTGCAAGTAATTGGTTGCTGGCAGACACTCTGCTGCAATAAAATGGTTAATCAGTAGTGCTGTGCACTGTAGAGCCGATGCGCTGCTGGTTCTGCCGGCCCAAATAGAATATAATGTCTATAGACTTACTGTTGTGTGTACAGCCTTATAGACTGAGCTGAGTGATGCGCGGCAGTGTTGTTTTTGGCAGCCATTTTAGATTTAGTCTTAGTCTTAGTCTTTTGGACTAAAATGCTTATTAGTTTTAGTCAAATTTTAGTCATTTCTATATGTCATAGTTTTAGTCCAGTTTTAGTCGACGAAAACTCAAAAAGGTTTTAGTCTAGTTTTAGTAAAAAAATAAATAAATAAATAAAGTATAGTCTTAGGTCAATAAGTATTGGAGACTGCTGTTGGACAGACACCTTTTATCTCCATATTTCAACTTTTTTCCCAACATATTTCAACTGTTTTTTTTTCATGAATTGATGCCCTACTTCATCATACAAGAGTGTCACACATAAGTTGTGAAAATAGCAGACCTATAAGTTCAACACATTGTGACGTGTCAGGCCGGATTTAGTCAAAAATGTAGCTATAAATTGTATTTGGGCTGGGTCGGATTCGGTCAGCTTTCAGTGAAAATGTAGTGTAAAAATAAATAAAATCCTATTGTCTGTCCTGTTTATTGCTTGGGCACTGTTATTTACATGACAACACCTGAACATGACACACACAGACACACACTGGCTGTTTGTTTCTACCTCTCCCCTCACTGGAAGAGGAGACCTCAAGACCTCCCGCCACCCGCCTCCGCCTTGATTAAACGCTGAAAATAAAATAAAAGATGGAGACAAGTTTTTCCTATTTTATCTTATTTTGTTTAATTTCTCCCTCTCCTCTCGCTGGAAGCGTCGGACCTTCTGCTCCCGTCTCAAACACGGAGGTCTCGCTCTCCGCTGATCACGCCTGGCCTGTTAAATACCCTGTAACCATAACAACTGTGTGACACAAACTCAGTGCTTTGGTCATTAAATAATGTCGGGCTCAGTTCAGGTTTGGACAGAAATATGCGGCCCGTGCTGCACACACACACACACAAACACACGGAAAACCGGACATTAGATTACACGTACAATAAGCAGAAATATCATGTATTTTGAACGTCTGACAGACCACCTACTAACATTTACGTCCATTTTGGTCTCGTCAACGAAAACTCACACACGTCTCGTCATGTTTTAGTCATCAAAGAGCCATGTTTATCTCGTCACCGTCTCGTTATTGTCATGAAAAAAAGGGGCGTCAACGAAATAATTTCGTCATCGTCATCGTTGACGAAAACAACACTGATGCGCGGGTCAACCCATAACCCGCGGGACCCGCAAATAGACCTGCTGGTCGGGCAGCAGTGATCGTCTGTTAAATCGTTCTGTAAATGATATTTTGACATTATTGGCTATTACTGTCATAGCATCCGAGGGTACTGATGCGTTGAGCAGGTGACAGTCCACGGTCGTTTCCAAAACACACTTGTGTCACGTACTCCAAAAGAAACTTGTTGAAACTTTAAACAATAATTTATTGTACAAAACAGGGGAAACAAACATTGACAAAAACGGTTCCATAATTCATATTAAATTCAAAAGATAACAAAAAACAGCTACAAGTTAGAGGGAATGGTGATTAAGTGGTAAACTTGGCATTGATCCACAGCCTCAGACAGATGCGCTCAAGCGTGCCGTGCGCACAAGCTCCGTTGGTAGGCTATACTATATTTTCACATTTATAACAATGCAATTTAAATGTTTTGATTTTTATTGATAACCTACATTTACCAACAACAAAAAGACTACATTCAGCACCAAAAAATATGTAAAAAAACAAACAAACAAACAAAAAAAAAAAAACAAAAACGTATATTGAATACCAAATTTTCATAAAGAATACCTACCCATAGAAACGAATATTCGAATATCCGAATATTTGGGTACAGCCCTAATGCATACGTATATACACACACCAACACAACACAATTTCTGTCTCATGCACATGTTTCACTGCACACAAATATGCAAACATGCACACACTCACACTCACACAGACATGCCAAAGTAGCGATAGTACAAGGGAAACAATTCTTGTAATTTCAACACACGTGCTGCATAAAGTATATTTAGTTTTCTTGCTAACAGGCACCCTATAAGATCAATAGATACAATATAATTTTGTGGATGAATGTATTTTTAATCTAAAAAACAGAATAGAAATTTATGATCCATGTCATTCATAACTGGATTTTAAATGGTATTAAAATTGTCTGTAGGCAACAGCACAACAAATTTGTAAATAACAACGATAAACACAGCAAAAAATAAACCATTTAACTACAGCCTGCTTACTTACTGATGGTAGAGGCACAGATATCAAGGAAAAATGAACAACTCAAGAAAAATATGTAAGTCTACAAAATTGGGCAGGCAAATACTCCGCTTCTGAAATGCTCCTGCTGTGATACAACGCCGTGCGGCGGATTGAACAAGATTGCAGCTTTGTCTGGTGAAATTGTCCCACCATAAATACAGGGACTAATTCATCTCTTCTCATGCCTAACTTTAGTGGATCATAACATGTCAAGTATGGAATTAATCCGCAGAAGCTCCAGTTCAAAATAAGACCAAACTTCTAAGGATGTCTGTTACTGAGCTACGACAGAGCTGTCAACTGTCCAATTACGGCAAAGAAGCCAATAACTAAAAGAAGACAGAGTCCCTGAGGTGAGACCATTATAGCGTGATGGCTTCTTAGACTACCTGCTGATCCAATTATTTATTCATACATTAGATTTGAGTCTATATAAACAAAGTGACTTGACTTGTCTGCTCAAGTGTGGGTTACTTTGACGCATTAATTAATGACATAAAAGTGACTGCGTTGCAAGTGCATGTGTAAGTGTTTAACATATAAATGCATACTTGTACACCTCTGATGAGCATTGAGTTTGTTTTATTTTGGCAACTTAGCGATGCAAATGACCTGTTTAACAACTCATGTCAGCCCACGGCTTCGGCTATGTATTAAATTCTCTCTGGTACTGTTACTGCCTAGTTACTTTAATGGTAAGAAAAATTAGTATGACTGCCCAATTCTTTTGACGGACCAGCTGCCGAAGCAGTGTATCTGGGCTGTGGTTTACATCGAGTCATGACAGATATGCACTACATATAAATATACACTGCTGTGCATTTATTGAGTACACCCAGCTCAAACTAATAGAGTCTCATGCAACAGCCCTTCAGTAAGTCTTACTGTACCTTTGTGAAGGCTGGAAGGCTGAAGGCCTACCCTTATTAATATAAATAGAGTTGACAAAATAATAGGAACATCTCTCTATGATGCAAAATAATTCAACAGCACCACAAGCTGCGCCTCCAAATGACCACACAATTGACCCTTCATTCCCATCCTCGGAGAATCAATCATTACATAGCATCAGGCCGGCTCAGACCAGGGTCTGACAACAACACAGCTGTGCTCCATTGACTCTAATGCAGTCGTTTCAGATTTCCTTCATTTTCAGGCTGGTTTTGTGGATTTGGAGCTAAATGTTGTGCCTGGGGCACGTCGTGTATTAATGATACTCGTTACCTGGAGAGGTTGGAAAAAGATATACGTTTCTTCCCTGTTCCAAAACCAAAATCAAACCCTGAAAAGTGTAGGGTTAGCTAGCTACTGAAGATATAGCCTACTGAATGTATACACGTGCTGCTTTTGCTTCTTAATGGTTTTAACAGTGAAACAAAGACCGACCCTGCTGTACAGGAACCAGTGAAGGGAAGCAGGGAAACTATGCTTATATTCAACCAGCTGTGTGTCATCACACTGTGTACGGATGAACATTGTTTGACTTCTCCCGGAGATCCCTGCTCTTCCCGGGTGAAGCCAAACACTGTTCATCTGCACACACTGCGATGCGACACAGCTGGTTCAATATCAGTGAAGTTTCCCTTTATATTCATTGTCTTGTGTGGCGATCAGCAGTGATGTGGTGGTTCACTTTTACACTGTGATCTGTAGCCTATAGTTCGGCTTTAACTTCTATCTTTGTCTTTTTAACCTGTTGTTGCTGCTGAGTCAGTTTGACGTCCTGGATATATCCTTCAAACACAGACTGTAGACCCCTCTGTCTGCTTCTCTCTGGAATCACTGTTTCATTTTTTTCTAAAACAGTTTTTATCTTGAAAATGGCGCTTTAGAATTATATGGTATTTCCTACATTAGATGTCAGTAGAACTGCGGTGTCAGTATGCAGTTCACAAACGGTACCAGGCAAGGCTAGGCTGAAACAAATGTATCTGTCCCTTTTGTATCACTCTCTTTATTCCCTCTCTCTCTCTCATCTTGTCCTGTGTTTTGTTTCCTACATTTCTAATGAAACCTTGGGTACACAATCATTTTCACATTATCTCTTATACTTGTTTAACTAAAGCACGAGTTAAAGCAAAAACAACATCAATGAAATCTGACAGGTGGCATTTGAGAACCCCAGGAGACCTTTTGCATGCTAATGCAAGCTTAGTGAAATGACATAACTGAGCTGTCAGTCAGGGGGGCCAGCAGGGGCGTGGGCTGTGGGGTGAGACCGCATGCAGCATTCATCAGGTGAATTCAGAGAAAACATCTTGAGAGGAGGTAATGAGCAGTGTAGTTTTGATATGCTGTGGAGGTTAAGATAACCTAATCTGTCATCTTTCATTGATCTCTGCATGCTAGTTATGTTTGTCATAACAGACGGCAGGCAATAGCTCATGCATGCGTCGCTGTCATGTTTGATCATTTGTCAGCTCTTCAGCTGAGGAAAATGCAAAGGTGTCTTTTTGTTTTTAGAGAAAATTCCATTCATTTGATTTCCCATCATGAATCACAGTGTGAGTCTGGAAATGAGCAGCCAGTTTGTGTGCATATAAATGAATTTCAGTCCTAGTACACATTAAGCTGTCATATTTACTTTGTCTCCTAAATATACTGTGATAACTTCATTTACAAGGTAGGATGGGGACATAACATCACATTAAACATGCATGTGAAAGACAACATACTGGAGACACAAAGCACCTGAGTGGAAATCATGATCTTCGAATATGAACTTATCTGTGACAGATGCAGATACTGAGCATCAATTACTTGCAATGCTTGTTGGTAAACAATATTTTCTTTCTGTCTTTGTAAAGGCCACGACACACCAGGCCGATTGTCAGGTGTCAGAAAATGTTCAGTCATCGGTGGTACCCTAGTTTTTGCTGCATGTCCTGCGTCGTTGACCCCGGTCAGCCCTTGTTGGCGGCTTTTCTGCGGATACCACATGTTGAGTCAACATCGGAGATGGTGGGGCTCGTTGTTTAGCTCAGTGCACGAGAAGAGAAGCGGAGGTGGGGAAAGCAAACAAACAACTAAAGTCAAGAGGGTGTGAGATCAAAACAAACTTGAATTGCTGCGTTGTGCTCGGCAAAAAAATAGAAGTCCAGCATATCTGTTGCGGAGGGCTCCAGAGTGCCGGCGCTGTGACGGAGCCAGAACGCAGCACAGCTGCAGTCGGTGGAAACACACACATTGATTAGAATTGAATCCTATCTGCTCCACTGCCGTGCTGGAGCACAGACACAACCAACACACATCTGGTGGAAATCAGTTCTGCTCAGCTGTCTGCTGCGAGAAATCAAATTTCAGTGGGGGCAGGGAAAAGTGCGAGGGAGTCAGCAGTCATTCAGGGCCTGTCCCATTATGCGCACTTGATTACACTTACGCACTTGGACACTTGACGTGCGCATCCATGTACTTAGTGTAAGTGCGCACTTACGGTAAGACCGCACCTGAGCTGTATTTGGCCAAGTTTAAATCCCACAATGCATCACCAGCTGGTGGAGTTCCGCCAATAAACTAAAGACAGAGAAGCTGGTGAAGTCTGCCCACTATAGTTCAGTGAGTCTGCCGCCATCGGGATTTCGACTGAGATGTTGCCGAAGAAATTTCAATGTAAGAAAAATGTTTTATAAATTTAACTTTATATCATAGTCCCGTTCATATTATTGCGTCATGATGGTACATGTTAGGAAGCTTTGTTAATGTGTCTGTGGTGTGGAAATTCACATCAAGCTTTGCCCTGGAATTATTTACTAACCACATAATGTATCTGAAATAGGGACCACGGAACAAATGTTCCAACAAACAGCTAGAAATACTGCAGCTGATGGATACAGGTGGGTAGTTTGCTCCGTCATTTCTGTTAAATGATGTCTTTACTTCGAACATGACAAATATTATAAAACAGTAGTTAACTTATTAAATCCTTCCCCTTTTATTCACTAATAACCTTTAACTTTCCTTTAGATATCCAACGTAGTGTTATATATGCCAGCATATTAACTGACTTTCTTAAATGCATGTAATAGAAATATCATGAATTGTTCATGTACCAACATGAAAATATATTCATATCCATATACATACATACATCAGCTCAACATAAATTATTATTTATCCACATCTTTTTTCATCCCTACATGAAAATGATTTCTTTACACCTTTTTCTGAACTGAATCATGTTTGGATAATGTTTTTGTTCGCAGAGAATAACATCCAATGCGCAATGAAAGGGGCGTTGTCAAGTCTGTCCCAAATTGTTTAAATATCCCCGCGTACTTGGCCACTTAATACATGCTTGAACACTATAGGTAAATGTACATTCTGTGTGGCAAAACGTCACCAAAGTGTGTGTGTGTAACCAAGCGCACTCAGCCAAGTGTGGAAAAATGGGACAGGCCCTCAGTTTGTTGGCCTAGTAACTTCGTGGTGTCCTTAAGTGCTCCTTCTTCTTCTTCTTGTGTAATCTTGTGTGTATTGGCGGTTAATACAGCATTACCGCCACATAGTGGATTGGAAGTGCATTACACCTATAATGGGCTTTTATTGGGAAAATAGCTCAAATGCGACCCCCAGTGGTAAAATTAGCTACATAATTAGATTTATCGGTTCGGTTAGATATTTATCTTTAAATCAAACCGGTTGGAAAATTTTCAAACCAGCACAAGCCTAATTAGAGTGCAGAGAGGAGTGAATGTGTGATTAACTGAACCGCTCATTAATTCATGTAGAAATATAATGCTTTTGTTTCTGCCACCAACAGGTGGAAGGTGGTAGAGCGTCAGACTGAATTTACGAACACGCCATGTCAGGTCACTCACATTTTTGATGATCACCTCTGTCCAGTCCTTTTGTCTTATTGCATTTAACAATAGTTGTCTTTGTCTTTGTTGACAGGCAGTGGTGGCTGGTATGTGTTCAAATTTAAGTTTTGAGCCATGACTCCTATTCTAGCACCCAATAACAAAACAAGATGACATTTAAGAATCCTGTGTAGCCTACAGCCCTGTGGTGGCAAGTTGTGTTTTGCCTCCAGCTAACAAACTGACGTCATTGTGACATCAGGCCTAAAAGGGTTTATTGGGTTATGTTGCTAACGTGCTAACTGGCGCATTGCATTCATCCTGTGGGGCTTCAGGTTTTTTGAATGACAAATACAGATTTCAGCCGCCTGCTGCTATGGAAAGTTATTTACTCTCCTTCGGGTGCAGAGCTTACATGCTGCAATCTTTATGGTATGTTCAGACACAGGTGGTGTGAGGTGACGCAACATTCTACCTTTGTCTCCACTAGTTCTCTGATGTCAGTTTAATGTGTCCGAGCCTTTAAACCTCAACCTGCTTTTGGGAACACCATGCGTGTACAGCCACATGAAAAAGACAATTCAAATACGGTCAGCATGCCAGCCTGCCAGAGGCTATTTTAACCATCAAAGAGCGGTGCAATGAATATTTCTTTAGAAGTCGACAGATCTATTTTTCCGTTCATGAGACACATTATGTCACCACATAACACCCCACCCATATCGACTGAGAGCTGATGAAATCCTCACCTCGTAGCGACAGCCCCGCTTGTGATAGAGTTAAATGACACAAAAAGGTCAACTAAAGGTCTTAGAAGGGCAGAAAGGGGTTGGTATTAGACTGTCTTCATCTGTTGGTGCCAGGGGAGGTAGGGGAGCATAGATAAGGGAGTTTTCCTTATTCCCCTTTCTCACTGTTTTTTTCTTTGTGCCTTTATTCTCACTCTCTCTCACACAATTAGCAGAAACACAGAGATCCTCAGGGGTGTAACACTAGATTAAAAACCTGTGAAAAATACCAATAACATTATTGGAAATTTCAGCAGCTGCAGTGCTGTAGAGCTCAAAGTGTCATGCTTTACATATTATGACTGTATGACGAATACAGGTCTTGAGCACATCAGACTGCAGTGATCTACATCTTAATCTATCTTGCTAATTATCAGTAAAATTCCCATAAACCTCCCTGCTCAAAGTATTATATTCTAATACCTGTTGGTCTTTTTCTTACTGGAAGCAAAGCACTCAAAGGACATTTGATCAATATTTACTTTGAGCTGATATCATTACTGTTATTTCCAGCGTCCACTCGGGATGTGAACAGAGGAAAAATGGCCCTTAACTGCTTCACTTTCACTTGATGTCTGTACAGCAATGTTACGGTAAGCCCTTTTCACAACTAATCAATAAAAGTAATAGCAGTTGTAGATATCAGCAATTACTTTTTGACTAGTTTGTATTCAAAGTCACCATATCCATAATGTAATTTTGACTAGTCGGAATTGAATTTTAGATACAGTGTATGTGGAATTCCATTTATGATACCTGTAATGTAAGAACTACTGTAGATATCTACAATGAACATTTCCACCATTAACAAGTCAATTGTTGATATCAACAATTGACATTTCCACTGCTAAGAAGTGAGATGTAGATATCATTAAATAGAATTACAACTAGTCAAAAGTCCATTATATGTCGACTTATAACATGTCAGAATCGAATTGTAGATATCTGTAATAGAGTTTGAATAGAAGTCAATGGTGAAAGCTGACGAATTGTAATTGAGGTATAGATGTCTACAAAGAACATTTTCACTGGAAGAAATTAGATGTTGGTATCAAGAATTCACATTGTGACTAGTGAGAAGTGATTTGTAGATATCTTTATTTAGAACTGCTACTAGTCCATCCATCCATCCATCCATTTCATCCGCTTCTCCAGGGCCAGGCCCCGGGGACAGCAGGCCAAGTGGGACGTGCCCAGAACACCTCTAACGGAAGGTGCCAAGGAGGCATCCTGATCAGATGAACCACCTCAACTGACCTCTTTCGACGCGAAGAAGGAGCGGCTCTACTCCGAACTCCCTATTGATGTCTAAGCTCCTTGCCCTATCTCTAAGGCTGATCCCAGCCACCCCATGAAGGGGAACTCATTTGTATCCGCCATCCCATTCTTTTGGTCACTACCCAGAGCTCATGACCATAGGTGAGGGTTGGGGCGTAGATGCACCAGTAAATCCAAAGCTTTGCCTTCTAGCTCAGCTCCCTCTTCACCACAAAGGTGCAGCCTCAATGCAGAAGCCACACTAAACCGCCCATGCATCTCACACACCATTCTACCCTCACTCGTGAACAAGACCCAGAGATACTTACCAGTCCAAAATAAATCGTTGATATATCGGCTTGGAATCGTAACTTAGAATGTAATATCAAATATGTCGGATTTAATTTTGATGCTTTAGAATTTCAAGTTGACATATCCATAATTAATTTTGTCTTTAGTGATTGATGTAACATCCAAAATGAAGATGGTAAGTTGGACAGCATATCCTAAATGGTTTGTTGATACGCTGGACATACTGGAAATGAATATGGTAATATGGGCGACAAGTGGTTTTCTTGGAAATGCAACTGTTGAAATCTGAAATTACATTGACATTAGTCTCAGTCCTTTTTCAATATATGGAAACTGAATTGTTAATATCTGTAATCATTATTCCTCGTAGTGAGAGAGGAATTCCTGATCTACGATTAAACTTAAGCTATTTGTAAATCAGTTTTGACTGGTAGACATGTAATTTCCACATGTGAATATATTTGTAATGTGAAAATTATTTTACAGATATCCCATAATAGACATTTTAACTTTTGACATGTGCAAATGTGATTTCTACTTGTGAAAACTAAATCACTACTAGTCAAAATGTCAAAAGGGCTTGCCATTACAATGTTCTTCACATTTCTCTTAAAATGGCCGCTGACATCGTAGAGAACCAGTTTTGAGAGACTTTTCTAAAACCAGTTCAGCATCACAGTGACGCTATAACAGCATTTTCAGAAAACTTAACGGATATCTTTTTCATACAATACATCTGTATTGTAAAAAGCAATTTCCTGCTACAGTGGTCTGCCTGGAGTCATCTGCAGCTAGTGGCGAGCCATAAGAGTGGCTGTAAGTATATGTTAGCTAGAACTCTGACTTAGTTCTGTTCAGCACTTGACTGATGGCCCTCGCTGCCCTCATCCATTACTCTGTCACTCGTTTGGAATTGCCTTTCACACATTCTGGCACTTCTGGAAAAGTGAGCACTCCTCTTTTTTGTCCAGATAGCTGAAAGAAGGCAGAGTGGCAGGTGAGGACGCACAAAAATCTTATTTCACTTGCTGTCAGGTCCTGTGGGACCACTTAAGAGGTGATCTAGCGCTGCAGTGTGATTGGTATGCCAAAATGTGAACAGAATTCAGTGAGCAAAGAAGCTAGGAAGGACAGTGGCAAAAAAGAAATGCAGATACATGCTGCAGAAATATAACTAGAGGAGACACGTAACTGACAATCTCAAGGAGAAATGTGGACATAAGTGAAGGTCTCATTACACTCCCTCTTTTTGACTGGGTGTTAGAAATCGACATGAAATGTATGAGTAGGCACTAAGGAAAAGGAATGATCTAGAAATGTATATTTATAGAATACTGGACTTTATGTAGAGTTTTGAATCTAACCATGTGGATGTTATGCATCTGAATACATTAAACCTAAATAAATGTTCAGTGTGTAGCATTTAGGGGGATATAATGCCAGCAATGGAATATAAATTAATAAGTACAATACATGTCTTGTTTAGTGTATAAGAAGTGCAGTGTTTTTGTTACCTTAGAATGAGCCATTATATCTACATAGGAAGAGGGTCCTCGTCCACAGAGATCACTGTGTTGCATCACCATGTTTCTACAGTAGCCCAGAATGGACAAACCAAACACTGGCTCTAGGTGGAACATTTGCATTTTCACATTGGCCACTGTAGTTAAGAGCCCCTCCGCAATAAGAGTGTTGGAAGAACACAGACTTTTTGATGGGAACCGCTTTTTTCAGTGGTTTTAAAACACCAGGTCTGCTTGTTGTGGAGGGCAAAAGACCTCTGCAGATAATTCGGCTCCCTGGAAAAAACTCCTGAACGTCTGGATCTTAGTTATCAGAGTAAAAAAGCAGCAAGTGCTAGGCTAGTAGCCCATTTCCGCCATGCCAAACAGTGTCAGGGAGACACTGACATGCAACATGAAACAGCTCAATTCAGTGTTTTTACCAGTTTAAACCAACAGGTCTGCTTGTTTTGGAAAGGAGGAGACATCTGTGAATCATTTGACTACCTTCTGAACGTCTGGATCAGAGATAAGGTTAGCACACATTAAGTTATCAGAGAAAAACAGGTGGCCACACATTAGCAGGTGCTTTGCAAACGGGCCGTGTGCGACGTGCCAAAGAGCATTGGCGAAACACTGATTTATAATGTAAAACTGCTTTATTCAGTGTTTTCAACAGTTTTGATCACCTTGGTCTCATTTATAAACACTGTGTACGCCACTTCCCACGCAAAAGTTGTGATCTGTGGGAGAATGTGCACACCTGTACAGAAACCCTAACCCATGTGTACAAACATTTTGGAGACGTGGAAAATGCAGATGGTGAGGTGGTGAACTGAATTCAAGTTGGAGAAAATAAATGTGAGAGGCATCGTTATACATATGATAATGTCTCTCCTATCACACATTACTTATAGATGCACTTCACCACAAACATTTGGTCCAGCGGCAATATTTGTGCTTGTCCTAGTGAGCCAGAATTTTTCCATAAACATCTTTTAATTGTAAAGATTATAAGCTTACTTAAATCTCACCTTGAATTCCACTCAGTATTTCATCACCGCCGTCTCACCATAACGTTCCCATCTCTGGGAGCTCTGAATAATTGCACAACACAGCATCAACAGTTTACAAAAATATCTTTCAATACTGTGAATACATATCACCAAGGACAGTGGTGGTTTTCAGATAATCTTTGTGAGTAAAACTACTGCAGTGAACACAACTGTGTGAGCGCACTGGAGACATTGCTGTAGCTGCCACTCACTCTTTCTGTCTCCAGTCCCCTTACGTACATCTTCACCACCTGCACATATGGATTATGTAAATGAGTAAGGTCTGCAAATAAAAGCAATGCCAGCACTCACACAATTATTAGACTCCATAGCCTGACTTTGAATCCGAATCATAATGCAGCCCAAAATCGCCATAACAAGCTTAGATGAAAAAATAAATTGTGATCACCTATCAAACTTTCACCTTCATATCTCAGCATCTGGGATACACTGATTGTCATGATCATTTTGGCACAGTGTGAAGCAATCACTCCAAATGCTGTAAACATATAAACGCTGCAGCAACACTCGGCTAATACCGTGATTCCCCCGTAAAGACCAGCTGATCAGCACGGTCATTTCTATCTATCAGCGTTTATGAGGTGCTTTGAATTGACCATTTATAGTTGAATGTGGGCGTGTAGAGGGTGGGATATGAGGCGGACCCACGTGTGGAAAATTCCAAGTTGATTTGGGATTTATGAAAGGAAACTGCGCACTGTCAGGTGAATACATGGTTCTAAAAATCTGAATATTTCTGTAGATAATTTGGCTCCAGGTGAAAACCTTCTGAAGCACTCGAGGAATCCTAACTGGGAGAAGTTTCAGCTGGATGTAATCTGCAATCCTCTTTCAATTGCACACACTGGACCTTTAAACATACATGTATTCTGCCTGTAATCTTAAAGTCACAGCCTTCACATTCATCAAGGGTATTCTCTCCTTCCTCTCACCCTCCACTCTTTGCCTGTGTGTGGGCCTGGTGACATGACAGCTCATTTCTATACACTATTAATGACGGAGCTCCCCTTTTCTAGCACTGACTATCATCTATCACCCAGAGCCAGACCAGCCATCACTCTTTCACTAAATTACAACCCACTGCATGAGACATAAAATAGGGTAATGGGCTGAAAATTAGCCAATTACAATCATTACACTGCCATAATTGACCCTGGAGACCCATGTCCAGCAGTACACACTCTGCCTTAAGGTTATGTGTGTGTTTGTGTGTTTGAGGCACTTAATTAGGAGGAGATTGGACCATGAGGATAAAATCTAATTTATTGAACAGCAGCAATCCAACAGTTGACTGGCAGTAAACTGGGAGCATTCTGGAGAGGTGAATAGCTGAGATGCTTTTACAGAGTACAAAAAACATAGCTGGGGGAAAAGATGATGGTGTGGGGAAGAGGGGAAATCAAACCTTTCTTTACTTTTTACAGCCAACTGAAGGCAGCAGGTGTCTGCATCATCTCTGTCTCTAATTGGAAAGATGTTGCTCTGCCACGCCACGATTACACACAGCGAATCCGCTGGTTAAAGTTTGTGCAACCAGCGCCAGACTGTTATAAAATAACCACAGAGACGTCCTTGCTTATGTGCACATTAAACGTGTCATTATCATTAATTAGTCAACAGGTGCATTGAGGACACATTGAAAACAAAGCTTTGTGAAAAAAAGGTAGATCAATTAAAGCTTCTTTGTCCGCTAATAACTCCCCCGGGACCGGCCATCCCTGGCGTGTGCATCCAAAACACCGGGTAAACGGGGGGAACGGCTGCATGCGTCATCTCTTTAATGAGTCTGGCCTTGAGCTCTGCATCATTAATTACAATGCAAGTAGACGTGTGGCTGTGATGAGCAGCATGATGTGATGGAAACTGTTAGGGTTGAATGTTATGGTGGTGTTCCCTGAAACAAAAGAGTGTGACTTGTATAATCCAATTCATTTGGGGATCATTACTGAGATAACATTTATGTAACAACATGAAGATCAAGTTGTAAACTGGTTTTGTTCCCACATATGCTCCTGCAACTTGATGTATATCCTGAAAATGTGAAAAGTGAGAAAGAATATAGCAGAATAGTCCAAATCATTTTCATTCTCTTGCACTTATTAGTCCTCATTTAACCTCTCTCTTTCTCCGTCTCCCTCTGTCCCTGTCCTTGTCTCTCTCTCTCCAACACAGATATATAATCTCAAGGTCTCTCAGGCTGAAGCATCATTGAATAAAAAGGCCATTTGTCTCTTTCACCTTGACAGAAAACTGCAAGACATCCATCAGATTTAAACAGCATTTTTCAAATCCGGTCTGTGACCCCGTGTCTTAACCATAGTTCATCATTTGGAAAGTGCCTGTTTTATACAGTGAAAAAGCAACTTAAAAAATCACATCTTAAAAGAGTCCATCTGTATTTCTTTGATTCTACTTTGACTTGAATACTAATCAGTTTGTGCACTGTCAAAACCAAACTGCATCTCTAAACACTTACTGATTCGAGTGTAATGAAAAACTCGCTTGACTGATTGTTGTGAGACTCAACTAAACAGGATGATTTTACATAAATCAATAAGAATATGATAATGCTGTGTGTATTTAGATCTATGCCTGTAAGTGCTAAGAGTCCTAATACCCAGTTCAAACCAAAGATTTGCAACGAGATGAGTTGAAACAGGCAACAAGTTGCGATGGGCCATTCTGCATCGTTCTAAAAACTTGCTGGTTCACTCCAATGCAACGAGATGAGACAGGGTATCACCTTTATGCAACAACTCTCTGAACTTCTGTTCTGATTTCCAGCTTTTCAGGCTTAATTTGTGGCTGAATATAATTTGTAGCTTCTTAAAATATGAATGAGGATAGTGACCGTGACATACTGGCTACAGGTGCATTTGTGGTAGTGGTAAAA
Source organism: Epinephelus cyanopodus (assembly GCA_026686955.1). NCBI lineage: Eukaryota > Metazoa > Chordata > Actinopteri > Perciformes > Serranidae > Epinephelus > Epinephelus cyanopodus. The sequence goes on along the minus strand of CM048926.1, from coordinate 13,864,761 downwards.
TGGCGAAGAACATAAACAAAACAGCATCAAATGGACGTGGACTAAACATAACTGCACCAACTCACGTCAGCCAGTAAGGTAAAAGAAACTCAAGTGGAGACACAACAGGTGAATATGGTAAAATGTTAAATATGTATCACCATGAAACTTTCGGAGTTGTTCACTTACATTAAGACAACTATTTTTTGCATGAGAAGTTGCAGAAATGTTGTCTTCAAATATGCAAATGAGGCATTATCTAATTAATATGCACTAATTTACAAAAATGTCAAGAACAGAAATCCGAAAATTGGATAAATCCAGGTTTAAAACCCTTGTTTGATTTTGTTGACACATAAAGAGTCAAAGGTTTTTACAGAGGGAATTTTGGATAGTTCTTTTTATCACCCAATAAATCAGAAAAAACTGTCAACAGCCATAAAACTAGAAAATGGCACTGAGAAGAGTGCACATCTCCCTGTCACAGAAACTGATACAAATACAAGCCTCGTCTATTTTTGATGGAGCTATGTTGCGCTTCACAGAGCCCATCGATTTCTCCTGCTAACAGGCACTATAAGTGAAATATAGATCCGATGTTATTATGACTAATAGCATTAACTTTGTCCGTAGGTTACTGCACAACAAAGCAGGAAATAATAACAATAAATACCGATAAAACAAACAAAAACAGAAACTATTTAACTACATAGTCTGCTTGCTTACTTATGATAGGAGCACAATATCTAGGAAAAAAGACCAAATCAACAAAATCTGCAAGTCTACAAAAAATCAGGCAAAAGCTCAGCATCTGAAAAGCTCCTGGTGACGGCATGCAGTGGACGGAACAAAATTAGGCTGCAGCTGCGCCTAGTGGAAATGTCCCTTTCATCCATGACAGTATAAAACAGTCAATACAACAGGTTTTTAACAAATAATAATCACCGAAACCACAAGAGGTTCTTGAACACACATTCATAAAAGTGTACACAAAATATAAGGCTGATTGGTCCAATAGTTTGCAAGTTTAACTGTGGACAGACAGATACAACCACACATACACATGACCATATGTATGATCCCTGTCAGGTGGAGATAAAAATCAGTTTCATCCATGTTCTTAGGAATAAGATATCATATAAATCAGGCTATGAATGATATATGAACAAAAACACCTCTGTAAAAACCTTCAGAATATTGATCAGAGGAGTTCAACTGGAAACTTTGGTGGAGATAAGTGCTACTGAAGTGGATATTTCAGGCTCAGAGTATGAGAGAAAACTCATTTTAAGAACGTGGCCTTTAAAAATGTGTGTGTGTGTGTGTAAAATTCTGTACATTTTTAGACCAATATTAAGACAAGGAATTTTATGTTTTAACATACAAATGCGGCAGTATCTAGTTAATTTTGTCCCTTTTTCCTAAACTTCCAAAGCAGATATCTGAACCTAAATAAACACTTAAATGTTTATGTTTCTTTCCACTAGACTGACAGAAGACACTTTATTGAAGCAGAATAGCCCCAAATCTCAAAACTGACTAGTGCATGAAAAAACTGTTTTCATCTGCAGTGTCTTCCCTACAAACTTAATTTGAACAAAGAGAGTCAAATATGTACATTACACTGACTTCAAACATTGCCTTATGTGGACAAAAATATTGGCACAGACTATTAACAGTGGTTTTATACACAGGAAATGAAGACTGGTATTTGTTAAATAAGGGACCTTGTTTGAGTTTTATCACTTCAATTTTATATTTCTCAAGAAAGAGCTGTCTGTTTTCAAACTGTCACCATGGCCCATCAGTTCCTGACAAATGCTTGTACACATGATCTTGTTAGAGTTTGCCATAGATGGCACAATGAGCGTAACATATCAATTGTAGTTGAGGGGGAAAAAAGCCATTAACATCTTCAATTAACTTCAGTCAGGAAGCGCTGTCCCCCTGTTTATTTTGTGTAATTTGGATGATGACAGTTATGAGAGAGGAGAGGAGGTTGAAAGGGTGGAGTAGAGGCTAAGACAAACAGGAATGGGAATGATGAGAAAAAGGTGACAGAACAACAGAGGTCCGAGTCAGTTGCAATGACAGAGAGATGGGGTGGAGTTAAAAGGGTGGAGGGGTCATGGATTATGGAGGATAAAGTTAGTCTGTGTGACTCTGATGTCGTACACAGGTCCAAAAGCCAGATTATCTTATTTTATGCTCACATGAACAAGGCAAATGGAGCGAGGAAGATATGCAAATTGCTGTCTAATTGGCCTGTCAGGATACTGAGGCCCTGTCAACCCACTGTCAGAGAGAGAGCGGGTGCGAACGGGAGAACACAGAGAATTACTGGATTAGTTTCAGCTGCCATTCACTGCACATTTCATTAAGTAATTTCAGCTCACATCAGGACCATGGGTCAGTGCTCTATCCTTGAAGAGCAGGTTCTGTCAGTCGCCATTTTGAGGGAAAAAAAAGAGAGGCAGCACGTCTCATCACGGCTCTACCTTCCACCTCCTGTCTGTCTCCTTCTACCAAAAACACAGACTCTGCCAGTAAACAAGTTTTCACTGGCTTCCCTCCTCTGCAGATGGCACACGGAGGACACGTTTAAATGCAGAGGAGGTGAAAAGAAACTACTATGAAACAAAATATTAAAACAGGAATACATCTGTGTACAAAGTGCTATTTTTAAATCAACATTCAAATTCAGGTCAGCATTTATTTTTTAACTTACAGTAGTGAATTTAAGTGTGCTAACATTTGCTAAGCCTCCTTCCTCTTTGCTCCAGTTTGATTCGCCTGTCAAGCTTTCCGTTCTCACACGGAACATACAAAAGTTACAGTGATAATGATGGCAGATTTAGCGTTCAAGATTCTTAGTAACGTAATAGTGTTGTAGCAATACTGAATTTCTAACTTTAATACAATACCTTGACAATTATCAGTATTCTAAACCATTTTCAATACCATGGGGAAAACTGACATTGAGACAATACAAGTTCAATCTTTTATCAAAAGATAAACACCGTAGAACTTAAATTAATGGCCCGGGCTTTTATTTACTTCAATCACTGAACTCCACTGGTGTCTATAGGAAACAGGCCTAATCCATTTTGCACAAAGCTTTCGCTCAGCGAAGATGAGAAATACAGTCATTTTCATTGATTTAAACTAGATAGAATATAACTTAGGCTATCTAAGAACATATCAGTTCCTCATATTCATGTAATCTAGCGCCTAATGACAACACATCAAGGCCAAGTTCATGCACAGTTGCGTAATGACTTATTTTACCAGCATCAGTTTACCCATACAACACGTCTCTTTATCATCCTAATAAAAAATTTCTTAGCTTGACTACATTTTTTATGAAAAACTGATTCTTTAGCCTAATGAAAGCTAGTAGCAGACTGGCAGGAAGTGGTACTTTAGCAGATCAGCTGGTGTCCTGTACCTTGAACAGTGCTGCAAAGCTAGTAGCGCTTGAAATGATCAGCTCGTTGCACTATTTAGATGCACATAAAAACTCATCTGTAGTGTATGTGTCTTTGAAACTCAGACACTGACAGGAAAGGAGCAGCAGAGGAGTGGCAGAGCAGCATGCCCCTAAATAACACCAAAACGTGGAAGAGACTCAGCCCATCCTTTCATCCATTTTCATCCGCTTATCTGAGGCCAAGTCGCAAAGGCAGCAGGCCAAGCAAAGCACCCCAGACATCCCTGTCCCAGTGATGCTTTCCAGCTCCTCTGGTGGAACCCCAAGGCGTTCCCAGGCCAGGTGAGATATTATCATAATATCTCACCTGGCCTGGGAACGCCAACTGGGAACAATTACATATCTGATATGTAATTGTCTACCCTGAGGCCTCCTACAAGTGAGACATACCCAGAACACCTCCAACAGGAAGCGCTAAGGAGGCATCCCAATCAGACGCCCAAACCACCTCAACTGACCCCTTCTGACGTGAAGGAGCAGCAGCTCTACTCCGAGCTCCTCACCCAGTCTCCAAGACTGAGCCAAGACACCCCATGGAGGAAACTCATTTTGGCTGCTTGTATCCACGATCTCATTCTTTTGGTCACTACCCAAGCTCATGACCATAGGTGAGTGTTGGTATGTAGACCAGTAAATGAAAAGCTTTGCCTTCCAGCTCAGCTCCCTCTTCACCACGATGGTCCAGCGCAGCGCTTGTATCACTGCAGACGCAACATCAAACCACCTGTCCATCTTATGCTCCATTTCACCCTAACTCGTGAACAAGACCAAGAGATACTAGAACTCCTTCGCATGAAGCAGTAACAATCCACTGTCAGTGTGGTGGGTAGACCTCGGAAATTTACTTTACAAACAGAAAATCTACCTGCAATTGGCGCTTGGTGGGTGTTAACTTGTACCCCGAAATGCAATGAGCTGTTTTGTCTGACAGATGTTAAATCTGTGCTTTGTATGCATTGATACATCATTCTGTACGGCTGTTGTTATGGTACGTGGTAAAATACACAGTGGTTATATGCACACGGCCCCAGAGCATGAATATAAAAGCAGGAGCATCAGTTGGACAACATGATTTATATATACGAAATGATACCTTTTCATTTAATAAACAAGCTGCCACAGATGGTAGACCACTTTCAGGGGATTCATTCTAACCTTACAGACACAGACACACCTTAACACACACACAGCCTTAGCTCAATATGACTGGACGCACACACACAAAATGAGAGACATTCTAGAAATTGAAAATCATCACATGGTGTCAAGAAACGAAAGACAGATCCAGTGCAGAATAGAAAAAGGGGGTAATAGGGTAATAAGGGACGGGACTGGGTCCTGTGGAAAATCAATCAGAGGCTAAGAGGTTGTTTGACGCTGTGAGCAACTTGACAATGCATTGATAACAGAGCTCCAGTGGAGCATTACTGGACAAGTAATTACTCCGACCATCTTATATGGATCCAATTAGCTCGCCTCAACAGCGGAGAGGCATGGTGAGTCCCATCATATAAATGGGTTTCCCCACATTTGTCAGTGTGTGCAGGAAAACGAGACTAAATTGTTAGCGTATCTTTTCAGAGACAGGAAATGGCTTAATTTCTTATTTGACATTTTTCGTTATATGCGGGTTATTTTGGAAAAGTACCTCTGATCCTGAGACAGCCGGTTGGATAATTACATGTATCTACTATAGTAAAACCGAGTGCGTGCAAAAAAAACAAAAACAAAAACAAAAAAAAATCATAGGCGCCAAGAACACAAATAAGAAACTTAGTTAAAATGGTGATAAAAAAGCAAGAGTAAAAAGAAATTAGCAAAATAATAAAATCTTATGAGCAATTACAATTTAAAGCAAATGTATCATCTGAAGAAAAGAATAGCTGGAAGTGAAAATGGATGAAAATAAAAATTTAAATTGGCCTAAGAACAAAAATTAGGTAAGCTTTAGATTGTTCTAGGTTGCAGGTGCAGGTGCACAATGAGAAAAACTTTTCCAAGTGTTTTCCCCGCTCAGAACAGCCAGCACCCCACACATAATCAAATCATGTCAGCATGTTTGATTAAAAAGCAACAAAGTGATGTGAGGGTCTGAAGAACCAATATATAAATAATAAACTCCAGTGTCTAACATGTCGTACAGAGACAGGGCCACCCAACCTCAGCATGCAGTTCAAAATGATGAGTATTTTAATTATCGCCGCTAATTAATCTTGGCGCAGAGTGATAAACAGCATCAAGGGGCTTCAAAGTGGCAGCTGATGCATGCATGTATAAAATGTCACCATAATTCCAGTATGATCGGAAACTTGCCTCAATAAACAACCGTCTACAATGCATAGGAAACCTTTTTTTGCCCTTAATGTGTTCAACAGTTTATTCACATTGTCATGATCAACATTTTTGGCTCTGGTTAAAGAAACAACATGAATTTAGTTTTTATCAACACTAAGAATTCATTTATAATTATTGAGTGCAACTTGTAAATTAGCAAAGCAGCACTGCAGGGATTTAACAGCAGAATAGTTAAGTAGTTTAATAGTACAGTTAAAAACAGACAGGTTTTAAAAGGGATGGAGTGTAATCCTTCACAGCCTGCTGACAGCTGATGGCTACACACTGAATGAAACTAATTTCAACATTTTGTGGAGGCAGTCTACAAACACATTCACACGCTCATACAAAAAACACACACAACACCTGCAGGCCAGGTGGCCACAAGTACGGATTGGAGTTGATAAGCTAAAATTGATACCAATGCCATTATCGCTGCTTATCATTACGATTTGTTTTCAATTCCCTAATTAATTCCTGATCAGCTGTCTGTGTGGAAAAAACGTAGGCCTACACAGGTTTACAGCATCAAACACCACTGTTTAATAATCTCTGAGTCTGAACACAATGTAGGTGAAATTAGTTATTCTACTTTGCCTGCCTGCATGTTACTGATGTTATCATAAGATATTTCCCCTCAGTAACGGAGAAGCTGCTTGGTTGGAGTGTCAAATAAATGGCATTCCTGGAATTTAAGCCCATGTTGTGTTGACAGATGTTTCAATATATTGCTGGTGTTTCCGAATTTACTTAAAATGATCATTTTACAGACACTACAAGCGGCACTGCTGTCATCTTTTTTTGTGAAATGAAGCCACGTTTTGGAGCGTTTCTTCATCTCTGCCATGACTTGTTGCAGCATAGACACAGGAGTTTGATGTCATTATTTTGCAATGTGCAACAGGAAAACGGTTTTCAACTGAAATCAGTCCTCGATTCCCATTTGTAGTCGCAAGACCAATTGTTTAGTCTGACATTTTAAAAAGCATCTTGACGATTGGGTTTTTATCTAGGACTTTTCATAACAAGATTCCATTGGCTATACTCCAAAAACAAAACTATTTAATGAACTTTGTTGCTGCATATCTTATCAGGGGTGTGTCTCTCTCCCTTGATTATTACATACATTTCTAAGATACAATGGTCCATAGCAGAGCATATGAGCGGAGCGGGTGAAAATTTCCGTTCCTCGCTCGCAGACCTGTCACTTTGCGCAACCTGCTCTGCTTGGTTCGGCGCATTCTTCGCTCCGCTCCACTCCATCATAAATTTTTTCCCGCTCCATTCGCTCACCACTCCGCTCAAAAAAACTGTCATACTACCCTAACCTTAAATCTTCTATTCACAAATAAAACATGAGCTTGGTAGATTCTTCGGGGAAGCCCTCTCCCCGCAGTTAGGGACCGTTCTCCACGGTACCGCTGTCGGGAGGGTGGAAATAAGTCAAAGTGTGGAGGAGACGGACCAGGTTAAGTGGCCGACCTCCGGGGAAGCCCTCTCCCCGCAGTTAGGGACCATTTTCCAAGGTACCGCTCCTTCTCTTCTCAGTTTCTTTTCTGAAGTACACAGTAAACTCCATAATTTTGAAAGAAAAGTGTGGGTGTGCGCAGGTGCAAAGATGCATTCTGGGTGGGGCATGAGTGACTGGAGAGAAACTGGAGCGAGAGATAAGGCTCCGCTCCACCTTTTAACAAAAAATAGCCGTTCCAACACAAAATCCTTCCGCTCCCTGCTCCCCGCTTTAGCTCCGCTCCACTCACATGCTCTGGTCCATAGTCCAATACAAAACTGATCCAGGATAAATATGTAAAGATAAGACTTAAAGCTGGTCTGATATAATTCAGATGTGATTTTGCATAATTTCAGCTCAGAGTTAATAGGATTTGACATTTTTACATCACATTTTTAAAGATTAGATGGACAGATGTTTATTTTTTTCCAGCATCTATTAGATCATCTTTATCCCCCTTCTGCTTTTGGTGACAAGGTTACATTATCCTCTGTTCCATTTCCAATTCTAATGAGGATAAGCTGAAGAAAGCAACAGTCATAACCTATAAATGAGCAGTAAATATTTCACCTGCCTGCAACATGAATGTGGAAGTATTGTTGTCAAACAGGACAGTGGCTTTCCTCTCTTTGACACATTGTCTTTAACCTTGACTACATTTAAACACTGTCGACCACAAGCTAATAAAACTTGTGAAAATTCAATTAACCTGAAGTCATTAAGTAATTAAAAACAGCGGCACTACAGCAAAGGCAAAAGCAAATGATTATGTAGGAGTCATTATATTTTTCCTCTGTGTTTTTCAATTTGCTGCACTGTCCCACAATACTTTAATGTCCTTTCTTAAAACCTTAAAAAGCTGAATGAAATTGAGGACGAGATGCGAATAATTTGGAGAAACGTGGAGCAAAAATTGCTGATGAAGAACACTTTTCTCCTTTAATTATATTCAGTTCCGAGGCAAAGTGAACCAACATTGATTTGATCTAAATAAAAATTTGAAAGCTTTCAAAGCTCTTCATGTATAAACAGCAGGCCCTGCAGGGAGAAGGACAGCAGGCAAGCTGGGGCCAAGCGCACAGGTCAGATACAAGGACGGCCGAGAGCAGAATCAATAAAGTGTAATAAACATGGTAACTTTCTGGTTGGAAATGAAAGGAGGTTATTGTCTGAGGCATGCCATTGTGTGGAAAAATTCAAATGAGGATCTACCGTGATGAAGGAGAAAGGGAGAGACAGTAGGGGAGAAAGGAAACCAGAAGAAGGATTGAGACGACTGAGGGAGGAAAAAAGGGGAATGTATCTGTCCTGCTGGGAGCAAATACAGAGAAATGGGTGTGGAGGCGTAGCGCTGAACCTCATGTCCTAAGGCAAGGAGGAGATATCAATACACACACTCTGACAGTTCACGGAGAGCCAGTCTCCTGCTCCGAACAGGAAAAAAATTTAGGAAGACATTGTGAGGAAAAAAAGGCTTGCACAGACAAAACTGTACTACAACTCTGAAACCACAGCGGACTTGTTTCAGGGGCTGCCATAAGTTTTAAAAGTGGTGTATCCATTTTCCCAAACATCCAACACTCACAGCATTGTACAGGGGTGGGTAATGCATCACAAATGACGCACATGTGCTGTTTTTTCATTATTTTGCAATGGACCCCACACCCTAAAAAATATCAAAATGGAACGTAACATGTCTTTTGAGTAATTTATTAACCAGGTACTTTATTAATTGTAGGTTTTTAAAATGGCAATTTTAACTTTAATTTGAGTGATTTCTTTATGGGAGAACTTTTAATTGAGTGTAGATTTTCAGTACTGTACCCACCGCTGGTATTGTAGGAGGTGTAGCGTAATGTATATTTAATCCAATCTGAGTAAAAAAACAACAACAATTTCCTCAAAAAGGATCAATACTTGGTACTTTGTCACATCTAACAACTTCCGTGGAAGAGAACCCTCTCTGTATGTAGATATGGACGGCTCATTTTAAGGTAACAATGATTATAAACTAATGAAAACATAATTATGAATATTATATTTCATTTCTGCCCCTAAATCCTACACACTGGACCTTTATGTAAAAGACTTTGCATTCATAGCAACATAATAATATCTGGTTAAAGCAGTCGTAATTTGGTTGCTTTTTTAAACTTTTGAAACCTGGAGCGACATCACTCTTCTTGTGCTGCTTTCAAATGCCTTTCATTGCCTTTGGGATAAAAAGCAATGAATGAAATGTCCCACAAATTGGGAAAAAAAATAATATTAATTATGAATAATAATATCAATTATATATTATAATTCTATTCAAAATTATCATTATTGCATATTTAAAATAATATCAAATTGTTTAAATACTTAAATAAATTAAATTAAACTAATTATTTTTTAAAAATGTAAGCTTTTTTTGTCATTACCTTGTTAACAATTTTTTTTTTAATTTTCTTTCTTTCTTTCTTTCTTTCTTTTTTTTAACCACTTTTTGCTAATTTTTTGGGTCGTTTCTTCTTTCGTTGCATGCTGCCTTCTTCCAATGTTTATGAAAGAAATCAAGCAAGTTTTCAGGTTTCAAAGCACAACATTGATATCGTATACAGTAAGTTGTTGCAGTAAATGTGTTAGTGGGGCTGGACGATAAAACGACCTTGATCAGGAAACATGATAAAAGTGATGTCTATAACAATGCTAAGCTTTGGTCATTTTAACCTTTGTGTTTCATTGCTGGTTTGCAGGATGGTGGGACTATGCTCATCGCTCTTAGTGGATAACAGCGGAACTTCAAAAGCCCACAGTAAATTGTTGATAACATGGTACCAGTTATATGGGAGGAGTCTGGATATCACAAAAGCAACAAAGGTTTGCGGTCTGCAAAATATATCGTCAGATGGTGCTGACCGTTATTTCAATAAGTTACAAGGCAAGCTTATTTGTATTGTTTTTTTTCTAGTCATTATCAGGATACTCTTCAAACTGCCAAATTTATTATTATTATATACTGTGATTAATATCAACATTGATCAATATGAAAAAAAAAGAAATCAAGAATATATTTTTGCCATATTGTCCAGCCCAGTGTGTTAGTGTGTGGCTCTTCAGCTGCTACATGCTCCACTATGTTCATCACCTAGTCACTACCTTTGTCTGCATGCTGTTTGGTGCTGGGCAGGCAGAGTGCAATTAGTGTACAGGGGCTTCTCCCTGGAAACAGCTGGCTGCTGCAGCTGGAAACAAGGTTGATGAGAGCCGTGAGACTGAACGACAACAAAAAAGAAAAAGCTCTGTAGAGCCGAGGGGAACTGCGGAGCTGGGAGATAATTCCTTGTGGAATCATCACTATCAGCAACACCATTCCACAGTAATTTGAATCATTGCTGATATAAAAATATAAATTAGTGCTTTAATGTAATGCTGTGATGTTCGTACTTTATTTAGGGGTTAGCATGAACAGACAAGATGCTGGCAAAATATAGCAAGGCATTAGTGCAAGTCTGCTAATGTTGACTGCAGTAGAGAGAAATCAGGTTTGCAGGTAGGTGTCAACTCTCTAAAGAGCATACAGAATCTTTGATGTTCTGCAACCGTTTCATGTTGCAGACTTGCCTCACTATTACCTAACGACTAAGCACCCACTGCAGAAATTTAAGAGCTGCACAAAGGCAAAGAGGATAGAGGAAAAAGACAGAGAGAGGCAGGCAAAGTGATATGTTCCTCTTCACCTCGGGGCAGACAGATAGACACCTGCGTGGTTTGATCAGACTGTCCCTTCAATACTCTCGCTTATCCTTTGATGATCCATCACATCATCCCTTTCTATTCCCCCCTCTATGTCTCTCATTCTCCCTCACACACATACATGCTGCATATCCCTATTTCCTGCCTCAACCTTTGTGTCTCTCTTTCATCCCTTTTTCTAACGTTTTTTTGTTTTTGTCTCTCTCCCTCCTTGTTTTTCTTTTTGCCTCTACACCTTTGAAGTGTGTCATAGCTGCTGCTTTGTTGGGTTTAATTAGCACCTCTGCTTTTGTCACCTTGGTGCAGTTCCGCTCTCAGGTAGTCACTGCAGGTAGATTGGGATTTGGCAAAGTAAAACCCACTATAGTTAGCATGTGAAGATGCTTAACTGCAACACAGCCAAAATTATAGTCATGATCTGGTGTAAAACTGCACTTCAATGCAATTCAGCCATTAGTTTCTCTTTATTCACTCCAATTCTACTCTTAGTGTCCTGCCTCTCTTTTCAGATGATCCATCCTGCTGTTCCTGTGCAGATGGAAAAGATTTTAGGCTGTTATTGTCATGGTTTGTTTCTGTACAAAAGAAAAAGATAATACAACTCTCAGCAAAGCTTTATGCAGTGATGAAAACTTGTCTATCCACCTGGCAGTTTTAATTATAACTGGAGAAAGTTTTGGAGAGCTATGGACCACTTCCTGTCGGGTATTCATTCTATCAGCTGGCAAAAAAAAAGATGTGATTGTTCCTGACAGAAGTGCAGGAATATTAAAACTTCTCACTCGAAATTATTCAACCATCCATCACTTGGACTCATTACCGAGTCAGGTATTGTAAATAATGCATGCTCATATAATTCAAATAGCATACTGTTCATTACAAAAAAAATTCTGCTCGCCACTGGCTTTGAACTTATGATAATAAGTCCTATATCATACTACAAGAAATAAATAGATTTTGACTGTGTGTGTGTGTGTGTGTGTGTGTGTGTGTGTGTGTGGTAAAAATAGGATGAGTGGCACTGACAAAAATTTAAATCATGTCTATTCTTTCTTTGTTTTTCTCAACAAATTCAGACTGAAACTCAGTGGAAAACTGCGGGGTTTGGAATATATGTCAGCATCATTGACACAACAGTTTGACTGGAACAATCAAGTCTAATATAAACATTATCTCACTGAAGTCATCATTAAGTCGTGACCAAGAGGTTTTGAGGATAGAAGAAATCCTGTTAAACAGGCACAGCAGAGGCATCTCAAACATGCCTCCCTGCACATACAGTGATGAATGGCTCAACTCACATGGATAAAATAAAGTGTTCTTGACAAAATAAACACTGCAGTTTATTTTAGTTGTCTGAAATATGTTTGATAGACCACTGAGATATGTGAGAGCCTTCCAAAATCCAAAATCTTAACTTTGGCCTGATGCTGGCTGAATTTTGAGACAGGTACCATGGGGCATTATGTTTCCACTGAGAAGCAGTCATCATAATCAGAGCAAGCAATGCAAATAAATAGATGTTATAGCTTTTGTGTTCTAACCACCAGATATGCATTTCCAGCTGGAGTGTTTTATTAAAATTGTTAAAAAGCGTGCATTCAGACTGAGAACAGCCCTGCAATTACACAACACAGGGGGCTGTGTCGCTGGGGGTGTGTGTTGCTTTTAGTATTGGCGAGACATAAAATACAATCCAGGAAGTCCAGTTTGAGGAACAGATGCCAAATCATTGGACAGCATTTCATACTGTTATATAGAAAACTTTGAGGCATAATTTTTATCACTTTATCTAATGTTGTTATAATTTTGAGGTAAACAATATACACACATGAACTCTGTGACGTAAAATACACCATGTCACTAAGTAATCCACTAGGAAAATGTGCTGGCCTGTATTTGATCGGACACTCAGCTCCTTAACAGCCGAGTGTGAAGCGGTCGGGATGAGAGTCAGCACCTCTAAATCTGAGGCCGTGGTTCTCTGTCGGAAACCGGTGGATTGCCCTCTCAGGGTTGAGGGAGAGCTACTGCCTTCTGCAGTGATGCAGGTGCCGTGTTGGACCGTTGTGGTGAAGAGGGAGCTGAGCCGGAAGGTGAGGCTTTCGATTTTCTGGTCCATCTACGTCCCAGCCCTCACCTATGGCCATGAGTTCTGGATAATGACCGAAAGAATGTGGTCGTGGATACAAGCAGCCAAAATGAGTTTCCTCCATGGGGTGGCTGGACTCAGCCTTAGACGCAGGGTAAGGAGCTCGGATATCTGGAACATCAGGAATATTAGGAACTTGGAGTAGAGCCACCGCTCCTTCATGTAAGGTGGGGGTGGTTAAGGCATCTGATGGGGATGCCTCCTGGGCGCCTCCCCTTAGAGGAGTTCCGGGCATGTCCCACTGGTAGGAGGCCCCAGGGCAGACCCCGAACATGTTGGAGGGTCCCCCAGGAGGAGCTGGAAAGCAAAGCATTGCTGGGGAGAGGGACGTTCTGGGTTCTTTGCTTGGCCTGCTGCCCTCATGACCCAGCCCTGGGTAAGCAAATGAAAATGGATGGATGTATGGCACCCAGCTCTTACCAGGTGATGTGTTGAGGCAGAAGTTGTGCCTGGTTTACCTTTTTGACCAGATGACCCATTGCAGCCCACTGATGGCCACTGTGATGCTATTTTAAAAGATTATGTCTGCATGCAGAAAAGTCAGTAACCAATCAAGTCAGTAATTATGAACATCTGTAACAGTTTTGTAAGACTTGGTGCTTACAGCTGAACCAACTGGATGGAGAAACGTAACAGACTTGAATCTACTTCTTGAGTTTTGATAAGGTTGGCTGAATGTAGCATTTTGGCTTGTATGATATTGAAGGGAAAGGGGACCTGGACAGGAGCCATACTATATGCACGTACATTCATCTGTTTATTATAATTATTGATCATTACAAATATGCTAGGGGAGGGCGATATGGCCTTAAAATAATATCATGATACTTCAACACCCTCAACACACAGTAGAGAACAGCTGAAGGGTTACAGCCCAGAATGTAAGCTAAACTTAAACGCTGTCACAGAATTGGCATTTCAGCCAACAACTGTCTGACAGAACAGATACACTTAAATTCTAATCAATACAGCTGTCTACTGACAGCATAATGGATCTCACTCTACATAACTGCAGCCTAACCTGTCTGTTTAGGATTAAAATGTATTGCATTGAGTCTGATGGTATAACTGCAGTGATTGTGTATTGGCAGGTCTGAGTCCACAGCAGGACTGAAGCTGATTCTGCTGCTGTGCTGTGAGATGCTGTTTTCGCTTTGCAGCTTGTGTAATAAAAAGGTTTCATTGCACTGATGGTGGACTTTATACACAATACAGTGACTGTGGAAACAGAATTTATCAGCTCTTGTTAGGAGATAATACGACTGATAATTATGATAATGATGATGAACTAGAGAGAGCACAGAGTACCAACAAAGCAGTCAGGCTCACACTCAAAACACATTCAAGAACATAAAAGACGCTAACTTTGGACTTACTGTAATAAATGCTGAGGAATTCTAGTTTCGACAAACACATTCACAGCCCTGCACGCGTGCGCACACACACGCACACACGCACACGCACGCACACACACACACACACACACACACACAATGTAAACTAACCGACGGGGAAAATCAAACATGTTTTTTCACGGCAGCTGCCTGTGATGACCCTCTCTCGTTTTCATTGTCCATCTGTCTCCGCTATTTTTTCTCTCAGCAATCCATTCTCCTTTTTCCTACTTTTTTTTCCCAACTACTTTTGTTCCTTTACCCTGTGTGAGTTCTGCAGAGGAAACAATGTACCGTAGCACATTATTCTGGTACCATGATGAATGGGGAGAATCTGTGCCTGTTGACTGCGGCCTCGAGATAAAGAATAAGCAAATGAAACTGCCTGCCTGCCTCGCAGCACCCTAGAGTCCACTGCCACCATTCCTCATGCTAATTTGATTGAGAACGCTTGATCAGCACATACTCCTCGACCCACACACCTTTGCTCCAAGGGAGGTGTTGAGGAAGGGGGGCAGAGGATAGAGGGTGCCATCATGGCATGCAGTAATAACAATTTATCTCCAGGATGCCTGTCTCAGCATATAATGTTCAAGTTAGGCCCACTGTGGGTAGTTTACATCAAAGTGAAATGTGGTGCCGCAGGAGAGGGCGAGACTGAACGAGAGACAGGAAGGAAACGAGAAAAAGAATATATAGGTAAAAAGGTGAGGTGAGGTAAAAAGTAAAGATGAGGGGATATATATATGAGGCCTTCGGAGAAGCACGAGTGATGGAGGGCCATGGTATGGGAGAGGGAATAAAGAATGAGGAGAGAGGAGAACAAGAGAGAAGAGCACAGGCGAGTACTTAACAATCCTGGTCCATGTTCCCACACTGCAATTAATGTGGAGCCAGAAGGACAGCCTACTCTTTTCTGCAGTAAAACAAAACCAGGATTGATGAGAGTTTCTGTAATGCATAAGTGACTGCCTGGATATGGGCTCGCTAGCAGCTAAGTGTCGAGAAGGAGAGAGAGGAGGAGGAAGGATAGTTGGGTTGAGAAAGAAGGAATGTGGCACTTGGTGGAGACACAAATAGTGGCACGGATTGGGATAAAGATTCAAGAGAATAGTTAGAGTCCAAGAGGAGAAGGGGGGAGGTATGTGTGCAAAACACAGGGAGGGCTGTAGCAGTAGACAATTGCAAAGGGAGATAAATTGGGACAGAGCTGTTCTTTTGATGGCCATTTTTTTCAGAGTCTCCTTGGTAGCGATTGTATGGGTTTCATTCATTAGACCGCATGCAATGAAAAACAAGGAGAGAAATATCACCAGTCAGCAGCCAGTGCACAGGGCTGCTTTTTCCTCTCGGGCCATATTTCACCCGGTTTGACCTTCTCAAGTCAACAAACCAAGTGTTAATCATGGAGAAAAACAATCAAAATGAATTTCCTCTTTTGTCTGGGTGCTCGTTGCGGAGTAATTAAACCGTCACTGCATCGCGGATTTTGGTTGCTGGGGAAAGCAATGTACTGTAAATTACTGTAAGTTGGTACTGCGTGATTACAGAGGAACAATGTTGGTGAGGAGAACCTTCAGCATCTCCACTTTTGCGATATAATTAAAAGATGAATGCATTTTTGCAGAATATTTCTGTATATTTGTTTCATGTTTTGGATAATTACATTTTCCTAGACCCCTCCAAAGCATCATTAAATCATCATATACTGTAAAATATTCCACAGTATTTGGGTTACGCTGTACAGTATATGTACAATACAGGCCAGTTAAAAGCCCCGTGAGGAAAAGCAGAACAAAAAAGCCTTTAACATGGATCCAGGCTTTTCCACGCTCCTCAAGGTCAGCTATATTTATCCATTATTTACAGAACAGCTCACATGTAACAGTGAAAAACACTAAATTATGACTGTGGCATTAGAACAAAAAAAACACAAAAAAGGGAAACAGAGGGAGAAAAATAGCTGAGTATCATTTTTCCATGGTTGTCAGAGCTGGGATTAATAGGAGCCATTTCGCCATAATGAGCTGTTAAGCGTTAGCTGCCAAAAAGCCTCTTCGTTTGCCTTTGAGTCTCAGAATACTTTGTCCAATTATAATAGCTCTCTCTGTCTCTCTCCTTCCTGTCACTGTCAGCTCTGCTGTACCTGCATGACGGCTGTCTGATTCCAGCTCTTGTTAGACAACATAATCAGCACCCGAAACAGTCATCTGGAGATGAGGTTTATAATGATGTCGTACTGTTATTATTGAGCGTGTACCTGTTCTGTGACTCAACCAGACAACTTTCACTGAGCACCACGCTCCCAGCACCCGGTGTAATGGAAAGCCATTATAGGCTGTGTGTGGCATATTTGCCACAAACATGAGAAGCATAAAAAGTTGAAACAAACAAGTGTTGTCCTGGAGTTGTTTTTCATGGACTTCTCAGTGATTTTTTATTGGCCTACTAGGCTGTGATAACTTGTTCTTAATAAGCCTCAGTGAGTTCTCAGTAACCAAACTGTCAGTGAATGCAGAGCATCCACAAACCAAATACTGCTGCTTTTGCTATGTGTGACATATTATGATACATTTCTAAAGAGTTATACATATTTAGAGATATGAAGTCAGAACACCAGTAAATGAATAGCACTGTGGCTATGACCAAAAAAAGTGCTACATCTTAGAAAAGAGTGAAACTCAAGCTGGGTTACAAAGAGAAAAAATATTGTCTCGTTTCTTGTGTAATGTCAAGCTTTGTAAATGAAAACTGCGATTTGTAACTGTTTTAAGGGTCAGTTCACTCCAAAATCAAAACACACATTTTTTCCTCTTACCTGTAGTGCTATTTATTAATGTATTTTATTTCGGTGTGAGCTGCTGAGTGTTGAAGATATCGAATATCCAAGATGGCTGCCTTCTCTCAAATATAATGAAACTAGATGGCACTCAGCTTGTGGTGCTCAAAGTATTAAAAAAAGGCGTCTGAAAAGCTCAACAGTAATGTCACATGGTCTGTGGATTATCTTGAGTTATCAGGTCATGATTTCTGGAAAGAGACACTGCTTTTGAGTTTTTCAAATCCATCCAAGGCCATTATCTCCAACACTTGACAACTCACACCAAACAACCCAACACAGTCTAGAAAGATAAATAGCACCACAGGTAAGAGAGAAAACTTTTGATTTTCGAGTGAAGTGCACCTTTAACATCGTAGACAAGCTTGTAAAACAGCTCCCCGGTGTCAGATTAAGATTTAGGCTCGAACATGAGTCTTGTCATCATGAAAAGCTGACACAGCTCAGCAATATATTCTTCCACTCTTGAGAACAATCTCTCGGTCAGGTTAAATGAGCCAATTCAGCAGCAAGAAAAAAGGATGACACATGGCTTCAATTAGCAGCCGCCGTGAATAGATCCCTGTTACACCCGCAAACGTAATAACAGCCCACAAATGTAATAAACCACAAACGTAATACAAACCTGCAGCTTTGAGTGTAATAATCCCGCAAATGTAATAAATTTCCCACAAACGTAATAGCAGCTGCCTACTACAAACGTAAAACACAATTTTCCGCAAATGCAATAACTATTACATTTGCAGAAAATTATTACATATGTGGGAAGGTGAAAATCTAAACTGTAATAACTTCCCACAAATGTAATATGAGACTGAATAATGATCTTTGTGGTTGTTGTTGTTGTTTGTTTGTTTATTTATACACCTGCCAATAGTGATGCGTGTGTTGACAAGCAACCCGCAGGTCGTGGGCGGGTCAGAAAGTGACAGAGCAGCGTTCTGAGTAAGTTAGAAAAAACTTACAGAAACACACACACACACACACACACACACACACACACACACACACACACACACACACACACACACACACACACACTGGTCATTCCTTGTCAGTTCACAGAATTACTCTGTGGCAACAAACAAAAAAACATGGTTTACAATAACTTAATCCTCATCCACTCAAAAATGTGTTTTCTTCTTGTTCCAACCAATGAATGTTTGAGCCTCACTGTGCAGAATGATGTATGTGCAGAGCTTGACACTCGAAGGCTGTTTTCACATTTATCTGCTGAAAATGCTCATATGATTTTAAGGGCTCGGGCTACGAGCCTATGTTGGTGGCTTATGTAGCCTGTGTTTGAACCATTTAATTAAAATATGTCTGCGTATCAAAAGCCAAAAACTTGAATATGTCGTAGCATACCCATAGCTATCTACAGTGGTTGGAAGTTGGTATATCCGAGTTTGGAGAGGCAGCAGCAATACCACCACAGGGGCAGGGGCATCTTAACCACATGAACAAGTCAATATCATTTAACTGTACGCTATGTTTAGAATACTGTCACCACTTTACTTTGCTGTCAGACAGCACTGTCCGACAGTGACCTGAAGCTGTTAACAATACAAAGTAACTGATTGAGGCAGCGGTAACCAGCAGCTCCTGTGTTCAGCAAGCTACAAATTGAGCACAGTGTTAGTTCAGGCAGGCCACGTTGTCAAGCTCCGTTTACATCCCAGCTACAGCAACTAATTGCAAACGGCCAATCAGCTGGTTCCTTTCTACACAACCAAATCTCAGTCAGGGCATCCTGTTTAGACTGCTTTGGCCTGTCTACTGTTGCTGCTTCCTCTGCAAGCCTCTTCGCAACCCACCTCCACCCCAGCTCCACCTCTTGTTTGAGGTGTGCTCACTCTGCCTTTGGCTTTTGAAGTCAGCGCGGAGAGAGGCGCTCTCGTCCCCTTCAGCTATCCACGCAGGCGTGGGGAGGGTGGAGAGGTTTGCTCCCAGAGCAGTGCCATTAAGTTTTCTTTGACTAAAGTGGTCCTGATTGAATTACTGTTTTTATCAAACGAGTCTGGTGGATTTGATAAGAGCATAAATGGGGAACTAAAACTGTTAGCTGCTAACCTAACATAATGGGCTGCCTGAGGGAACGATAAAAACACTAAAAATAATTTTTTATTCATTTTTGGGTGACTAAAAGACATTTTGCTGCTGCCCTCGTCCACAGCGGTACATTGTTTAGCTTGCATGGCAGTACTGCTGCCTGCTTCTCCAAATTGGCGGCATGTCGACTGCCATCTACTGTATGTAATACAATGACTACAGATAAGTACCTCATACAACTCCACTTCAAAAGATCCAATCTATCCCTTTAAGTCAGAAGGGTCTGACGTTCATGTATTATAACAATTTAGAAGGTTTGATTTTAATCATATACGTGTGGTGGAGCAACTCCATAGATTCAAACAGTTCAGGTTATCTAATCTTAATTAACACACACAAACTGATATCCATCCACTATAGGATCAAAAACATGTGGTACAAATATAATTATTTACAAACCCTCTTTCTTTTGAGTTTTTTGGGCAATTCTATACATGATGAGAACAAAGCACTCCTAAAAAACAACATTTGTTTTACACTGCTAAGGGTGATAAATGGAATCCAGTCTCCATGACAAACGGTGAGCACAGAGGACTGTTGGATCATCTGTTTTTGTCTCGTGGTGTTCGGCTGCCACAGTTTCCTGCACACAGTACTGAAGCTTCTTTGTCTCTGTGCCAATGTGTGTGTGAGTCAACGTACATGTGGGAGGTTGTGTATAATGTATGTGCTATACTTTATAAATGTGTGGATACTGTACAGTGGATGTTTTATTTCTGAGTGTGTGTGTGTGTTTTTGTTTTTCCTACCAGCATAGGGGACCGGGGCATCCTTGTCTAGAGCTACCAGCGGAGGGTCCAGCAGCACCGTGTCCATGTTCTCTGTGATCACACCATGGTATGATGTTTCTATCCACGGCTTGTGCTTGTTCACTGTGGGAGAGACGGAAATGCACGTTACAGTTTACAGCATTATTGTAAGGCGTGTTACCATACTATACATGCTTTGTTGTTTCTTACTGTATCTGAAATGTGCAGAGTCACTCCAAGAGAAGTGAGGATGACGAAACAGAGGGCAAGGAAACCTCCAACTTTTAAAAAAATAATGTTGTGTGATCATGCCTGTGGGTTGTGATAGATCTCTGAGGTTTGTACACATGACAGGAGGACTAATGGAAGTTTATGCGGGAACACAGTGTGGAAAAATATTGATGTTTGTTGTATAGCTTTACATCTGTGACTGTCTGGCTTTAAAAATTACTCTGTGGCTCTCGGTAGTACTTTGTTAGAGAGCACAAACAACACAATTCCTCAAGATGAGAAGCCTTTTGCATTAGTATTCCCACTTGTTTTTTCCTCCTTTTTCCTACACTGTAGACAAACGTGTTAAAAGTGACACATCATGTGTTAACTTTTACTATACCAGCATGTCTAGTTAAGGACAACACATTTTGCCTCGCTCTCGAGATAATAAGCTGTGTGTTAAATATTTCAACACAGAGACGTGACATTCCAACAGACAGTGTTACTTTTGGAATGTAATAGGTTATAAATGACTATATACCCTGTTAAAAATTTAATAAGTAATTTTACTAACTACATCTTATTACTTTGATTACTTTTCTAAACATGTTTTAAACTGGACAATAAAATTTAATGTTGGACTTCCTTGTGGTTGCATTTTCACTGCTTATAAATAAGCTTACGCTGTACAGTAATGTTAGAGCCCTTTTCTAATACCACAAGGAAAATATTGTCAAATTTCCAGCACTGACAGGCGTTCTTGTCTGACAACGTGCCCCCCCTGCCTTGGTGTGGTCAGCTGGTCGCAAAAGACCAAATCAAAAAGAATACTCAAAATTTTGTGGGCAGCCTTGTTGAGTGCAGTGGCACTGAAAACATTGTAATAAACAAAGTTTTAGCTGTATATTTTATTTTCCAAATCTAAGAGGATAGTTAAACATATCGTTTGGGTGGTAATGGATACCAAACCGAAAGCCCAGAACCAAACGGTTTGAAATGAATACATGTATTGTTATACCGCTAATTTAAAAACTATGCAGAGACACATTTTGCTGTCATTTCTGGTCGAGCTAATACCTCTCTGTTGGCCTGGGCAGGTTGAAGAAAGGCATGTGTCTCCTCACCAGTGGCTACACTGGGCTACACAATGGGCATTTTATACTAAGTCAAGGACTGAATCAAGTCATTGCAGCAAAGCCTGAACTTCTAATACCTTGACTTAGTCGGGAAAACAACAGCAGGCCAGAAAATCTTTAAAATCCTTGTTACATCTATAAACACTTATTTTTAGATAAGAGTTCTAGTCTACAGGAGCCATCCAACTCTGTGAAGAGCTCTGTGTTTTGACCTCTACATCTTTACCCTTCCTCAAGCACCATCATCCTTCTCTATAGTGCATTCTCATTGTTTCTTTTACTCTCCTTCACTCTCTCTCTGTTGGTGTTTCCGTGTATGTGCTAGTGTTCTACAACACAGAGAATTCAATCACCCTGTAATAAATGTGATTGAAAGGTCGGGGGATGAGCCGGAGATTAAAGCAGATCAGCATCACACGTAGTTACTCGCAATGTAAATTAAACTTCCTCCCACTTTCTCGCTGCAGAGCCACACACGTAGATAGAGACCGGTGTACAAGCCACAACAACAACCAAATGTGCATGTGCAGTTTTTGTACACACAGACACACACACACACAAATGTGCGCATATCTCTAGTGTACAAGTGTCACTCTCCGCAGGGACCCAGGATGTCAACTTGACCTTTCAATCCACTGAAGAGGAACGCTTTGTCTCATGCCAATGAGCAGATGACATGTCCAGCTGGCAGCGATTTAAAATGCATCAAACTGTTCCTAAAACCTTCTCACAGCTTTTCATCTGTTTGGACAAATTTCAGTAGTTTTGTCCTACTATTCCATTTTCTCCCTGCGTCTCATCACACTCAGTATAAAGAAAGGGGTCAAAGAAAAAAAAAATAGTAATAATAAAATAAGAAATGAGATATGCTTGTACAAAGAGAATATTTCTTTGAAGGAATGAAAAAAATGTGAAAATATAAATAACCTTGGCAACTTACTATCAACTGGGGACAAAACTATTTTCAGTGGTTTGTATTGACATAAAACACAATATACCGATCAGAAGAAATATTACCAAAATACAATGATTGTGCCTTTGTATTACTCCACATTCACACTTGCCTTCTACTCCTTCAATTCACTGACAGAGACCTACTGATTATTTTAGATGGGACTCTCGCCCCGCTGAGACAGAGTAGAGTGGATTATAGGGAGTGAGAGAGAACCACAAGGGAAGACATTATTCATACTAGGAGTCTCATCTCATGCTCATGCAGGAGATAGAAAGCACTGCAGCAAACAGCATGACTCTGCTCTGCTGGATAGTGGAGAGCAAAGGTCTGTCTTAGATTGGTGTTTAGGCATCTTTACACCTGGGGTATTTTACTTGCAATCAAGGAAAGTCGGTGCATTAAAGCATACTAGCACACACACTTTTATGGTTGCATTGTAGGTACAGCTTCTCTCGTCTGAGTCGGTAAAAATTTCCACCCAAAAGCAGACGTGAAATGAACTGAAACAATCTTATGAAGAGACTCTTCAAAACCAAGACCATACTAGACTGCGGCACTGAGGTGACTATAAAACAAACTATAAAAATGGACATTATTCAAGTGAGTCTTTGTTTCTGTGCGCTTGCACCTGCCAGGGTATACATAATAATCCATTGTGCTCACAAAGCATTTCATTTACATTTGGAGATGTCTTCAGTAACTCTAACAGCAGCCCTAAGCTACTACAGTTTACTCATGGATGGAGAAGGTTCAATTTCTGGTTCAAGGTCTTACATTTATCCCGAACAAATACAGTAGTGGTGGTTGCAGAAGCAGAGCTGTGACTCTTTAAAGGGTTTCTAATATAAGAGCACTTTTGTAGAAAGAGCACACATCAGACCATGGAAATGGGCTATTTCCAAAATGGTTTTCTTGACATGTAGTGCTGTAAAGCCATTAGTGATGCGTTTAAGGCATTCATCCTTGACATCCTTCTACTGAGCCACAGCGATGAAACAAAAATTGAGGTACGCTTGCATTTGAAAAGGAAAAAATGCAGCCAGGAGCAGCTGCCTTAACAAAGTCAGACCTGCTAAATGGTTTTCCATTAGATCATCTCTGAAACTGAAACTAAGAGTCTATAGCCGTGCTCTGTGAGGCCTCACTAAATGACTAATGTGCGGATGTTTAGCAGGTGTAATGTTCAACTTGTTCAGCATCTTAGTTTAGCATGGAAACATACTAACAGTTGCTACTTAGCAACAAGGCTACAAAATGAAGGTTAGGACACACTGCAGTAGTGCATCATATCATTGGGGGAAAACAAATGCACAGTAAAGTCTGGTGTGCACCTGCCAAAAGACTAACAGTTGGCACACAATCATAGAACATGGAGATGAGTGAATAATTTCACTGAGGTGTCCATGATTAGCCTTGGGTCAGACTATTTTTACACGAACAGTAAAGCTAAGGGTGAGAATTATATGTCTGCAATTACTGAGAAGATCTTTAACTAATAAAAAACAATAAACAAATGCTTCCTTTTTGAAAATCCATTTCATTTAGCAGTCATCCACTTGAGTAGAAACCGTACCTTTATTCCTAGTGTCGTCTACCATGAACCTCTAATATCACAGCAACCTCTGTGGCTAAAAAGAAATTAAGCTAAAACTGTAGTTCCTTGAATGGCCACTTGAGGCTGGCTCCAGAAGCGAGTCAGTCCCCATAGATGGCCATGTTAAAATGCCCAACTTCACAGCAGAAATAAACATGCTTACAGCCTGGTACAAAAAATGGTTTTGGTCCCTATGGCTAATTTAAACATTCAACTGTAGGGGGTACATTTTAACATAACTCACCTGTTTACATTTTACTCTATCTATAGTCTATAGCCTCTGTCCCACTGCAAAAAAAAGCGTGCTAGAATCTGCTAACATCTGGCTTTCTAATGTAATGGTAAAGGTTACAACTGGGATTCACACTAGGGTCAAGTAATTCTGCAATAGTCATGGGTATTTAATGTCTCCAGCTCTCATCAGCATTGCTAGAAATACACCCTGGTAAAAGTGCTTATTTTAGTCCCTTTATCTGAGAGATACAATGACATGACACAACAAAACACCATCCATCTCCGCTCATCTCCGTTTTCCAGCCTGTCTGTGACGCCGAACATGACACACACACAAAAAAAACACACACACACACACACACAGAAACATGTACTCTTCTGCAACAGAGCCATGTACACAATTCTGTCCTGCTGGCAATGAGGAAGGAGACTATTGCCTATTTTAGTTTACCTGCGTTGAAAAAGCAAACGCACATGTGCTAGTTTTGGTGGAAAAGGGGTGTAGGAGTCAGTTCCATCCCTTCCTTGCTCAACCACAGCTCCACCCTCTCGTCCAAATATGGTCACTTCTGGCTCCAAAATATCAGATGGCAATGGCCGAAATGCCAAACTCTAGGCTTCAAAACGCCATCCTACAAACCAATGGGTGACGTCATGGTAGCCATGTCCATCATTTATACAGTCTGTGGTCCTACCCCATAGCTCTTGTGGGATCAAAGATCACGCCCCAGCCTTTATTTAACAGCCTTGCTATGCACTTAACAAAAAGTACAGGTGAGGCTGATGGTCATCCGTTTGCAGATATTTGATCCTAAACCAAAATATTGGACACATTTTTAAAAACTGTCCTGATGATGTTGCTCAAGGAAAAGTGAGAGTAATACCAAAGTCATTAACTTTCTTCCTGAGGGAAACACACACGTTTACCAAATTTCACAACAATCAAGCTAACTGTTCTTGAAATGTTTTACTCAAAACCACAAATTTCAACCTCATGCTGCTGCTAGAGGAAAAGTTTGAGGATTACCTTGGTCACCAGTCATAATCTTCTGGGTACCATGAATGTCAGCACAGAATTTGATGGCATTCCATGTGACGGTAGTTGAGATATTTAGACCAAAGTAGTGGACTGAGCGACCAGCACAAAGGCATTGGCATCTGTGGAGCCATGCTGTATAAACACCATTGTTGCAGCATATGGTTCCTGCGTTATTAAGGTCACAAGCGCCACTGAATGTAATATTCAAGGCGTCTTTGTCCATTTCCTAAGAACCATCTGCAGCCATTACAGCGTCAGGAAGCACATTATGAAGGACTAATTCATTTAGCAGAAGAAACAGTCTAAAAGTGGCTCTAGTACATCACTGGATAAAATCTGATGTGACAGTAATATAGCAACACAGAACCCCAGAAACAAGATTGTGCTTTCCTGTAAATAACATTACTGCGGGGGATTGTCAGCTTGTCCATCCTGCTACTGAAATCAAAATATCTGTTAGTGTCCTCCCCTGGGACTGAGGCTCATGAAAACATATTACTGTAGCGACACAGGCGGTTGATAATATACAATATATTTAATTTGGGTCCCAGCTCATATCCAAAAAGACACTGCATTACTGTGATATGTAATGATCAGTTTCAAGTCATGTCAAATCCATTTCTTGCAGCATTTATTTGATAACATGATGCTGCAGTAGAACAGATGAAATCCCTCCCTTCCCGTGAGGCAAAATACCAATAACAACTAGAAGACAAAGAAGCGGCGACGAAAAAGACATAAAAAAAACTTTTAAAACTAGGGATAAAAAGACGATGTAGAAAAAGATAAAAATGAAAAGCTAGACGGAAGAAGACATCACATTAAATTCTGTCTCTGAAAGTTTTGAGATGAGATTTAATAGATGTTATCTGAAAGTAAGAAAATGGCACGCTAAAGCTGAGGAGCCAAGACTTATCCCTAGATTTTGGAACAACCAGGAATCTTTCCTGAGCAACCAACCTTGCAAATTTGCTAATGGTGAGATAATAGAACCTGCATAGAAAAACCAGTACAATGTGGTGGAAAACCTCTCTGCTTCTCATGCAAATTACATGAGGCACTTGACAATCTATTTAGATTTTAGAGGTTCTCTAATGCAGTGTAAATCATAAATATCCCTCAACAGGAGGGGAAAATGAGATAATGTACACTACGGACATAATAAAAAAAATGTGAGAGGAGGATGAAAGAGGTGGAGTGGATCAGGGAGCTAAGAATAGAAAAATAAAGGAAAAAACAGTCCCACGGGGTGCATCGCAATTTCAGTAATATAACAGAATAATGACAAAACCTCAGTGCTAATGAAAGATGAGGCAGCAGACTGAGCATGTGCAAATCCACAGTGACCTCCCTGTGCCCTGCTAGAATGAGCAGTAATTAAACTTGGGTGAGCCCCAACACACACACACACACACACACTCATATTCTCTTACCTATGAGTGTCCTCAGAAAGATACATCTCGATGTTAATGGGTGACTTGTTGACACAATTTGTGTGACTGTGGACCTCTACGCCACCATTACTCAACACCAGAGACAAAAGTAGATCATAAAGATGGATTTACTGCATTCACAGTAGCAACAGAGGACACTAAGGAAAATGTGAAAGAACATGATGGAAGCGATTTAAAGGAAGGAGAATGAAAGGGTTAACCAGGAGAAGAGAGCAACAAAGAGGAAGGGAAGATAAGAAGCAGCCACACTGGAGGGGATGGGACGAGTAGGGAGAGATAATGGCGGAAAGGAATCAGAGAGGAAATGGGGCAATTGAGGGTAGAAGAGAGGGCAGGCATAGCAGGCACTTCCTATATGAAGAACAGTCTGTCGCCTGTAGGACCTCACAAATCCTTCAATTTATTTTCCTGTTAAAATATTAAATTGAATTTCTAATGGAAAGATCACACATCACCAAATAATAGCACTGATCCAAGGGGGCTCCATTCCATTTCATGTAAGGAAAGACCTTGCAGAGGCCTCCAAAAATAATGATTTAGGACAGGACTTTGAGATGCCAACGCTTTGATGGTGATGAGACGATGAGGTCCCAATAATAAAATCCCCCCTGGTTAGCAGAAGGGGAAAAAACTGAAAACACAGGAGGAAGGACAATCACACCATCAGGTTTGTGTTATCACTGTAGCCTTCATATCAAAAACATGCTTTGGATGAGAACTTGGGTGGACAGTACAAAAGGTCAACAGATATTGGATTTTAAAGGCCAATATAATAGCAATAGTTTGGAACAGGGAAAAGCCAATATCAACCCCCCCAACACCCCGCGGAACAAACTTGACAGTGTTGGAAATTAATAATCTTTGACTTTTTAAGAAACTAGAAACTGTTAAATTGAACATCTAAACCAAACTAATAAATACTAGGGCTGTAAACTTCTAGTCAATTGGTCGATTGTTTGTCAATATGCTCTTGTCAGACCAAAGTCTCATTGGTCGGACAATGTCGTGTTATTGTGGACACAATGTTACCAGGTAGGGTGCAGTCAGTGCATTGGGGCAATTTAGTTAAGAGACCAATCGACTGGTAGAATTTCAGTCGACAAGATATTTTTGGGGTTGATTACAGCCCTAATAAATACCTGAATAATTAAATAAATCTGGATCACAGAATATCAAACTGAAAGTAATGAATAAATATGGTACTGAACATTAAAAAAAACTAGGTGAGAATGATTTTCATTTTTTTAAACTATTAATTTTCCTCAAAGTGAGTCTAAGATGTTTAGGAACAAAATAACACTTCTTTGACTTTGTGTACGAAGCCTCCATGCAAACAGTGATCAGAGATGGGCAGTATGTCTGGCACTTGTACTTGAAATATGTATTTCAATTACTTTTGAGTATTTTGTAATGATATCTGACAGTAAAAAAAAAATAGAGTGGAGTCATCTTATTTCTTTAAAATACTTTCTCAATGATCCATTTAACAAGACTAAGTCAAAAACCTTTATGGATGGACTGTATGAAATGCAAAAAGGCTTTTAATGTGAAACAAGAGCTTTTAATTTGAAACAGGAAGTGGTAGCATTCACTGAGTCAGACTCACAAGACCTTTGCTGTTGTGCTGGACCTTCTCTTCCAGGTCAGCTTAATGTAAATACATGTTAAAATGAAAAGCAGTACACTTAGACACAGTCACATGGCAGAGGAGACCTGCGTTAACACAACTATCCATCAGTTACTATCGGAGCCAAGCTCTGCAAATAATGACAGTTTGTAAACTCCCTATTGGCGCCAGTTATTCGGCCCAACCAATAAATCGGTCAACCCTTTAAAGTGATTTGATGTGATGTGATCTGAAGTGCGATGTCTCTGATTGGAGTCTGGTAATGGATGTTTGTCACTCTTCAGTGCCAGTTATCAAATTACAGAAGAAACTAAATACAATCATTACAAAAAAGAGTAAAACAACTCCATATTAATCAGTTTTGGTGTTGTTTTCACGCAATCTAATTTCAACCACAGTTTTGCCATCTAGACATGAAGCTCAGAAATAATGCCCCTCTCTTCTTTCTATTCGTTTCTGGCTTCATTAACAGAACAAGAATAAAGACCTACTGACTTGCATTCAATTATTGTTAACTGACTGCATGTTAATTTCACAGAAATTCAAAGCATGAGAGACAATTTGAATTATCTCGCAAAAGAAGATTACACATTCATTTGCTACATTTGAGAAAACAGGAGTCTCCTCTGACACCATGACGGCTATCACAATATTAAACCATATGTTTTATCCTGGGTTTCTCTAATGAAGCAGTTAAAACAAATAACCTCATTCAAGACTCGTCTCTTATATGGATGTGTCTGTGTGGGGAACTGTTTATGACGCTGTTAGTGTAACAGTAAAAGCAGAGAGAGAATAAAACTGCAAATTCAAAGCAATTCAGCTCATTTAGGATATTTAGTGGATATACATGTGGGTGATAATTGCTTCAGTGGTGAACAGTGATTGCGCTACACCTCTACCATTAATTGACAGCAATTTAACCTAAGGATTCAAGGTTTTTATTATGTGTAGCAGTTACAATACAGCATGAGCAGATATGATTAATACAAGTCGTTAGTGTGTCTGAAAATATACTCAGCGTAACTCTTCAGATGTCACAGTTTTTATGGAAAAACACAACTTTATATTTCTGGTTGCTGCCAATCAACGATGCAATTAGATACTATGTAATTCCTTGAGGGGATATATTGTCTTTAAAGCCGCACTGTACAGTATATTTCATATTAACAACGGGTTATGTAAAAGGGTTCTCTTGTAGTGACAAACTCACAGAAAATCACCCAAATCTGCATATTGCCCTTGGCTCTAAAGAGCCTTTTAGCATCTTATCGCTCAGTGTTTTGCTTGCCGACTGTAGCTGGAGAACATAGTGTAGCATTCAGCAGCTGAAGAGCCACATGTTGTTCTCAAATACATCAGCTGATCCAGACTCTAAATGAAGGCTAATGTGTATGCTGGATGTGCACAGTGGTCGGTAAACAAAAACTGCACTCAAGTAAATATATTGTTACTTTATAATCATATGAACTCAAGTACAAGTGAATGTATAAACAAAAAGAAAAGTAAAAAAGCATCTGGTAAAAAAGGCTTAAATGGTGAGTAACCTTACTAGATCTTTTCTCCCTCCCTCTTTCTCAACCCCACCGGTGGAGGCAGATGGCTGCCCACCTAGAGCCTGGTGCTGTTAACAGTGCCTGTCTCTTAAAAATAAGTTTTTCCTCGCTGAAGTTGCCAAGTGCTTGCTCATGGGGAAACTGTCGGGTGTAAATGAAATTAAAGGGTATGGTGCTAGACCTGCTCTGCAGGGAAAGTGTCCCGTGATAACTTTTGTTATAATTTGACACTATGTAAATTGATTGGCTTAATTTGACTAGATGCAACTTTTAACATCAATGAATTATATTAATTGCTATTAATGTGCCATACCCAGAGACAAATGACAGAATACATGCTGTTTAGCAGTTCAATCTCTTCAAACAAATCAGCAACAAAAAACTTCTATCATGAGTGAAGCAGAGTAGAGAGCTGCTTCTGGGAAGCTTCAGTGTGTCTGGTAGAATCATAAGCATTGTTTAGAGAGGCTGCGATGAGCTCTGGTGTTCAGATTTAGGTAGGGGGAATGCATGCTGACAGCCAAACAGTCTATGACACAACAGAATTGCGATGCATCTGCGCCCGGTGGAATCCAGGTGTTATTGAATCCTCAAAGGAGAAGCTTTAACACAGTCTGCATCGTGTTTTGTCTCAGTGTCCACAACAAAATCCTGTTTCATTCGTGCTGCGATAGTAGGTTATCTTAAGCTCGCTGTCGGACAATCACTGTTGTGAGTGTGAGCTCAGCTTAATTTAAAAGTTATATAGATGTACAACTAAATCTATTAGTATAAGTAGCGAGAAGTACATATATTTTATCAAAACTACCCTTAGTTGTAAAATTTCTTTAATTTCTTTTTTTTTTACTCAAGTACATGTAATGCACTGTTACCCACCACTGGATGCGTAAATAGGCAACTTGGTTTACACATTTGGCACTAAAACTTTACAGGGATATTCAACGTCAGCTGTCTACAGTATAAATTAACGCAGCTTTCACCAAATAAAACCCTGATTGGTTTCCTCCTGCTTATAGCCTGCCAATCATCATTCGGGGTCCTCAATAAAAGGAGCACGCCTGAAGCATTTCTTCTCTCTGATCCTCTGCTCTCAGACTGTCTGAGCTGCTGCTGCACTGTTTAAGAAACTTGTTAAGAATATTAAACATATGTGGTGGGAGGTTGAAGACAATAGGTGAGTTTGTGTACCCTATATATTTTTACTCATGTAGTTTTTTTGTGTCTAAATACACTAGGTTTATTGGTTTGTGCCACCCTTTTATTTGTTTTGGTAGAGCTTAGTTAGGCCTGGTTTTGTTACATTGATTTTATTTGTTTGGCCTAACTACTTTGTCCCATCCTCCACCACATTTGGAGAACATTGTGTTAACACTGTGTTTGATTTTTTCACTTCGACTTTGACTTCCTCAAATCATTTCATTGCTGGGTTATTGTCTCCTCGTCTCTCATTTTCAAAAGTGGAAATAAGACATCATCATCAATTTTACTACTTTAGGGCAGACCTGAATGCTTCAAAGCTTCGATTGTTGCCTGACAATTGACGTAAAAATCAGTATGCTCTATTTTCATATGTAAATATTACAGCTGTCAAACGATTAAAAAAACCAAATCTAATTAATTACATGCTCTGGGATTAATTAGGCAAAATTAAGGCATTTTTTTTCAACAGTCCTAATATATATATACTGCCCCATTACCCCCAAAAATCTCATAAATACAGAAATAGTTATCGGACATATTTCAGTACCAATCAGCATTAATTATTTTTAATTATTCTCAGACAAGGACGTATAAACTAAGTGATAGTTTTTTGACTCCGACTTGCTGTCATCTAACGTCAGCTGAAAATGAACAGTCTGACTACAAGACAGGCTTACAGGTGCACTAGCAAGATGTCAAAAACATCAGTTTCAAAATCTGCTAAGATGAACCTGAAGTGCTAGATATGCCAAAGGAAACTGGTGTCACAAATCCACATAGAGCTTGGCAACTCACCTGAACTCGTTGGGTAACAGCTTAGCCATCCTGCAAAGTATTTTTTTTCTAGCTATTATGGCTAATGGAAAACCTGCACGCAAACAAAGTGGCTAGTTGTTAAACTAATATTTAAGACAGCCTTGTACTGCTTCTTTACTTTATCTTTACTGTCCTGCTTTCTCTCTCAGAACACTGTCATTGATTTTATGTTTGTTTCAGGGACCAGAAAGCATTCCTACCTGGAGCGACGACTTGCTCGCAAAATACAGTATTTGGTGCAAGTTGAACAATTTATAGACCATTCATCCTAGGTTTCCAGACACGCTCCAAGGCACCAACATATACAGTAACACAACGGTTAAATGCATTTACAGCGATGGCTGAGAAGAGAGCAAACTACAACAGCAGTAGATTAGGCATGAGAAACTCCAACACCCAGGAGAGGAAGGGGACAAAATCATTACATTATGTCCATAATTACTATGAGCATCAACTCTGACTTTTACAGTCCCAGCGCTGAAGTGTAAGATGCAGTTAGCAAGAACAGAGTAATTAGGCATATTGACTGCTGCGAATAAGTCCTGCACTTTAAGCAGAACTAGGTTAGAGCTGGCCAGTGGGTCATTTTCAGAACATAAAGTCTTCCCACTCACTCTCTCCCAGGACCCTTCCTCCTTGTACAGTTAGATTTGCAGGCAGTGTTGTTGTTTTTAAGTGTTGGGTTTTTTTCTTCTTAACAACTCATTAAAAGGGCCATAAACTCTGATCTCTACCAACCACGAGCCATAAAGCCCCTCCAGTTGTGAAGACAATTAGTTTACAGAGATTTTGATTTAATTTGGCTTTGCCCACAATCCCATCAAGACAATTCGGAGGATGCTTTCCTATCCAAACAACAACGTGTGAGATACAGAAGTGCCATAATTGCATTGCGACATACAACTCCCTCCTTTTGCTTTTCTCCAGTCTGGTGCTGACTGCATCAAAAAAATGCCAGTGTTTAATTGGCATCAAATCTTTAACACGTGCAAGTGCAACGTCTACAGCCATGTGAGAAAAACTGTGGAGATATAAAGAAATATCTGAGGACAAGGGTATCACTTGACTGTTTTCCTAAACCGATGCTGGACTGAAGCTTTTGATTATTAACAAATTCACCTAATAAATAAAACCTAACCCAACTACAATAACATAACAGGACAAAACAGCATAACATGACAGCAAAATACATTTGGAGTTTGAATCAGCTGTCTCCCAGCAGCCACACGTTGCTCCATTATCTGTTTAGGAGCAGCTGAGATTGTCACTACATGGAGAATAGCTGGTCCACCTTAAGTGCATTAAGTGAGCCAGGTCAACTTTCCATGAGAGGCTAACTCCACTTGCTAACTTCACTTTTGACTTGGTTCTTGAGGGTGTGTTGCATTTGTTCGCTGACATATAGCCACACAGTTTAACTTCACACTCTCTGCTCCGGTCGCCGCAGCCTCACTGTCACACATCACAGTCAAACACTCGTCCAGCACCGTAATCTAGGTTGTGATTTGGCCCAGTGGATACTGGTCATATAGGAAATGGAGCGTTATTGGCACTGGGTTTCAGTACCCAACTCGCCGCTGACACACAGTGCAAGCGTGTGAGTGTGCTTATACGGTAGATGGCTGTGGACAAAACCTACGGAGAACAAATTAAAGAATCACACGGAGAAGTTAATGAGAGAACTGATTTGCCTACTGCTGAAAAAAATACATATAATCGCAGAGGAATGCAAGAAGGAAGAGGGGATATAGGGTAGAAAGTTAATGGTCTGTGGTGGTATTGTATCTCCTCGTGAGCGTGAGATGAAACTCAGCAGGTTTCTAATTCTGGTGGATCTGATGAGTCAGCAGAACCCTATGGAGACTATGGAGGGTGAGTGGGTGGAGTTGTTACACAAAATGACAACAATTCGAACCAGAAAAAAAAACGTATTATCCACATCCAAAACATAGAGAGGGGCAATCTGTGCCCTGCTGTCGGTTACTATATGATACACAGGATTTACCAGTCTAACTCAAAGAAACAGAGAAAGGCCACAGTACATCACAGATAGAAGGCTCACCTTGAGGACCAATACACAATGCATAAAATAACTGCATAACACATAACAGACTAGACATAACCATCATCGGCATGGGTAACCTTGAGCTTATGAAAGCGTGGCTTTCATCTGAAAGACTTATGAGAGCTTCGATGTCATTTAAGACAGACAGTAAATCTGCCGCCTCGGTTGATTCAACAGATATGCTATTTGCATTAGCACCAATTCTTTGAAAAATAATCGGCATCATTATACTTTTAAGCAAACATTGCAATTTGTTTAACTCCCTGATTAGGGCTTTTTTTTTCTGGTGGTGGCATTTCCTGACGCTAGAGCCAAAGCAATACCCGGGGAGTCTCAAAATGTCAATTGTTTGCCATTAGAGTGCTTGGCATTCACTATAAGGAAAGATTGAGCCCTGCTGAGAGAAATTCAGTGTGCCTGCCCTCCAGAATTGCACTCAATAATAAACCTTATTTGTTTTTCTTCCTTGTCTGCCTCTCCTACTTGTTATGAACCATTTGTTTGACTTACAGTACAATGAGAGAGGGAGGGCGCGTGTCTTGGATAACCAGCAATGGCTCTGATTAGTTTCTGCAGAAAAAGAGATGCAGAGTGCTCTGAGTGATGGCTTACTGTCAATTAGTTTCACTGAGTGGGCCAATGAAGGGGCACAACAGAAGGATTTGAAAGGAGCGAAGTGAAAGTGGAGTGCAGGGAAAAGGACAACAAAGAGAGAACAGAGAAGGGGACGGGAGGGAGGAGGAGGGAGGAGGTGATATCTCCATTAACAGAAAGCAGCAGGCGGCGAGAGGAGCTGTGGTGAGGAGAAACGGATGGCAGTGTGACTGACTGGATTGAATAAGAAACAGTTCCACTCTGCAGACTTGAGCCTCATGTGGTGATCAACCAACGTAAACAGCCTACCATTTGCACTTATTTCAACTCACTTCAAATACGACAATCTGCTGAGTGTCAAAAAAAACTTTAAATGGAAATTCCACGCCCTGACTGGCCGCTGTGAGTGATTCCTCCATCTGTTTATGTCTAGTTTTGCACCATATATTCAGTGACACCATTTTACACCTTCAATGCAAAGCAGACACAAAAGACTGTGAGAACAAATGTTGACAGTTTGAATAGATTTATACAGTGTGGATGGGTTATAATCCCCAGCAAGAAAGACGTATGTGACGGTAGTACAATGAGTGTGCCAGTTCATCACATGATATATCAAACGAACAGTTAATGGAAAACACTTAAATCTATTTACTGCTGTCGGCATTTTTTTAAGTTGTTTTATGAACAAACATGATCTGCAGCAGACTGTTTCCTCTGAGGGGGTGAAAAAAAGCTCTTTATAACTCCAACTACACTGAATATGTGTTGACACCAACAGGGAGCAATCTGGACTCCATTTTGTAACTGTCAGTATTTATGGTTTCATTGAAATGCTGCACTGTTAAACAGCGAATATTTTAAGAGGTGAGAAAATAAAATGCACCTCAAGTTTGCTTTAATGACTGCTCTGTGAATCTATGTCAATGTGACAAAATTACAGAACTAATCAAGCATCAGTAAGTCTGACATATCTTTCAGTTTAAAGTGATTTAACTTACAGCACAGTCAAATTTATGAATTAAATCATTACCAAATATTGATAATTAACTGATGCTCATTTATGAATGAATTTGTTTCCTTTGGCCCATGTGTACTATTTTGTCAGCTACGCTCCATTTCCTGGTTAGGGATAGGTTCCAATCACTAGTTTTCATTTGGGATCTGGGTCCCGGTTGGCAAAATACCAGACCTCTTATCGAACCTTTTATCTCTCTTCACTCCTTTTCATAGCAAAGTGTACAAAATATTAAAATGAACACCCTTTTTAGCCAACGCTGACCATTAGCTTGTGTTAAGATGATAATAATAATCACAGGCTGCAGATACTGGCAATTCCAAGTTTCATGTGTTCTCTGACAGTCAGTGTCTCTGCTCAGCCAAATATCAATTATGAGTGAACAGTAACATCACTATCAGCATCAGTTAACAACCAGCAGACTGGTGACTTGTGCACTGGGACCTCCGGTATTTGAAACAAGTAACTTGTGGGGGGGAAAGGTGTAAAAGCAAGTAGGTCACAGCTGTTGCTTCAGGGTTTTAGAAAACCAAAATTTCATAAATTGCCATCCTGGCTTATTGTCATATCCAGGTTGTAGTCAACATTAATTGGCTTCAACTCAAAGCTTTTCAACAGAAGGTGCTAACAGCAGCCAGTTGCACCAGCTATACATAGTAACTTCTCTCCTAAGTGAAGTGCCAAGTCCACACTAAACGATGTGTTAAAAGCAGTTAGATCATAAAGCTGTCTTGATGTTCGGTGCACCACAGACCACACAAGGTTTATCTCAGACCCCCTTTCCCATCAAAATTAGCACATGTACATAGGGAGTTTTTTCACATGGGAAAACCAACTATAACTGTTGATGCACTCCTTTCCCGGTGCCAGTAGATAGATATTTATGAGTCCTGTATGCCGTCCAGAAATTTTCAGGTAAATAAACAGGCAACTTTAATAACACCGACAACAACAGCACCACAAAACAGGACGCCACTTCCATATCATAGACCTTATTCATCACATACCATTAAGTGCTCTACATATCCTAAGGTTCAGCAACCTCAGTAGTCAGAGCCATGTAACACAACTCTGCTGCAGATGATTCTGTCTTTTTCTGTGGGTGTGTCACTTTAGATGTCACGGACAAGCCGGAAAACAGGTTAGTAAATAGTAGAAAGCAGCATGGAGGCTTGTAAAGCTTTATGGTGGTAGCTTCTTTTTATATATCTCCTGCCTATTCAGAGTCTCTTTCAAACTCGGAGCAGACTAATTCGGTAGGATGTTTGAAGGCTGCTTGGGTGGAAACAGAGGGTATTCTGTGGTGGTGTGTCATTGCATCTCGCTGGTTAAGGGGCTTAAATTAGCATGTTTACTAAGGTGTTGTGTTTTCATCAATGCTGATCAGAACTGGAGTTGATAAATTCCTGTATCCTGGGTGTGAAAGCTGATTGTAAACTTCCCCACTGCATTAAAAAGCCAAATGTTAGTGGGTGTTAGTGGGGTTTTTGAACAGTGGAAAAGAAGTTTTAGCTACTCTGGCTACATTTTCAACTTTAAATGGTCAATCATTGAAAAGCACTATGCTGTTTAACATCTAAAAATAGTTATCCTCAATCCCCACACAACAACAATAAGGTCTGTAAATTAGGACAAGGAATTATGATGCTAACTATACAACAAGTGGTGAAACTGTCAACTGCAATATCGGGTAATATAACTGTTTGCTATTATTGGGCAGATAAAACTGCAACGTTATAACAACCACATAATGATAACCTTATAAATTTGTCTTCCAATGGATATTTAAATGTAACTGCCCGTCTACTTTTATGTGTTATTTTATTTGTATGCACTTTATTTTGCATGTTTAGACTCTCCCATTCAATTTCTGTTTTGATTACAAAAGGTATGACATCACCTGGGGGTATTATCTATCACGGAGAGCATGTTGCTAATTCCTCCTCATCCTACAAATTATCCCACCTTTTTAAACCATGTGCCATGACAACCGCTACTGTACGAAGGACTTTACACCAACTAAGGGCAAGGTGTGAGACTTAAGACTCACATGGAGAAGCAACATTTAGTGTTTGCACCACATGTCTGAAACAAAGTTCCACAAAACAGTCGGTCTGCTGCAACTCTGAATTCTTTAAAAGCAAGGCTGAAGATGTTTCTGTTTGCTGCTGCCTTTTTTCAAATCAAATATTGATTCATTTCTTGTACACTGCAACTTTTATTCACAAAGCTGGTGCAAGCCAGTGCACATCTTTCAGTTTCTGCGATTTATAACTTTATATTTGCAAAGGTTAAAGGCTGATTCTGTTGGCTCGATTCATTGCCTGAAGTGATTCAATAAGCAGAATTGATGCTGGATTTGAGCTTGATGAAATGCTAATTCGTTAACTAACTGGCTAGCTCACTTTATGTTTCTATTTTGTCACATGAGTTTAGAAGTCTCACTGCTCTGTCATATTGCTTAGTTTGACATTCAAGACATCGTGCCAGGTGAGGGACACATCACTCAATCCACTCCAGTCATGAAAGTTGTACTCCAGCAGACATCTGTTTGGTTGATGCACTTCTTATCCTTTTTGTTGCCGATTCACATCGCAGCTGAACCAGCTGTGAGTCTGACTGTCTCTGACTTTTCCTGCCGTCTGTCTCAGATCTTCTGTCTGTCACTGTCTGCCATGGTAAATCTGTCATCTGAAGCCATTTACCCGTGTCTTTCTCTCTCTCTTTCTCTCTCTCTCTCATTCTGTCGCTTCCTGTCAGTGGCATCAGGTAACAGGTGTTAACTGTCAGTCTGACAATTTGTTGGGACTTTTCCCAGTGAAGACTTATATTAAATGTCCCTTGAACGACCAAGCTGGAAAGAATCGAGGAGTGACAGTGAAGTGTCAGTGAAGGCGACACCGCCGAAAATGGGGGAGAAATACTGGATGGATCCAGATGATAATAATGACAAAGATGGACGTGGCAATGTGGGCTAACAGATGAGGATTAGCAGATTTCAAAATGTGGGCTGCTGTTTACTTTCTTGGCACTGTAAATCAAATTAATACTATAATCCTCTACTAAACTAGTATTCTGATCACTAAAACACTGTGTATTCAAACAGTCAGTCCCAACTCAGAGAAAGTGGATTTAAGATTAACACAGATAAAAGGCCGAGCCGCTTGCAACCTGCTTCCTCCTGGCCTCTCAGTTCTGTTTCCTCTGGACAATGTCTAACATCTACGAATCCACCAGAGGAATAATGGAGTAAAAAGAGCAGGAAGTCTGTTATATCTGTCCAAGCTGCAAGATGTCTGATTCAATTACAGCACAAAATCTGTTTCAATAGCGCTCTAACAAGAAGGGAGCAGGAAATTACTTCCTCTGTGGTGTCCTCAACAGAGCCCATAGCCGAGCACAGTGACTACATCAGAGGGTCTAAAAATGGCTAGTCTGTTCCCTTTGTGAAGAAGCTGTCACGAAAA
This sequence comes from Epinephelus cyanopodus, assembly GCA_026686955.1. Taxonomy (NCBI): domain Eukaryota; kingdom Metazoa; phylum Chordata; class Actinopteri; order Perciformes; family Serranidae; genus Epinephelus; species Epinephelus cyanopodus. The sequence goes on along the minus strand of CM048926.1, from coordinate 13,825,499 downwards.
TACATCCTGAAGCTGCCACTTTCCCTCTTTGAGAAAACAGGATACAGATATTACTTTTAGGATAAGAAATATAATGTACAAAGTCTAAAAGATATTGAATTAATTAGAAAAACTGCTGCACTCATGATACATTAAACCTCCTGTGTAAGTATGGATATGTCTTCAGAGCTGCTGACCACACTTAACTATGCCCATAACAAATAATTATCATAAACACAATCAAATTTGCTGTCACGGGCCATGTGGGTGCTGTTATCGCTGTGTCTGAACTACTTGTGTCCACATAATGTCCCATAACAACAAACTTAATTCTTTTCATAGTTAACAAGTTCTTCAGCTGAGGTCTGCACAATATGGGGGAAACCTGCAATGTGCGATAACACTGTTCACAGAAAGTCTGCCACGTTTGGCGCTTAATGGGTGTTAATTTTGGACCCTGAAGGTGTGCATAAATAAAGCATCTGAAATTAGCACCCGCCAAGCACCAAATGTGGCAGATTTTCCCTTAGTTGAGTAAATCTCAGGAGACTATCAGCCCATTGGGCAAGTGTATGTTTTTACCAAAATAGTCATGTAATAAAAAACTAAGCCAGGAGTCTCTACTGTGTTTTGATGCCATTTACAGTTGCTCTGCTTCTGTCCTGTGTTGTCTGGTGTCTGTGCCACATTGGCAAGCAAATATATGAATAGGGTTGCATAACTTTCCAATTGACCACTACTCATTTATAACAGTTTGCAAGTGTAGGCTATCATTATGTGTTCTTATAACACTACAATTTCATCAGTGCAATAATAACAGGGTACTACTATATTACACTATGTTGTAATTGACAACAGGAACACACAGGAACAAGTACTTCATGGTGCATTCAGGTGCACGTCAACTGTACAAATTCAGATTGCTTTGTATGGAAAACCATGTGAGCATCGGCAAGGACTTCATGGTGAATTCAAGTGCACCTTCTAAACTCAGGAATCTAAAGTTGCAGTATTCAAGATTGACCTTGGCTTCAAGACCAGCCTGAAGACCATTTTCTGGAGGTTTCAGTCTTGGTTCAGGCTTTACTACATTTTTTTACTCGTTCTTGGACAAAGAAGACTATGGATTTTATTTCGAGACCACAACTATGGCTACGTCACTAAACTTCCTATGCATAAAAGGAGCGCTGAATAAAGATCTTAAAATTGATTTCAGCTCCCATGTGTTTGTAAAAATCCCATATATCCTCATTATCATCATCATCTTCCAGATCAATTTGAGGGTGCGTATGGTTTCCATGTTCCCGTTTTAATCATAAGTGTGTCACACAGTGTGGGACTCGCACTGGTTTGGTCTTGGTCTCGATACACCCTGGTCTCACTCATGACTTGGTCTCCATTTAGTACATCTTTCATTACTTTCCTTAGATGCTAAAAATTACAGCTATATTCCATTCATTGTCCAACTTGCTATCAGCAACCATATTCTTGTAGAACCGGTCTCCAAGTACCTCTGTGATCATTTTCAAGCTGTTAAACAATATTTTAGTAATATTTTTAAAAAAAATAATCATACCTAATATGTATACATTTTGGCAAGTAAAAATATGCAAGCTCAAAATACTTAGGTTAATTTAATTTCTTTCAGTGAATGTAAGCTATTCAATGTTCAGGGTCAATGTTACCAGTGTGCCTATTAAAGCAGAAAGACATAGGAATGTGCACACTTCAGTATTTGTTTATTTACACTGCCATTCTTGCGCCTCAGCTACTCATTTTAGCATTTTATTAAATGCACTTTTTATATCTATTTATTACATTACTGCCGTTCTTATGCCTTTTATAACTGTTTTACTGTCCTATGCTCTTGTCCGTTTTGTTTTCTTTTATGTACACCATGAGATTGCTACCTCAATTTCGTTGTTTGCTCAACTTACAATGACAATAAAGATTTGAATTGAACTGAATTATCGCAAGCCATCATAATACTGAACAATGTTATCACATTCAACAGAGTTTCCACATATTGTGAAGGCTTAAGATATATCTATGCACACACCACTATATATTTAACCATTCTGTGAACTCATTTGATGGGGAAAAATGTGTAGTGGAATTAATTCAGAAAGTGAATAACGTCTTAAAGAACTTCAAATATAAAAGGTATAACATATGGCTGGAAAATAGTTGCAAATCCACGTATGGTACTGTGGATAAAGAGTGGGAAATCACTCCAGGGAGGTTAAAGTTGCTGGCAGAGGCATTTTTAAAGCGGGAGAAAAGCTTTAGTCATGGCTGAAGGGGCCTATAAGCCCCTCTAGAAAAGTATGAGCATGAAAAAACAGTTACTTTCCACAGCAGACTCATTTACTGCACACAGCTGTGTATGCAAACACACCAACACACAGTAACCCAACAACACTGACAGAATAAGTAAGTACTGCACCACTGGGAATGAGGGTTTAGAGCTTTTAAGTACCGTTTTAGTACTTTGTCTCAACAGTCTTCTGGTCACAATGATGTGCACAGTGGTGTGTGTCTTTTTTGAGCACCAGGACTCAAAGGTAAAAGAAACCGTATTATAAATCCTACCGTCTGACTCCTGAGTGATGGAGCTGGTGCTGAAAAAGATACAGTGAGAAGTAATTGGACTGTGATCTCAAATGAGCTGAAGCGTGTGTATGTGTGTGTGTTTTTAAGGTATAATGTGGATTTCAATTCACTTGGGTGAGCTGTTTCTTCTTTCTTCTTCTTCTAAGGAAAAAGTGCATACACTAAATGTACACTGTAGATCACTGTTAAGATCAACAATACTTGTATTTTCAATACTTATTTAATTTCCCCTTATCTGTGTATAACACCATTTCCTATAACATAATCAGTGTGGCGTGGAGGGTCAGTCTGTCTTAAGGCCTGAACGTACTCGGACGTACTATAAGTGGACCGGACTTCGCGAGGAATGTCCGTAGTCATTCTGGCTTCCATAGTCGTGTGCACTTTCGTGTTGTAGTTTCCTGTAAAAATGTCCGTGAAACACACTATATTACCCACAATTCTTGCGCGTCGATGAAAAATACAAGCCAAGCAGTCACTGGTGCACGGAGCGGAGTCCGTGCAGTCGTAAAATCTGAGCTTTGCGAGCACAGGGCTTGCGGATGTCCGCTTTTGGCCCGGGCGGACTTCCATGGGGTCCGCTCCGTCGTACTGCCCGAGTATGTTTGGGCCTTTACTATGTGTATTATTCAAAACTGGTCAAATATAAATACAGAATGATTATGGTGATTAAACACAACAAATAATTTCAAAGCAATGCTCGTAGTGAAGGGCTAAAACAACATGTTCACCTCTGTTGTTTATGAGCATGCTCAAGAGAACAGACACACCGCGGGTTTGGCTCATAAAAGAAACATGCAAGTGCACCTAATTTTCCATGAAACTGAATTCAGTTTAGTATCTTAAATTTAAATCAGATATTTTTCCAGCCTGTTCTAGGTCATGCTGCTCCGTTTACAAACATCTGACCAATCAACAGTCTCCACACGTGCTCCCTATTAGCCTGAGTCTCGATGGAGCAACATGACCCTGGGCAGGGTATAAAACATTTCAACTACAGCGCAACATTTGCACTTGATATGAGGGTTTAAAACAAAGTCACTGCTAGCTAGCTCACAGCTTAAATCTTACAGTTGGTATGAAGATGGAATATGTACCAGTCAGCCACATCTTCTCTGTAGCCTTAATTCAGTTCAGTACTACTACTACTACTACTACTAATAATAATAATAATAATAATAATACATTTTATTTAACAGTGCCTTTCTTGACACCTAAGGCAACTTTACAATCAAATCAATACTATGCTGTATCTCAAATCAGATACTGTAGGTCTGTTATCTGACTATATAATGACGAAAACTCTGTCTGTCTGTGTGTCTGTTCCACGTTTTTCTCCTCACTGACTGGGCCAATCCATGTGAAATTTGGCACAGTGGTAGAGGGTCATGGGAGGATGTGAATGAAGCAGTATTACATCAGTTGGCCAAAGGGGGGTGCTATAGCAACCAATTGAAATTGCAAACTTTGAATGGGCATATCTCATGCTCCGTATGTCGTAGAGACATGAAACTTTGCACAGAGATGCCTTCCTCATGAACAAATTTGCCTCAAGAACCCATAACTTCCTAGCCTGAGTGTCAGACTGAAGCTCCCAGAACCTTCAGTCTGACATCGCCTCCATTGAAGGTGATTTACAAGGGGGAGGGAATTTGATTTTTCCCTAACCAATCGGTAGAGATCAACGACTCACCCAGAATCTGACGTCATTAGTATCCATGCCTCGGGGGTGCCGAAAACAAGCGAGTATTGCCCATTTGAAATGTCTCCGTCGTCATGCACGCCCAGCTGCAAATTCATTGCAGTATACCAGACCAGAGATGCAAGCCTACTCAGTTGAGTGGGCGGGATCTATAGTCTGGAACCAGGCTAATAACTTCCGGTTATATAGATTTTCCGCCATTTCGATTTTTTTGAAAAACACTTAAAATCGATCTCTTCCTAGGAAGTTTGATCGAAAGTTGGAAAACTTACTAAAACTGAGCTTCTATAAAGCAATGCATATTGTGGAGGGCGCGGCTCATCACATAAAGGTGTATAACATCTCAAGAGTTTCACCGATCACCACACAACTTTGTAGGCATATGACCACACATAATCTGAGGGGACCCCTCCATTATTGACCCCATCAAACAAAATGGGGGCGCTACAGAGCTAATTTCCTATCTAGGCCTAACCACCAAATTGATTTTTACTAAACTTGGTAGAAGAAAACACATTAATTTTAATACAATAAATAAATAAATACAAAAGAAGACAAGTGAGCTCCATCTGGATGCAATTCATCAAGCAGGAGAAAAGCTGTCAGATCTTGTGGTTTTCATTTCCGTAAGTGCGCAATGGATGTGTTTGATTTCAAAATTTATATTTGTTTGTGTGTGCAGTGACAGTGCAGTGTACTACATGAAAAGGTGCTAACGGAGGTATCTAATTTGAGATACAGCACAAGTCTTTAAAAAGAGTTTAGAGACCAAGAGAATAATTTAATATCTTACGTACAGTATATTATCAGTCAAATGTTCTGCATCATCCAGTACCGTCCAATTACAATACATGAAAAACCCAACTGCTGCAGTCCTAACCATCTGTGATGTAACTCACTGATACACATTTACCTCCTCATAATAAGAAATATACATATGCAAGTGTACACAATCACAGAGAAGCACTAAAGCCCACATACCCCCACAGATAAATGTTTGCATGTATGTGCAGAGTAAAGATGCAACGTTTTGAAATTGTTTGTAATCCAACACATCACAGCACACATTGCCTGGCTCACCTGGCATCACTGAATCCAGAGTGTGTGTATGAAAACCTGATTAAACAGCCAGAGACTGGTGTGTATGTACAGATGGTGGGTCATACCTTAGTGCTGGAGTAGGTGTGCATTTTGTGAGCAAAGGTCTCTGTAGAGCTAAAGACATCAATCATATACCGTGATGTTATTTATTAGTCGAATCATCAGTAACCAAGAGAGAACTTGTTATGTTTTTCAACACTGTAAATGTTTCATCTTCACTCCAATTGCACTTGTTTCTCAGATGGCCCCTCTCACTGTGGTCTGAAGATAAACATTGTTGATACCGAGCCTGTGTGGAGCCATTAGGACTGCAATGAGGCTCTTACTATTGGAAAACTATTTTCTTAATCTGTTAATAAATATTTTAAGGTATCCATCAATCTCTGTGATTAACTGTCAGTCTCTCTCTTTTACCGCTTCATGCTATGCCTTCAGAATCACAAACACACAGTCCCACACACACACACACACACACACAGCCCGAGGCTATATCCAAACCACCATGGTAGAGAGGACGAGGGGTGATGGTCTATTGACTGATGGAGTTCAAGCAGTCTATGTAACACTTGGTGGTTAGCCAGTCATTTCAGCAACAGCCTTGGGCAACCTGCTCCTGCCCACTGTGTGTGTTGTGTGTATCAGGATTTGTGTGCTTGTGTTTTTGCTGCGGACCGATGGAATTCCCAGAAGCCTGTGAGAGTGACTGGGAGGATGTCTGACAGGTGAAGATAAACTGGACCAACAGCCAACAGTGTGGAGGCAGTGGGCTTTAAAAGAGCAACATGCCAGACAGAACACATTGTCTACTCTGCATAAAAGTTGAATATGTGTGGGATTTAGGGGGATGGGATGCTGCATTCATGTATGTGATGGGGTTGGCAAAGCACAGGAGCTGTAGAGGTGTGTGTAGGTTATACAAATGTGTGCGTTGTGTGTTTCATGTGTAGATGGGAGCTCAGGGAATAAATGCACGGGAGAGACAAAGAAAGAAAAAGGCAGATAAATGAAAGTGAATTTAACTCCAATGAGACAGAAAGATGGCGCAAATATATCAGGGATTAGTTACAGCCTTAGAGGTAGAGCAGTGGATAAATCACCACCATCTCATGGCGCCAGGAGAGGGTGGGTGTTGAAGGTATCCCTCATGTTTTTAGATTTGATCCAGAGGAAATGGCTAAATTTCCAATATAAAAATCGACATACAGTAGGAAACATTACAGTGGCATGACAACCAGCATCTAGAGTACACTGACACCACTGCCATCGCTACCTGAAACTGCAACTAATCCAGTTTATCGGTCATTGTCAAGACGCTGCTCGGAAGAAGAGCAAAGAGTAGGAGCCTAAAAAGGCTAGGCAACCTAGCCTTAAGCTGCAAGTGTCATGGTGGTAAGAGACTTTCATCTTTTCCACTATCTTAAGTAGACACACTGATACATTTAATCCATACGAACACATGCTGCTCCTCCGCCTCGTCTTCCTTTACCTTAAGTACCAAGACAGATAAGAGTGGACACCATGAGGGCCTTTTCTGCAACAGAGGGTGAGGCACAAACAGAAGACAGAAGAGAATCCTGATGGACTGCTGAATGCACGCGGCCATGTCAGTGATAAAAGACCACACTGTGTGTACAGTGTGTGTTTGTGTGAGACGTACATTTGTCATTTTTCATTCCCTTTCTCAGCAGGTTTGGCCTTGGATGTCTGACTAATCTTGTCTACTGAAGGTCAATTAGCTCCCGAGGCGAGTGAAGCAAATCCTCGGCAAATAATTGTTTCTACTGGTGTTGCCCCTGCATGACATGGTACCAGAGATTTGGTAGTTGATAACAACGGCAGTACAATTTCACAATTCTTGAAACCCAAAAACAAAACAATAGATCTCATGTACTTAAGCACAGACCCATTTATTTAAAACCAAGCAGCAACCTCCGAGGCTGAAAAATGAAGCCAACGTGTTAAGTGCCAAAAACTACAGTTCTCTGAATGACCACTTGAGGCTGGCTCCAAAAGCCAGTCAGTCACCACAGACCCCCATATCAAAATGCCAAACTTAAACATGTTTACAGTCTGGTACAAAAAACAGTTTTGATATCTATGCTGCGCACTCAGGTCCTGAAGAATTGCATCTCAGAATAGAGAAAAAAAATTGGCAACAACTTGGTACCCACGTATCAGTTCTTGTGACATCCATAGTACTGCTCTAAAATATTGTGCACAAACAGCAAACTTTATCATATTGTGAATGTCATAAATTGCAAATGGAAGCTTTGTAAAAGAAGAAAGGGTGACCGCTGCAGAATCTTGGATCCCACAAAAAACTGTGAGCAAAAAGAAGTACTTTCACAGATCCTGAACATCTTGTACTTCATCTTTTAACACACGGTTTCCTTGTGAAGCAATGCCCAGTGAGGCAGGTTCCAACACAGCTCAGTAGTCACGCTCCAGGACATCAAGTCTGTCTCCTCTTTCATATACAAGTGTCCCTGGCTGACAGAGCAGTAAAAGTATCAACACTGTTCTCCATAATGACAAAAAAATAAATGGCATATTGGTTTATGGAAGTTTCACAATATCACATCAAGCTGCGTGATATTAGAATGTGGGACAAGGCAGGTGCATCAGAAAATCATGAGTCTGGAAGATCACTTTGACCTTGGAAACAAAAGACAAAGAAAATTAAACTTAAGGTTCTCTAACTAGTTTTTTATCACAGCTATTCAAACTGTATGTCACAGTCTTCCTCCCCTTTAAACTTTCCGCTGAGAAAGACCATGACATGTGGTGAAAAGCTAGCCTGACATCGCCTGGCCAAATTGCAAATGAGAGTTAATTTGGGAACTTTCAGTTCATTTTTGATTGCCAGTGGATGTTATCAAATGCCTTTAATTAAAATGCCTCTATTTGGAAAGACCAACAACCAATCAGAGCAACAATTGTGTCATAGCTAGAGCTGGGTATTAGGGATGTCCCGATCCGATATTCAGACCAGATTGGCAAAAAACGTGCATTGGATCGGACTGCATGGAAAAATGATCCAAGAACTCTGAACTCTGACTCTGATCCAGGTTTTCCAGCCAGCCCAGCACTCCGCGATTCAAGCAGTCTATTCCAGTGATCAGCTCCAGCACTTACTATCAATCCACCGGGCCAGCATGCAGACACACAGGAAACAGCAGCACCAGGCTGGCACTGACACTACAAAAATAACTGAAAAGGAAAGGCTGCATTGTTTGTTAAATGTCAACAATGTCTTGTGGTGTTTATCTATTTTTTTTATTTATTAGGGGGCCAAAGCACAAGTGTGTGGAGTCTTGCTGCTATTTTAATTTCAATGTTAGACATTTTAAAGATTTCTTGTGTTGATTTATTTTCTGTTTATTAAGGAGCCAAAGCAGCCAAAGCAAACCAGCTATATATTTTATTTAATGTTAATGTTCATGTTTAAAGTTTGCTTATTTAACACTGTTAACAATAAACAGGTCAGTTTCTCATACCAACTCATTCTAACTAACCCAATTAAGTTGTTCTTGTTGGAGTAATATCGCTTGATCAAACCTTTTCTAACATGACTGACAACAAAATAAGTGAATATGTATAATATGCACTTGGATCGGATTGGTATCGGTATCGGCCAAAACTCAAGGCTGTGATATTGGTATCGGATCGGAAGTGAAAAAGCTGGATCAGGACATCCCTACTGGGTATCCTTAAAAAAAAATTACAATACCAGTACCAGTACCGCTACCCTTAAAGTGACACTTATACAAATAGAGTACGTCATTTGATACTCATCATCGCTCGCAGCACTGAGCAATAGACAAATGTTAACAGACTACAACGTTCAGAGCTGAGATGGCGTAGCGTCTGTGAATGAGTGTGTTGCTTTGCCATCAGAAATAGGAGTTCAACATAAAGTTCCACATCAGCTGCAGCCATCTTGGTTGTTTTAAAAAACAGTGCTTCTGTCCCTGGTGCGAGGTTGTGCAAGCTAAAATTTACATAATTATGCATTTTGTGCAAAGCATGAACAGTCTGCAAGTTGCTAGTCATCATCTCAAACACATCCCATATTAGATAAAAGATTGTGATTGGCCTGACCCAGACCAGGTTGGCTAGAAATCTGTCTGAATAGAAGGGGACCAAACGTATCTGTTCCAGTTAATAAAGCACAAGTTTGCAGTAATGTGTAGTAAAAACTTACATAAAGAGTTAGACCTTCAGTTAAGACTTTTTGTCAGGAGACCTCATAGATTCACACACACAATTCAATAACCCCTAATACCTAATATTGACCAATCTGAATTTAAATTCTTTAGGCTGGCCTGGGGTGTGCATGTGTGTGAGGGATAGATAGTTAGAGAGACAAAGGAGAGGCAGGGATGCTGGGCCAGGGACGAGCCAGCTAAGATCTATGGGCTGTCAGTAACACTAATCAGGCTTTCCCCAGCAGCATTCATCTCTGGAGAAGCACCAAGAACTGGGCACTGACCGGCAGCCGACCAGCCAACTCACCGCAGCCTGCCATGGCTACAGCACTGCTTCAACTACCCAGTGATAACAATGGAGAAGTCGGATTATTTAAAAAGAATGACATGTCAGATCGAGTAGCAACGGCTTCAAACTTTTGTTGTTATCTTAGCTATGCCTCTTATTTTGAAAACTGTGTCTGCTCAAAAAGGCTTTTTGCCTTTTAGTTGTTGCCAAGCTGCCTGGTGGAATAATTGTTAAAAAGACAAAAAGGAAACAGCAGACAGGGAAAACTAGAGACTGTGAGAGGATGTACCGTACCATAAATTCTCAACAAAAACATGATGAATGGAGAATGAGACAACATTCTGAAATATGTAAACTGGCTGACTTCAAGGATAAAAATTCAAGAAAACGCAGTTAAAAATAGCAAGTAAATCCTTTTCATTTGTGCTGCTCTATAGTTATGCGATTTTCAAAACCTCTGGCCTCACTGCCAGACTTCTGTTCACTTTCAATCCTCTGCAGTTTGCATCTGACTTTGTCAAAGTTGTCTGCATTACATATGAAAGAATATGTCATTGGAATAAAAAGGCATGTGGGAGGAGAAGTGGGGGCCAAAGTAATCAAGGGAGCTGAAAAGCGTGAAAGTACCATTACTCATAATGCCATATACACATAGGAAAGATAAATGACTGCAATCCAATGGCAGCCCTCTAATACTGGATCCAGTTAGGCGGAAAGGAAGAGAAAAAGCTTCCCTTTGCTTAACATCTTAGCATTGTTTCAAATAATTGTTACACATTGGGAGCTCATATGAAAACACATGTCCGAGAAGCAGCGTGAAACAAAAGGACTGCAAGACAACAAGAGAAGCCACATACACTGCTCTGTGACTCTGTTGTGAACTTGCCTACATCCCAACATTTGTCTTAAAATCCTTCTCTGTTCAAAAAAACCTGCAGCAGGCAACACACTGCCTCCTTCAACAACAGCTGCTGGTTATCTCTGCCTCGGGCTACATGCTACAGTATCAGGATAGGCAACATGTGCTGGGGGAAGTTGACCAACAGAGTAGGGAAACAACAATACAATTCACTGCCTCAAGGCTTCCCCTCTCAGGGAAAAGTTACATATTGCAGGAATGTAATATCAGAGGGTGAAAAACAGCATATTCTGACAGCTCTGTCAAAACATGTCTGTTCAAATACACTGCTAAAACAACACGGTAGTTAGAACACATTGTGAGTTATGTGCAGCTTTGTTTCAAAACAAGAGCATGAAGTTGCTCCAAACAGCTTGCTCAGGACGACTCTGTTTGTTTCACTGAAACCAAAACATCACCAGTGGTTGGCATGATTTGATTAATCTGCATGAGTCACTGAAATTTACAAATGTCCTTTTTTTAGGGTTAGTAGTATTCCATGAAGTCCCAGTGAAACGGAAGTTAGAGCATCTTTAGCTTTTGGCCTGTGACGTAATTCCCACTGAAACAAAATATTTGAGCAGTGTACACTTAAACGATGGATTTAAATCGAATCCTTCACATTTGATCAGACTGCTAAAAACTGGGAGTGTTAAGAGTTTAGCGGAGCTACGGCCAATGGTTCCACACACACTTCCCACACCATTAGATGAGGACGATGACAAGTGAGAGATGAATGAATGATAAATTAGATGAATGAACAGACAAATTAGACCTTCACCTCAACATTTTGGTAATAAAAAAACAAAGGTCGGACAGTTGAAAAGTGGGCAACGTAACAGTGAGGTGGTGTAACACCTACAGGATAGTAGTATCCATCAGGCAGAGAGAAACCAAGCCCATCATATACTCCTTGTAACATAAGTTGCTGAAGCAGTCCACTGTAAAATGCCTTGCCCATAATCTCGAGCTGTAAAAGATACCAGTTTCCTAAAAGTGAATTAATTTCTATCCAGCAATCATGTTGCTATCATGTTTTGGGGAAACAAAGACACACCTACTTAGCATGCTGTTGCTAGCTAGCTTAGTTCTTTTTACCTCCATGTGGCTAAAAGCTGCAGATTGATTGACGGTTGCATGTTGTGATGTTATTGGTTGAAACTGGTTGGTATTAGCTTACATTACCACATTGTCACATTTATCTTACAGGGGAAAAAATGATTGTATTTAGATATAAGAATGTCCAACTTTGGGGTAGGGCTGGGCAATATGAACAAATATTCATATCCTGGTATTTACAGGCTCACTGGAGATACACAATATGTAGCTCCGTATTTTCCACAAAATGGGCTACATGTTCAGTTGCAAGTCAGCCACATTTGAGATGTCACAAGCACTTGTTTGAAAATATACAGCTGGACAATATGTAAATAAAAAGTTACATAAAATAAAAAGCAGGGCTGTATGTTAACATTTTTGTACATTGCACTGGAGCTACAAAAGGTTTAAAGGTTTGTAGCACAGGACACAAAACTGTAACATGACTATAAAAATATCAAGTAGGTCTAAATCCACTGTCATTGTGGGGGAGCTAAAAAGTCGTTTTCATGGCCTTTCAAATGAGTATAGCATCAACAGAGAGCTGAGGGAGGAAGGAGACATTTTGTCCGTGTTACATAGGTCTTGTATATGAAACGTCTGTGTTACTGCATTTTTTTAAGCACATCTGTCGCCTGCACCTCAAGAGTCACACAATAGACTACAACTACCAAGAACATTGGCGACACGCTGTGATCCACCTCACACACAAACCGGCAGCGCTGGATTGCACCTGTGCTGCTGCGCTAATGTCATTCATCTCATAGACTGATTTAGCATAGCACGTGCAACATCGAGAACAATGTCACACTGTAGACTAATTAACAGACAGGTTTAATAGTGGAGCAGCTCTGTGTGTCTCTTAGTGTTGCTACAGAACTTGTGGTTGAGCAGGGCGGAGGTGTGGGAAGTGTGTGTGAGAGGAGAGATGCAAACTGGTACGCATTATGTAAAGCAACTTGATCCTATATAGATATTAACGGTGTTGTCTTAACTTATGTCTTGCTTAATAATATATCGATATATCGTACATAGTTTATCATAGTTTATGTTATATCACCCAACCCTACTTTGAGGACATAGACATAGATCATCTTACCCTAACTAACACTCTAAAGTGGATTCTGGTCTGAGTACATGCATTGTAAACACACACACACACACACACACACACACACACACACAAACACACACACACAAAAAACACACACACACACACACACACACACAAACACATCTATCAAAAATTTTAACTCTCATGGGTACGCAGTGCCAAAAAAGCATTAGAGCCATGACTGGCATAATTTATTTGTCAGGGCTTGTATAACATTGCTTATAAACAGCAGCTACTCTTGACATGGGCGTATGACACATCCACACACCTCCCAGTGTGATTTCATTCTCCTGGCATTTTTCAAAAGTTGTTTAGCTGCTCAGAGAGCTGTGGGTGCTCGGGAGAGAGGTAACAATTGCCAACAGCAAGAAGCTTTGAGAAACAAAAGAAAGTGAGAGAGGCGGAAAAATAAAAAGACAAAGAAAGGGAAGGAACAGAAATAGGGAGAGTTAATTAGGGAGCCTCTACTCGGAGGAACCATGAGGTTCACATAATAAGTTTTGAGAGGCTGAATAACACTCAACTGAACTAATGTCATATAGTGAAAACTGCCTGCAGTAACAGTGAGAAAGTTTTATGCAATGTTACATCATGTTTCCCTCTGGGCTCAAACACAAAGGTTTCCGTCGTGCCACAGCAACGCCTGGGTCAGGGTTGCAAATTAAACTTAGGCCATGAAATTATTGTGGTGGCTTCAAAGCATTATATTTTCTTCGTGAACATTTTTCACTTTGTAATAAAATTCTTGACTGTCTTTGTTCTGTGCAGCTACTGCTTAAAAACGGCTACATACCAGCAGGAGTGCAGGTCTAAATAACCCAAAGCTCAATTATTATTTAGGGTGAGGAAAAATTAGTCTCTAAATGTAATTTATTTGTTCTGGAACGGGGGAATGTGAGGTACCTTTATGCAGACCAGTTGGCAGAAGAAAATGTTGGCACTGGCAATTCTGCAAACCACAGATATGTTACATTTTAACATTTCACATGCATTAAATCAACATTTCTAAAGTGACATATTTCTGATTACATGTATATGAGCAGATTTTGTTAGAGAGGAAAGGGTGGTTGGGTTTGCAAATCACTTTTTTGTAGGGTTTTCTTAGAGTGACACTGGCAGCATTTTTCAGCCATGACTGTGCCGAAACAAGATGATTCCTAACATGACTAAGTAGTATTTGTGCCTAAAAATAACCACATGTTAACCACTGCATCGCTGGAATGTAAAGACGCATAAGTTTAATATATGCACTTCATAATCATGTGCAAATGTTACATATCTGTGGTTTGCAGAAACATACTATGGCAACATTTACTCTGACGATTGAGGTGCTTTTTGTGTTACGTCATGGCAAAAGCAAATTTACAAATTTTGAAAAACACTGTGTTCTCTATGTAGTCCAAGCATTGTGCAGTCATAAAGAAGATCTATTTCTGTCAAAATGATGACACTGCAGTTGCGAGTGTATTTACAATGACTTTTATAAGGCTCATGGACTCAGACCTGTTGTGTAGTTGTCAGCAGAGGAGAGGAGAGGAGTCAGAGGACTGGGTGACAACTCGGGGGATTTTTCTTTTGAAGCTGAGAGGGGAGACGTGAGTCTGAATAACCGCAACAAAAGGGACAAAAAAACTAGAGCCTTGTGGCAAGGATAATTGTGACAGCATGATACTATATTGATCATTCCTAAATTAATTTAAATGTTAATATCTAGTTTCATTGTTTTCTACCCCCTGATTCTCCTCTGTCTCTGCCTCATCATATTCACTTTTTTAAGACTTAAAAAACAGTCAGGAGGAGGGCTGAACGATTCCACAAATTTGATTTTCAATTACAATTTTGACTTCGAATAATTATGAAAACAAGATAATCAAGATAAAATTAATAGTGTAGCAATTTGCACTCTTATTTTGTCTTGTGCTGTAAATCCTGCACACCCCTGTCCTTTACAGCAGTGCACTTAGTGTTGCAATTTGGCGACTTCCTCGCTAGATTTACATCATTAGCTACAAGGTGAAGCTCTCAGGATGGCTGCTAACAATTAATTTACGCTGGCATCACCTGCATCCACCTGCTTGTTGATCTTGAAGAAGGTCCAAAGGCCAAAACATCATCAACATAAAAGAAATACATATGGAGCTAGAGTGCACAACACTTCAATCAGGCATCACCTGCATCCATCAATTAGCACAAGACAAAAACCAACTGGCAGGCAAGTCCTTCTGCCCACAACACTCAGGCAGCCTCACACTGCAGATTCAGACCGTGGCAAAGTAAAAACTATTGCCATAGAGTGTTAATCACCACAGATGTCAAACCACACTCACAAATCCTGCTCATCACAGTAAACACCAAATTAAAGCATGATTATGGTCCAAGTGCTTTGGCTCTGCTTAGGGATGTCCTTAACCAGCTTTTTCACTTCCAATTCGATACCAATATTACAGCCTTGAGTTTTGGCCAATACCGATCCGATCCAAGTGCATTTTATACATATTCACTTATTTTGTTGTCAGTCATGTCAGAAAAGGTTTGATCAAGCAATATTACTCTAACAAGAACAACTACTTAATCGGGTTAGTTAGAATGATCCACAACAGTTGGTATGAGAAACTGACCCGTTTATTGTTAACGGGGTTAAATAACAGGGTTAAATAAACAAACTTTAAACTTGAACATTAACATTAAATAAAAAATGTAGCTGGTTTCCTTTGGCTGCTTTGGCCCCTTAATAAATAGAAAATAAATCAACACGAGAAATCTTTAAAATGTCTAACACTGAAATTAAAATAGTCGCAAGACTCCACACACTTGTGCTTTGGCCCCCCTAATAAATAAAAAATAGATAAACACCAGAAGACTTTGTTGACATTTAACAAACAATGCAGCCTTTCCTTTGCAGTTATTTGAGTAGTGTCAGTGCCAGCCTGGTGCTGATGTTTCCTGGGACCAACAGAGGTGACAAAAAAACACACACAATATTGCACAACTGTTTAAACAAGCAATAGTCCATCCATGGCTCCAATTTCACAAATTTTGGCGTATACCGCCCAGCCCTACTGGAGCGGATAACTGTAATGGACTGCTTGAATCGCAGAGCACTGGGCTGGCCGGAAAACCTGGATCAGATCCTATGATAAAGTGGATCGGAGTTCTGGGATTGGCATTTTTCCATGCAGTCCGATCCGATGTTTTTTGCAGGACATCCCTAGCTCTGCTACAATATGCCTTCACATGTGCATTTCAGTCACTCAGTTGTGCTTGTGTCTGTATAAATGAGTGCAAGCTGCAGTTTATGATCAACAGGGCAGAGTTTTATGACGGAGAATTAGGTTATTTACATTTGAGTTAATTGTGTTTTTTTCAAACTGACATAATGCCAGTATTTGAGCACAGAGGCAGTCAGAATCACAGCCAATTAGCCACCTACAACTGAATTATATTTAGTTAAAGGCCAGTTTGTTTAAGTTTAATGAATGCATGCTGTTTCCAAGGTTGATGACTAATCATGTTAAATAATCGTGATTTTAAGTTTGATCAAAATAATCGTGATTATGATTTTTGCCATGATCCACAGTTGAACATGACTGCTGTTCATTAGCTCTGCTTTGACAAAGATGTAACAATTCCTACAGGAATTGCAGACACAAAAATCTGACATCTTGATAAGTTACTGCAAAAATTGCAAGTGCAACAGCAGCCACGCCAAATGAGGAACAGCGGGACATTTACAAGGTGACACACAACAAATACAACACACAAATACACACAACTCCACACAGTGCTGCGCTACTATATATTACAACATAGGTTTGTAAAATATCTTTCTCTCTCTCACTCTCATGCAAACACAAACACATACACACAACCATCCTCGCATGAAAAATTTAGAAAGAGCAGTGTTTTCAAACTTCACCCCTCGGGCAGAAACAGCCTCGCTTTCCTACCACAATGTATTCTCAGGGGTGAGGGCATGATGTTTCTCATGATAAAATCAGAGACGGTAAAATTATGTATTTTATGTCATTGATCTGCGTCTTCTATTACCTTATTTCAAGTCACTTTAAAACACTTTTGAATACTTCTATTGGATTAATGTTACAAATTGTTACCGATATGTGTTTGGTAGAAATGTTGCCACAATTCCCATCGCATTAAAATGTATTAAGTGCCTGTATTTGTTTCCTCTAACAGTCAGGTTTGGTTTTGAGAAATGGCTGCTAAGTCATGTTGACTCCCACCACAGTCCGACCCTACCATCACTGGAAATGCACACTGCTCGTCACTTATTCCTGTTTGTTATACTGTCATTTCATAAAGTGATTGGTTATGCGATTACACTACACGAAAGCTGGAGGTCTTCATTAATTTTTTATTGCTCTCCTCTCCTTCTCCCCCTCTCACCTACTTTCCCACCAACTCCACACCCTTCGATCATTCTCCTCCATCCTCTCTCCACTTCCTTTTTCTGCACAAACGTGCCTGGAGAGTGTAACGTTAAAAGGAATAATCCATCCAGATACAGCACACTGGTGTAAGTCCATAATGACTGATGTTACAGAATATTTTTCAATAACTTTTTTTTTTTTTTTTTGAATTGTATTGTCTACTTTACTGTGTAATTTACAACATTCCCCAAACAACCCTCATGGAGCATGCCTGACCTTTCCGCATTCAGAATATGACTTCTTGTTAACCAGCTCTCTTGCACTTTCTCCACCCTTTACAAAAAATACAACATGCTGTATAGTTCATTCACAATAGTTCATTCTGTTCTAATAACTGACTTTGGTAAAAAAGACTAGGTCTGTTGTTTGAACAATTATAACTTGTTTGAACTGATAATGTAGCTCTTTATCAAAACAATAAAGACAATGACTTTTGATAATGGTTGCATTCATCAGTGCAGTTTGAACTTTAGGGTTAGGGGTTTACATAAAAATCTAGATGAAATTTAATGTGTACAATTTAGGGCTTCATTTACACAAAAATTAGGATACCAGCAGGTGCATTGTCATATCCTGACTAATATACCTAACGAGTGATAAAAAAACTGTAAGAATTACCATATAAACCGAATTCGCATAATTCAAAAAACCCAGGGCTCGACATTAATGCTTGACAGCGACAGATCACAGGCTAAAAGTGAACCACCACATCACTGGTGATCTTCACAGAAGACAATGAATATAGAGAGAAACTTAGCTGATATTGAACCAGCTGTGTGTCATCGCAAAGTGTGCAGATGAATGGTGGTTTGCTTTGCCCCCCGTGCTGCTGCCAGCACCCAGACCTGTGCCGCCAGACAGGCAGTGATCTCCGAGGGAAATCAAATAACGCTCATCTGTGCACAATGCGATGACACACAGCTGGTTCAATATGAGCAAAGTTTCCCTGCTTCCCTTCACTGGTTCCTGTACAGCAGGGTCGCTCTTTCTTCATTAAAAAGCAAAAACAGCATGTGTATACATTCAATAGGCTATATTTTTAGTAGCTAGCTAGCTAACCCTACACTTTTACAGGGTCTGATTTTGGAACAGGGAAGAAACATATATCTTTTTCCAACCTCTCCAAGTAACAAGTATCATTAATACACGGCGTGCCCCAGGCACAACATTTAGCTCCAAATCAACAAAACCAGCCTGAAAATGAAGGAAATCTGAAACGACTGCATTAGAGTCAATGGAGCACAGCTGTGTTGTTCTAAGACCCTGGTCTGAGCCGAAATGTTTAAGTTAAAATCATCTTTGCCATGCAATTGTTACCTCTTAACTAAATATTTTGTACACAAATACATTATGACAACTGTCCAAATGTATTAGTTCTATGTTGTTATAAAAAATATAGGTAATATTTAAATCCCTACATGCAGTTCTGGCTACAAACACTAGGGGCTTCACTGAGCGCCCTGAACCAACACAAACTGTGGTTGTATTTGGTTTAACAACCTCTGGAAATGGAAATTCTTAACCAACACCTTCTCTCAGTCTTCTTTTCTGCTTCCTTTCTGTGTCATTAAACAAACAAAAAAGTTTCCAGCTGACTGTGTGTTCTCTCACAAAAGGTGTATAAAAGGCTTTGACTTTAAAAAAAAGACTTGTCCTGTAGGTGTGTGGTGGCAGTTACATATCACAGTGCTGTAGCCAAGACATTAAAAATACAGAGGGGTTGAGATACAAAATTGAATTTCTTTCTACAAGATAAGACTTGAATTTTCCTTTAAAACGAATTTCATCATTGATTGAAAAATGGAAATGGACATGCAATAACAAAATCCTTGGACATGACCTCGGTGTCCTCAGCGGTAGTTTCAGCCTTGATACATTATGTGAGAGCAAAAAGGGGCCACAGCACAGTGTGAAGACCAGTCAATAATCCGATAAGCAGAAGGACAGACGAGGCAAAGTCAGTGACAAGTGAGCCGCTCACATAGAGACGGTGTTCATCACCAGGGAGTGCTTTATCCAGAGGAGTTACAGCATTGAGGAAAACACAGTGTTTTGAAGTCATTGTATTTCTCTTTGGCACGGCAGACTCTAAGCTCACACTGTGGGATCAGCCAGCTCTCAGCTTGCAGCTGCTCGTCGGTCTTTCTCCGATCTTTCCTATCAAATTCTGTTCACTTCCTTTGTGCTCTGACAGATACCCGGAAGAGAATCTGGCTTAGAGTAGAGATGTGCGAAGAAAGATGTGGTGAGAGCATACTGAGTGTGTTATTTGTATGTGGTCACTGGATATGAATATGTGACAGGTGCATCTTGGGAAAAGCAAAACTTGAATGACTCTGACGTTCCAGTAATCGGCTTAACCGCGTAAAAAAAAAGGAACCCTGGAATGGCCTCAACAACAACCGCATTATTGCCAGCTGCGACAACATCGTGACGGCTGGTATAGTTTACAACTTGTGAGTCTGTGTGAGTGTGTGTGTGAGTGTATGTTAGTCTGTGTGTGTCATGATGGCGAAATGTGGTCCAGACCTGTGACTCTAACTGTAGCTGGAACTAGAGCACAGCTCGAGTCTGAAACAATTACCCAATGCAGTTTGTTTCCTGACATAGTTATTGTTACCATGGTTACAGCTTGTCTGTTTATGGTGATCACACATGGACAGTGTGTAAATGACCATCAAAGGCTGCAGTTACGTACAGTCAAACACGTCGCACTGATTTCACTGAATTCAAAGATGGATGTGGTCCGAGAAAGGGAGCCAGAAGTTCGGGGGTAGGAAGTAGGGAAGGCACTATTGGCTGACCCACTTTACACCCCTGGCACACACCAGGGGACTGCTATCTTGCAGCTGGAGAGATCCCATCAGAAGATGGTCTCTAGTTTTATCAGTGTTTAAATGTTTAGACAGAATGAGGTAACAGAGTAAGTCTGTCAATTTAAATTGCAATCACAGCACTGGTCAGAAAATCTCAGTTAAACATTTCCCCCCAAAAATGTTTAACCCTTATATGCAATCTAAAAAACTTCTTGAAACCTAACTAAGCTTTGAGCGACCTCAAACTCCGCTCTCAAACTGTCAAATAAATGACAGTTTAACAAACTATCAATTTATGAGGCAGTTGTCTATTCAGCTTTACACTGATTCCTTGTACAAAAAGCAAGTCACGAAAGCTACTCAGCCAAACACAATACACTTAATGTATTCTGCCACTATCATTTTAATCTATAGCCAATTAAACACTGTGCAGAAATATCTACTTAAATGCATAACACGAAGCAGGAGAACCTCAGAACTGCTGCAGATTGCTGTCTCTCCGCACTACACATTGCTGGCACTGTAATTGGCTGCAAATGCAAGAGAACTGGAAAGGGAACAATAAGGTGAATCAAAACAAAGTTTTTTAGCTGGTATTCATGCTGCTGCTACCTATGCAACTTTCTAGTATTATGCTTGGCCTGCTGCTTTATACGGCGCTCCTGACATAGCGACACAGTGGTTGTGCAGCAGTCATTAGCCCTTTGTGCTCAAAAAGACTACACAGCATCACTGCATGGCAACTGCTTCACAGCCACTTGATGAAGGCATCAGGGCCAGAATGCAAAATAGCTGCGAGTAAGGCTCGAGTTTTCTTGAACCAAATGTTATGTGGTGCTGCAGTTGTAATTCTGTGTGTACTCGTAGTCCACTGAAACTGAAAAACTGAACAGATGACTCACAAAGTCTAACAAGGGGAGTCCAGCCTCTCTTATAGCTGCAGCTATGGTTTGGAAGTTGCAGAGCATGTGTATGCTGTCTGCTGCAGAGATAAGAGGTCAATTCAGGTCTATCAAATAAGAGGATTCCCTCATTGGGGAACTGCATCTCAAGCAAGTGCAGAAGTGTAGTCATTCAACACACTGCTCACTTATTCCAATACTGTGCCTGCGCATCAAGCTTTTAAGTCTGACATCTGTGTTTGTTTTAGTCTCACAGCACCGAGGTCTTTAAATCCATCTCTGGCTGGCTTCAATTTATGCTAACTGAGATGCTGTGTAAGGGCTTAAGTCAGATAAGACAATCTGAAGTCATGTTTGACTTCCCTTTGAAAGAGAATTTCAGGGAAAAAAGAGAGCAAGGGATTCAGGGGCTAGCTCAGGGAACACTACTCATTGCGTTACGTTACATCACTCCTACCTTTGCAGGTAAAGATACGTTTTTATTAAAGAGTTATAGAAATAAAAGCTTCTTCTTTCAAGCAGGTCCCTTTTTGTATAAGCTGTGTCAATTATTTAAAAAATGATTGCTGTGCTGTGAAAGCTAAACGAGTGGCAGCGCGACTCCAGGTCAAATAACTCACAAGAAATTCCTCTGAAATGAAGCCTTCAACCATGGTAGATGAAAATGAATGAAACCATCGGACACACATGTGAAGGGGGAGGGAAAGCATGAGGCAGTGAGAGAAGGGAGCAAACCAGCAGCCAAGGTCAGAAAACAGGAGAAAACTGCTTATTAGACAAACCATTTAGATGATGGAGGTGGTGAAATGTGTGCATGTGTGTGTGAAAGACAGATACAGAGGAAGAGGCAGAAAGAAAACTGAAAATAGGAAGACATAAGAAATAGGGGGAGGGAGTAAACCAGACTGTGAAAAGATGAAACAGGTAATTTTCATTTCTCCACATAACATTCCTCTCGCCCTACTCTGACTGCCCTCCTGTCCCTCCCTGCACTCCGCCCCATCACTTTTTCTCTGGCTTTTGGCTCTTGATTTGAATTTAGACAGGGAACAGTGAGCAGAGTGCACGGCTGAGGTTTACAGCGGGTGATTTGTCCTCACTACCCTTGGACTCAGTCAGAGGGACACAATTCAGTTTTTTCCAGCCAAGCCGGGCAGCAGGCAGACCAGCAACAGAAAGGAATGTAGAGGTTTGTACGTCCAGGTGGCCTTGGGGTTTAAGACACTGATTATGTAATCACAGCATCACTGGTTCAAGTCCAGCTGGGGACCCTAGTTGCCTGTCATCTCCCATCTCCGCCCCCATTTTCCTGTCAGCTCTCTACAATCTACTAAAAGCCAAAAATACTTGGAACAAATGTGTGTGTGCAGCCAGTTCTCAAAAATGAAACACAGATGTGCAAAGCATGATTTATGTCCAGTGCCAACATGCAGTGTTAATGCAAAATGCAGTGTGCCCTTAATGTAGCAAAGTGTAGTGCGTGGGCATGTAGTAAATTAGACTTTGGTGCAGGAGACTGGAGTTCATGTCTTGTCACGGTCTTGCAGCAAATGTTTGCTTTCTTATTGTAACCAAAATCTTTCCACAACCCTAACTATGGGTTTTAGTAACCCAAGCTTTAGAGTGTCTTAGAGAGGCATGGCAAACAGTAACTGTGCAAATACGAGGATAAGAGCACACACCTGCGGACAGCATTCATAGTGTTGCACTCATACAAACTGTGACATGAGTTATGTGAAAAATGAAAAAAAAAAAAAAAAGATAAAATATAACCTGAAATACAATATTCAAGAATGAAAGAGGAGTCCTTGAGAGAGAAGTTCAAACCTTGCTTACTTTCTCTCACCTCCACACACCTAGCCTATGAGCATTATTGTAGGACTGCTACTTTGGTGAAGTTACAGAAATTTTCAGATACTATAACTGTAGTAACCCGTTCATTTGCCATAACTACAGTCTTTCCATAACTGTAACATCGATGCCATTTGCAGATATTGTTGAAAGCAAAGTCTTAAAATCACTGACACTTGACGTTGAACAGCTTTGTCACTGGACGTAATCCTGTATTTTGCAGAATTGTCCAATATCAATTTTCTCTCTGGCAACTAGGGTGTGTGAGTCGGTATGTGTGTACTGCAAACCCAACACAACACAAACATGGGCTTACTAGGCTAAAAAACACATACACAAGAAAAAGAGCAAGGCAAATCTGAAAAACAATTTACTTTGTCTTCTTTGTACAAAATTTAAAAAAATTGCTATTTAATATTCAGTATTTTGAAAAAAAAAAACACACCAGTGTTTGAGAACGCATGCCAAACCACAGCGTCTACACTGCTGTACAGAGCACATCATTTAAGCAGTTAATTGGAACATACTGAATCAATAAGTTTAGGGGAAATAATCACAGAAATATTGTATGTCATGCACATTAAAATGCCATTAGGGCCATGTGCATCTAGAATAATGTTTTGGTTAAAAAGAGAATGGAATTAGACAGACAGAAGTGTGAAACCAACAAAAAGAAACAGCACTATGGTAAACATATTGAACTATGGTGCATTCTATGAACTAAAATCATGTATGAAACAGTTACATAAGCCAGACACGGGAATTTTCAAGTCCTAACCAATTTAGAAAACAGGCTACTTCAACTTCACAGATGTTCTTCTCTCTGAGCTCAAACATGCACACATCACAAGTTATGAAATAATGGGGAATCACACACAACTAGGGCTGGGTGCTAAACTTGGTACTATAAAGAATAGCAACCGAATTGCGTCACTACAGGATATCGATCCATCAGTGCCATATTTCAGTACCTAAGAGCACATCTGGGTGAGAACACCAGGTTTAGACAAGAAGCATAAGCGCTGTGAAGCACCCTAAAACCTGGAAGCTAGCCATGAACTGGCAACAGAGCTCTGTGGATCTGCCAGTTTCAATTTCAAACAGGAGAAGGCCAGCTTCCTTTAGCTTCCAATGGGCCAAAGCTATCGGTGCAGCGCTGATCTGCTGCGATAGCCTCAGTGTGTGGTGTATTTTCTTTCCTTTATTATTGTAGTAAAAGCCTTCTATCACTGCTAGAGACAGCTCTATGTGTGATTGGTAAAGAGTAAAGTAGTAGAATTGTTTATTTAGTCTACTACGCCACTCCTGCAGTTTGTTCAAAAGTTAAATATGTGTTATTACAAACAAAGTAAAGTAACAGAAAGAGCTACTGTTGGGAACTGGTACTGGATGACATGTACTGAAACAGATACCATTATCAGTTCAAATGTGTACCCAACCCTACAGACTACGTTATTGCATCAAGTGTGAAGGAGTGTGAATACACCACCTCATGTGATCTCATGCAAGAGCAGATGTAAACCAACAGGGACTGTGTGGCAGTTTGCTGTAATGATAACAGTGCTTTGCAGTTAGAGAAACAAAAGCAGGGGGTCATACTATGGGCTCGACTTTTGATGCTTTCACAAATTATTTACGGATTATTATTGATGTTTATCTATCAAAACTCTCACTGTGTAATGTGGATATAATGATGAAGTAAGTAAAGACAAGCAATAGAGCAGCTAGAACAGTCTGGCTAGTTCATTAAATTACATCACTTTGCTGAAATGCAGCCTTTAAAAGTAGGAAAAGACAACAGTTATGATATTACAATATCCAAAATCTGAAACAATATCTAGTCTCATATTACAGTATCGATATAATGTTAACATATTGCTCAGCCCATTGCTTGGCAACACCGTCAGCTGCTCCATACTGACATAAATCACAACCATAATCATCCAGACTCTAATTCCTAAATATCAAACATGTTTGAAATTATCAGGGCAGCCCCAGTGAGTCTGTGAGCAGTTTGAGAGGTTTAGGACTGGATCTGTGAACTTCTCATATTACTAAATAATCCGGGCTAAACATCGAGACCGACCAAATTCCCAGACCAGATTTCTTCAATTGTTGGGAGGGGTGAATTTGGGATAAATTGGCCCGTAACTCCTGTAGTCTGAGCCCGGCTTTTGGTGTATTAAGCCAGTCACACGGACAACAGTCTGTCCATGAACCAAAGGTTTTATAATTGAGGGGAAAAAAGACTGTTTGTTCTTCAGTGCCTTTGCGAAGAAATAAAACATTTTGTTGTCCGTTTGATAGATTACCATCTGCCAAGTATTCCCACAGCATGATTCTTCAATCAGACACAACCATAGATCTTTCCAGATAAATCCCCCACTCTAATACTGTAAGGGGTAGATGGGAGGGACAGAGAAAACAAATCTAAAATCTAATTTAACTCACAAACAGTAGAATGTGTACATCAGATTACAATCAAATTGAATTTCCGACTCCCCGTCTCCCAAGTTGCCTTTTTCCTACATCCACTTGTACACAAACCTTGTTCAGTTTTCTGTGTTTGCTTTGATATTACAAGACATCAGTTGGGCAGTCCTTCTCTTCCATCAGCCCATACTGAGCGCCGTGATGCTTCCCTGCGTGTCTTCAAATATTTTCATTTTCACATGGGCGAATTCAAATGCTTTTGCAGCTACTGCGATCATGAATACAATAGACACTAATCATCTGCAGGTAATTTCCCAAGGTAGAAAACTAAACTTGTAGATTTCCCTTGAGGTGGCTGTCTAAAAAATGCTCCCACTTCTTGCTGTTTTACATACTTGCTATCTTTCTCATGTTTTCATCATCCTCTCCTTGTTGCCCCGTGACACACTCTAAGAACAGTCACATTACTTTTGGAGTAGAGGACTCTGATTGTTAGTTGTTGAGTGTGCATTAATCATTCAAGTGAGTTAATTTCAAACACATACAGTGTATTTACATGCCTGAAGTGCTGCGATACACCAAAGCAACATAGGAACCTTAAAAATGTCTCCCTGCTCTCTTTCCATATACTGTTGGTTTCATCATCCATAGGTCCTGACATTAATTAAATCTCACCCAATCAGGTCTGAGGATCTTACACCATGTTGTTTGTGCAGTTCCCCTGGTGTGATAATAGGTCACTGAGGTCATGTGCTTCAGAGTACAGCTCCAAGGTTACGGCCTAATCATACAGGCCTTGTTTTCTGAGTGTGCACGTACGCAAAGCCTAAATTCTTTTTTTTTTTTTTTTTTTAAAGACTACGGGATGTAACATAAAAACTCATGAAGCCTATAGTTAAAACACAAAGGAGCTAAGTCATGACCTCCATTTGTGACAACTGCAAAACTGGTTGTGCCAATTACAGCACTTGTGTTGTTAAATTAGCCGGAGAATTAGAAACAGCTGCACGCTTTATTTTTAGTTGTTTGGTTTTTTTTCTGACAGTGTACTTAAAAATAGCGTTAACTTTCAAGATGCAGTCATAAGTGTCATCTCTCAGTCAGAGCTCAGCTCATTTTGCACAATTTCTCCCTCCCTCCGCTCTCACACTCTCTCGTACACTGTATTACTGCTCGTTTCGTTTCTCTCTCTCCCACTTAGGAACGATCACATTAGGTCCATTAGGTGCGAACTAAAGGGGGAGAAAATACAGCTAGCGGACAAACTGTTAACACAGCAAGGTCAGCAGATAGCCATCAGACTGTTATCAGGAAAGGTCGCAGCCATAATGCTAATGCGTGTGTGTGCATGTGTGTTCATGGACACAAAAAAAGTGAATTAATTAACATGTGTTAAGGTGATAAATGATATAGGCATCCAGTGTAAAGAATGATTTGCACTTCTACATTTCTCTCTACACTGTTACCCAAGGTTTCTTCCTCAAGTAAAGCTTTGTTCTGTTCTGTTCTGTTCTGTTCTGTTCTGAGTGTTTCCTCAGTGGTGTCCAGATAAACTGATACAAGCTGTTCAGAATCAAGAGGAAGGATGTTGCTGGGGATAGGACCATTAGCTGTCTGTCTTTATCACGCTGTGTTCCCCCAGGCTTGAAACAGACCGGACATGGTACAGATTTCCCAGAACACTTTACTCTGGCTTCTGACTATATGGAGATGTCTGCTTTTGAATCGAATCATACAGTATAAATGGATCTGTGTCTTTACTGTGGCTGTTGATTAAAGGAATATTTCATCCACAAAATGACGTTTGTGTATATTCAGCATGTTTTGTTAAATTCACATGCGCAGTATAATCCGACTGTGTGTTCCCATACTATCATACTATTTAGTGAGCCAGAAAAAAAAAAGTCATATGTCCTAATATGTATATGTCAGATGCAGTTTGCCAAAAAAGACCAGGATGTCCTACTGCGCAAGGTTGGATTTTGCAGTATGCAAGGCAGCATGCTTTTCTGGCTGTTCTGACCCACAATCAGTGGAATCTGTGCAGTGGAAAACACGTCACACCGACTGAGCTGCAAACAGATGACAACTTGACAGCTCATTGACAGCTGACAGAAGCTGCAGTGACAGATGACAGCGCATTCAAGTGTCCTAAGACCAGCTGAATAGTAATAATAGGAATATTAATTGTTACAGTTAATAAAATAACCATAAAAGTAACTTACAACACAAGGGCATAACCATGAAAATAACAATGATGGAGAAATGCATAGCCTATGTAATTTCCCTATTGTGATGTAATGTTAGAATCTACAATATATGCAGTTATAACTTAAAGGTTAAAATTAGATACACTGCAACTGACAGTACTGCAGTGTACTGTCTCTTGCAAACTTGGCGAATGCTGTTTTGTTTTATCTCCAAGGTAACTGGTATATGAGCAAGAGGGTCAAAGTTCAGGGCGTAATGTCATAGGGTTGTCATGAGAACCGATCCTTCAGTACCAAGTCGATGCCAAAACGCAAAAATATACGTTGGTACCTGTTTGGTTTTTTTTCAGTACTGTAAGTAAGGGACACAACTTTGACCTCAGTGTGCCATGTCGATTCCTGTTGGAACTGACGGGGCAGTATACGTGCATCAGTCTGTGCCGAGGAGGAGCGCCGAGGAAGAACGCCTGTTCTCCATTGTCTTTGCTAGAAACAATGGCCTCTACAAGTACTAGAGCTTAGATTGGGCTCAAAAAACCCAGCCCTGACCGCACCCGAGCCCATGCATGTTCCCTTTAACTGTAATTACGAGCCCAAGCCCAGTTTAAATCTGACTTTTTTTAATGATACAAACATGGACATTGAAGGCTGACTCTCGTCTTTCTTTCCATGGCAAGCCTTCGTCATGTGCCTCTTAAGTGTCAAGGTCCCTGTCTTTTTGATGTCATATGCCAGCATCGCGCTGCACTTGGTACACTTGACGAAATCGACACACACGTTGCCACCGTCGATCACTCGTGCGCAGCCAGTGGCGCCGTCAAGGGTATTGTGACAAGCTCATTGCCGCCGCTGCTGCTCCTTCAAAACATTTATTTTATATTCGGCCAAATATTGCAAAAAAAAACACACATTCGGTATTCAGTGGAATAACTGAAAAGCAAGGCCGAATAATAGTGGTGTGGTTTGATAACGCAATCAAACAGCGTGCGGTGACGGACGGAGTAAAATGTCGGCAGTGTGGCGATATTTTACTCCGTCCGTCACCGCACTCGCATTTGCAACTAAAAATAGTTTTGTGATGGCAAAATAAATCATTCAGCGCACTGTGTCAGTACAGATTTCAACCAACAGCAGAAACGAAACGGTGAATCCCGCCAGTTGTGGGTTGAGCAGGGGTCACAGACAGGAATACGTATTCCTGTCAAATACGGCGGCGCATGATAACGGCTTAGTGGCGACGGAGAAGGTCTCTCACTCCCCCCGCTGCTGAAAAAAACCCTAGAGGAAACACTGAAGCCTATAATGTTATGACCAAGTAGTATGTCTCGATTGTGTGCGTACTGCATGCAACAGTACATACTTTGTAAGGGCAACAGCAGTACATACTATAAGTAAAAAAGGAAAAGTATGTGATTCAAAACGCAGCCCAAGTCTCATTTATCCAGTCGTATGCTCAGTACGTCCCTAACACAAACATTTACTGAAAACCTTACAATTTAAAACACGTCAATACAAACAGTCTCGTGGTCAAGTAGCCGAGTAGCTCAGGCACGCTCAGGCCACACTACTCGTAGGCCTAAGTGTATTGTATTTTAACATTTTAGCAAAAATGCATGTGTTTAGGAAGAAACGAGCACACAACTGGGTCAGTGAGACTATACTGCACGAGTTGTGTGAGAGTTTGTGATTCTTCAATAACTTTAATATTCCTTTATTACATGTGTACTGATTTGATGTATCATCCCCCCTTAATTGCTTTTTTGAGAATTGGGTCTGTTATTGATTTGTCACAAAAACGTCTAACCCTCTGTGGCATGTTGAGGTGGGTCAAATGGAGCTCATGGGGGGCACTTAAAGGGTTCACTTCTGTTGTGTCTCTGTGGTGCTGTGAAAATGTACCCTGCTGGTAATTAAAAAGTAAGGCGGCTATACTGTGCATACTTGTGTATTCTTCACAGCACACACCCAGTGTGTCTGCACTTGTCTGCAATGTCCCGTGCAATCTCTTGTAGTACGTGGTGCCCTGTACAGCACATCTGCCTTGTCTGTGGCCTTAGTTTCCTCTCATTCTCCTATAATGTGTTTTTGTCCTCTACCTCCTTCAGTCTGTTTATTGATCTGTCTATTTTCAGTCTCTTGCTCACTCACACACTCGTATAGCATCGGCATGGGTGGCAACCCTGCCATCTGTCCTCTTCACCCTCCTTCCCCGTTTGCCGCTTGCTAATTTGCTGGTTAATTATAGAAATGCAGGGGATCAGCGCGGTCTCTTCATAACATTGGCTGTGTTTATTGTCTTTGGGAGAAGCAGGCTCTAATGAACTCATCGAACATTTAGCCTATAAGTGAGCCATATAGTCGGGGAATAGATTAAAGGACATGCACATTGAAAAGTACCTACAGTGCATATTCTTTAGCTGTACCGGCCATTCCAGGGGAAGATGAGTAGCTTGTGTAAAATTGCTTGGGTAGCTGAATTCCAAATTGTTGTTGTGAGTTAGCTCATCTGTAAAGTCCTACAGCACCAAACTGCGCACTGTAACAAAACAGTGTGAACTGTATTGTAGTCTCTGAATGTGCTGGCTTATTGCATATCCTGTTGATCTGCAGAAGGCCACTCTGAACAAGAAAAAATGCTTCTACATCTTTATAAAAACTGCTTTACTGGTTAAAACCCCTACACAATGACAGATTTATAGTTATAAAGAGTTATATAGAGAGTGACGGCATCTTCTTTGGTGTTTCTGTCTCATATTCATCACAACGGTTTTCCTATTTGACAGCACAGCAGGTTTCTGTGCTCTGCTTCCTGCCTCATAGCAGCTTTCATTTTAGTGATTTAGTTGAATGATTTTTACTTGTTTTTCATCACACTGTAAGAAAAAAAAAACCAACATTTAATTAAACTTTAACTGAAGTAGTTAAATTAAGTCAGTGACTGACTTCACAGGGAGGTGAGCTGCAATTTTGCTCGACTGGCTGACAATACCAGCTCCACGAATAGATCACTGAAGTGTGACATACGTTTTCTGACTATATAAAGGATTTTGCCTCAAACGTGTAGAATGAAAAGGATGTAAAGTGATTAACTGACTCAATTACACTGAGAAAAGGGATATCACATTTTCAACATGTCTTTTTAGTGATAATTCAAAATATGTAAATCGCAAACAACATGCATTATTCATTAGTGTACATTTGTTGAAGTAATGTATGCATGCTGTCCAAAAGAAGACACACATGTGTTTAAATGACACATTATTTCTTAGAATATGCAGCATGTCCAAGGACAAATCTCACTTTGTTTGGGACTGTTTCACTTACACTGAACAGAACAGTTTTAAAGCCACAATGAAAAAAGTTAGGAGTCCTGTAATTGATTGTCTGCACAAACATTTTGGTAAACAAATAAATATAAATCCTATTCATTTTCAGCAGGCAAAACAATAGCACCCGAAACTGCCTGAAACTGGATCAATAATGCAAACAATGCAATAAAAAATAACAATAATGTTATTTTGATCCTACATAAGTAGAGAGAATTTCTTCTGGGGACCGATAACAATAAGGCCACAAAGCAATCCTTCTTCAGACGTTTCTGTGTTGGAGCTGAGGTTATTTAGACCTTGAATTGCAGGTGGGATGGCAGATGTCTGACGATGGAGCTAATCAGACTTCCTGCTTGGTCTAATGGTTGAATAATTGTCCCAGCCTTTGCTGTGGTCTGATAGCGCCCTATCAGCCCGGAGTCGTCTTACAGAGCGGGCAGGGATGGAAAGTAATGCAATAGGGAGAGCGGGCAAATTTTATTAGAGATGATAAAGCGTGGATTCATAAGTCTGGATGGAAACAGCAAGAAGCAGAGAGCTGCAAAGCTCATTGCTCTGAAAAAATGGCTCTCGTCCTGACCTTTCAGATACAGAGCAGAGAGAAAGAAGATCTCATTGTGTATGAGGAAATGTTCCCTTGTGTGATGAAATACTGTCCCACCCTCAGTCACATATAGACTTTTGTATGTCTTTCATACAGTAGAAAAGCCAAACAAGGTCTTCGGTGAACACATAAGCAGATCGTTCTCATTTAAGTGTAGTTAACGGAGAAATGTTAGATTGTGTCCTGGCACACATGTATAGAAAGGGTTAATGTCATCACCTACATTGTCAAAGCACGACAATCATTTTAAATAAAATTTCTTCATATCTGGCAAATTCATTAGTAAATACAATTTCTATTAATTACTGACAACAGTTGTATTTCCTCTATTGTTTAATGTGCATACATTTAAAGGACCTCCTGTACAAAACTAGCCCACTCATCTGAATGCAGCATACATTTAGTGTGTAATTTACAAGATGGAAAGACCTACTTCAGGCCATTTAATTACATCATCTACCCACATTATTTCATTACAATAAATTTCAATAATTTCACTTGTAGTAGTAGGAGTAACAATAGGCACAGTATAGTCCGTAGAAATAGGGATGATATGGCTGTAAACGGATGGTGGGAAGATTAAATTTATCTTGTGACAACATACATGACACACATACAGTCTATTTCTATGCATTTACATGCAAATACATGCAAAGGTTGGATCCACTTTTAGACCACTGTACTGTTGAGAGCACATTTATATATAAACTCTTCAAAAGAAACTTTGAGTAATGGCCTCC
The DNA here is from genome assembly GCA_026686955.1 of Epinephelus cyanopodus. NCBI lineage: Eukaryota > Metazoa > Chordata > Actinopteri > Perciformes > Serranidae > Epinephelus > Epinephelus cyanopodus. The sequence goes on along the minus strand of CM048926.1, from coordinate 13,793,164 downwards.
GAACCTCCCACGTGTAAACGTGACTTTTAAATAGATTTTTTTCTATTTAAAATGGGAAAAATCTTATTTCACTGTAGAACTTTGTCCACTGTATTGCTTCGTACTGCTGCTCCATCTGTTACAGAGAGTACGCTCTGTGCTCCAAAAGTGTGGTGCTATATTTAACAGTATATATATTTCAACAGTGCTCCTAATGAATGGCCCACCTACAAAAATAGAAAATCTATCTGTGGTGGTAGGTGTTGTGATCATGGTGGGCCACGACAAATAAATAAATGTGTAGAAAACCCTATGAATATGGACGTTACTTAAAATGCCCATCCCTAATCCATAGCCAGATGTTAAATCACAACCCATTTCAAAAGGTATTAAAAATATTTGCCGTTTCTTTCAGGAGGGTACTTGAAAAATGTAGTGCAGAAGCCATAAATATCCCTAAAAAATGCAGAACTTATTAAATGTAGAACTTATTTAGGTACAAGAATGGCCTAAGGAAGCAAAGGAGTCACCATGAGAAGAGCAACAATTTGTAACTGAAGGCACAGAAACCCTTTTTGCTATTCACCTTTTCAAGTAAATGGCACAGAACTACAGAACGCCTCACCATCCCCCCAAAACAATAAGAATTTAAATATTTAACTTCATCTTAAAAATAACAATGTCTCCAATGTCTTCAGAATAGATCCACTTGTCACACACAGTACATGTATGCTTACACGTTTACAGCCACCCACACACACTTTCATACCAATATGTGAGTGTATACAGAGCCATGTTTAATTCATAAAAACATGTACCCAAGCCTATGTCTTACATAACAATGTTTATCTGTACCGTCCCTGTAAAATAAACTTATAACTCTCACTAATATCCCTGTACTGTAACTCCCATTATTGCTCATCTCCTCAGAAGCCTCAGGGGTATTTAGATGGGGAAACTGCACGATTTTACACACACACACAACCAACATACACACCAGCGCAACAAGATTTTATAGGTGGTATTTCACAATGCTGAGTGGAACAGAAACGCTCCTCCACTTTTCACCAATAAAAGCAAATTAAAATCCCCTTACATCCTGGCAGCATGCCACCGGCTCCTTGATTCAATAAGACATTCAAATCAGCTTAAAAGCATCTTGGTGAAAAGCTTACACTGTTTGTTTCTGGCATTGAATATTAGATCACGTTGTCAAATTGCATTCTTTAGATTTTCTACAAAAAACACATTAACAAAAGCAATTGACAGTGGCCTTGGTACTTTCCCTAAAAACAGAAATCAATCCAATTGTCTGTTCTTTCCAGTATTCACTGGTACACGGCCGCTGGGATGGCTGTATTCTTCACAGCCATTAGCGATGATTTGTGCAACAGTGTTATGCCTTATCATCTCTCTGCACCAAACCAAATGTCAATTTCTCCAATTTCTTCAAGCAGCCATTTTCTCCAGCCTGTTTTTGGAGTTTTTCACAGTGTCTTTTTTTCCAAGGCTGTGTTTTGGTGTGTGACTGTGGGCATCTCTACCACATGGCTGAAGCGAAAATTCATGCACAGCCTTATCACCTCATGCTCACATGGCTCTCCCACATTGTCCACACTGGGTAAAAAAGACAGATGTTGGATATGCAGTGTTCCGTCGTCTCCATGCCCTAATTTGTTTTAACGAGCCTGAATTATATCTACAAGTAAAAAGAAACATTCTTTTAAGTCTCCCAATATATTCAAATCCTGTCTTTTCATCTCAGTGACATTTAAATGAGCCGATATGACAAAGTAGATGTGTGTATATTTGGTTTTGATCTACTACATCTAAGCTGCAGACAGATACTGAAGCTCTGTGTGTTTTCGTCCAGGCTTAATTAGGGAACCTGCATTATATCATCATAGCAACCATGCATACATAGAAGAAAATTATATTTTCATTTCACCTTGAAAATCAGTCTGCATGAACTGTAATGGGTCATTTAGATAAAGAAAATAATCCTGATTTGAGCAGGACCACCCTGAAATTAAACACTGCAAATAATCAAAGCATTTTGAATGTGGTATTTGTCAAAAAGATTATTGCGCTCATGCTTTCTTGCATCTCATCAACAGTCTAAAGTAGCTTTAAAGTTTGTAGCTGGTGGTGGGTCACGCTTCAGCAGAGTTCAGGCAGCAGCTTATTGATGCGTTAAGGCTGTCAGTGTCACTCACTGACTTCAACGGCCGCAGGGGGAAAGCAGTGATGCAAGATCAAAAGAGAACAAACCACCCTAAACTCTCCATTTAAAAAGATAATGTGGAGCTCATGGGTGCAGGTAAGCAGATAGATCCTTATAGAGCTGGATCTACAAATGGAAATGAGATTTACCTCTACTTGTTGATCATAATCCATTTCAGGCTTTTTTTTATTTCATATCTTCAGAGCAATTTATCCTCACTTAAGCTCTATTCACATGGGAACAATATTACCAGGGGACCTCGTGTGATTTAGAAATTACCCCCCACATCTGTGTTTCTTGCAGTGCATTCACACAGGATTATTTAAGTCTGGATTTTACTAGAATTTACTGACATTATCCTCAGCAACTCCACTCTACATAACACAGGAGCACTACACAGTACTGCTCGCGGTGGTGAAAAATGTTAGCTTCCTTTTTCCCTTCAAATGTGGGTTAAATTAACATAACCAATTCTGCTAGACATTGTCACGTCATCCATGTTATCTTTTGATATTTCGCTCTTCTGATTGATCTGAGCTTGCTTTTTTCGCAAATGGGTCTCCATGCTGTGTACCGTGATGAGCCTCCTGTTGCCAAAATGCTGTCAAAACCTTTATTTATTATTGCCAACCCTGCCTCTGAACATGGAAAAGGCAGAAATGAAGCGTGGAGAAATCAGAAAACCAAAAAAGAACCCCACATCACAAAAGATGTTAATTCACAGGGAACTGCTATTATCACACAACCTCTGCATTTGACAAAATATGGTAGGCAATTTGCGGTGGAATTGTTACTTGACAAATTATGAACAAGGCAGGTCCGCACGGGATAAAGATCACAGGTCACCCCTGCAATCATTACAAACTACAAGAGGTTCCCAGGTTATACTGGTCCTGTGCAAATAGGGCTTTAGTTGTACGACATTATGACCCCCCGGTCTATTCTTAGGAGTACGCTAGTATCACCAGCAAAAGTAAAAGCCAACCTCTGCTTTTTCTGCTTGGCATCTAACCCAATGCTAGATTTGTGTTTTTTTGGTACTCTAACTGCAATTTTTGTAGCTTCCTCTTGGATGAACCTGAACCTGGTCACTATCTCTGCATGAAGCCTTGACCTTGCCTGTGCACTGTGCCAAAGAATGTCAACAACACAGCAAGCATTGAAAAAATAAGACAATACAGGCAGAGAGCAGAGGGCAGAGTCTCTGCAGACAAACACACCAACTACACACTTTGATTGGTCATAAGTGATGATTGAGAGGGACTACTTTTGTATTAGTCTCCCAATTCTTATGATAGACTCACTGTGACTGTCACTGTGACCTCTAATTCTAGTGAACACAGTATCTCAAGAAGGCCTTGAAGGACTTCCCAATTTCAGCACAAACGTCCACTTGGACTCAAAAATGACCTGATTAGAATTTGGTCAAAGGACAAAGTCACCACAACCTTACAAAACATGAGATTTTTTGTGGGGTTTATTCCCTTAGAGAAAATCCTGCCTACTGTAACGATATTAATCCAGGTTATCAGTGTTGGAAGTTGGCAGTCGTGAGCATCTGCATCTCAAGCAGCAATTTCCAGCATGATATGTCTGTTTGTGGTGATATGGGTCAGCATGCCAAGACCCCTGCCTTTGTCTGCTGCCTGATTGGCAACGCATCAGATCCCAGCACCTTGCCTTGCAGGTGGTATGTCCATATGGCAGCAGCTCCATGCTGCTGTTTGGGCTGCTGTACAATCCCAAACACTCATAGTCATACAAACTCCCCTGCCAAGTCGGGCTCCAGCAGAGGGCCCAATTCTGCCTGGTCCAGGTGAGCTTGATCATTCCAAAGGTTGCAGTTATTTAGGGGTCTCGAAATCACTCTGGGCCTGGCCCCCTTCTAGGACCACTTTGCCTCAGGAGACCAACTGTACTGAAGCTCCAAACGACAACAGCTCCCAGGATCACGGGGGCATCCAAATCCCTCAACCACAACAAGGTGGATCTCGGAGGGATCGCAAAATCTGTGCTAGAGGACATGGCTATCTCGCTTACCATGTTGCCACAGCTACTTGGACTCAGATAAGTGACAGGAAATGGTTGGATTTTATCCCTCCTTGCCTGACAAAAAGAGTGCTTCTGCTAATGATAATCACCACTTGGACCTGTTTAACTCAATAGAGGGGCGTGTATCATCAGTGGCTGTGGTTATGGATAGATGGATAGTAGGCACTAAAACCAATTGATGACAGAAAGACAATTTTATCATTAAGCACTACACTAGGAGATCGACATTTATAAATGAAAGAAGATGTCTTGACATATTACTTCAAGCAATCTGCTCAGACTGCCAGCACGCTGTTATGAGTATGGTAAACATAAAACTGCAGCACCAAGCTTGTTCCATGATTTACAAGTGACGCAGGGTTTATTAATATGCCTTCAGGTCCTTTTTCCTCATAGTTATCATTGGTGGTAATGGATACAGCAGCAGAGCAGTAGTAGTTGAAGTATAAGTATTAGCAGGGATTTAGGGCACTACTTGGATATTACGCTTAATTTAGATTTTATGCTGCAAAGCAGTGGAGTGAGTTTCTCGGATTCCCTGTTGGGATGAATACTGGAGAAAAGAAAATGTTATTAAACTCCAGCGGCACAGTTTTCATGGAGCATGATGATTTTAGTGTTGTATCTCTCTACCTGCCTTTGTAGCTCTACTTTCACGCAGTGATGTTACTTATAAAGGCTAATGTTCCAAGACATTATCTTAAAAGCTGCCATATCAAATTCTAGTATACGGCTGCCTGAGGGGCTAACTGTGGACAATGGTGTGTGTGTGTGTGTGTGTGTGTGTGTGTGTGTGTGTGTGAGTGTGTGAGCACGTGCACATGCGTGCGCCAGTGTGCATGTGTGGATTAATTGAGGCCTGTTCATCGTAAAAACACATGCACCATTGTTGTCAAAATGAAACTGTGTATGTCAATGTTTTTACTATTAAGTTTTCGGATACACTGAAGGATTAAAAACTATAAAAATGAAACGTGATAATAAAAGTCATTTTCTGTCTTTAGTTATTTGTTTTTCAAACTTTTTAGATCTCAACACCTTTTTAGTACCAACAGCGATGTGTTTATTAGTACTGATTAGCAGAAAACTGTCAAGTACTGGGAAGGTGTCTCGGCAAATTTGTAATTCAGCTTTGATACCTTCCAAGTGAATTAATTTTCAGACTATTTTATTTAGGCAAAGCTGTACTGCTGGTGTGAAAACAATATTTTACATTTACAACTTGGTTGTAATTGAGGATTTTTTTCTATGAATCATAGTAAGCACATATTCATAATCACGAACAAATTAAGCGAAGTGGAGCTTAAACACACATACAAACACAGAAGAGCAACTGCTGAAACATGAAACAGCTTCTGTACCAGCAATTCTTCTATGTATGTGCAGGCATGTACTGTAAAGGCAAACACTTACACGGACACTATAAAGCAGGGGTCATCAACTAGATTTGTCCAGGGGCTAAATTTTTTCTAAGCTGACACTGTGGGGGCCGGACTTTCAAATTACTTTAATAATGAAAATAACGATAATTATAATAATGAAACACATGGTGGTGCGGTAGTTGGCATTAGCGCCCCACAGCAAGAGGGTTCCAAGAGGGGGAAGCCCTTTTGTGTGGAGTTTGCATGTACTCCTAGTGTCAGTAGAGGTTTTCTGTGGGTACTCCAGCTTCCTCCCACAGTCCAAAGACATGCAGGTTAATTGGTGACTCTAAATTGGCCGTAGGTGTGAATGTGAGTGTGAATTGTTGTCTGTCTCTATGTGTCAGCCCTGTGATAGTCTGGTGACCTGTACCCTGCCTCTCACTCAGCTGGGATAGGCTCCAGCCCCCCTGCGATCCTCAAGAGCATAAGAAAATGGATGGATGGATGGAAGTTCATATGTAGAAAATAAAACAAAATTTTAAGTGAGAGCTATGAGTTTGTCCCCATTCTTGCATGAAGACATGGTGCAAGCAGCACTGCCATACTAGCAGAATATGGGTTAATCATCCAACCATATCTAACCTGACCTGCAAATCACGAACTTTATGCATCATGGTAACAGAATTATCAGGACTGAGGTGAGAGACATTGACTGAGACGCAGGCTGAGCACTGCAGCATGTATGTGTGTGTGTGAGAGAGAGAGAAAGAGTGACACACCAAGAGGATGAGAGGGTAGAAGATGAACTGCTGCATACGATGTTCCTGTAAGTCATTAATGAGTTATTCAGGATGCTGCTTTGTCACTTTTTATCATTTGATATTTGTCTAGTAAGTTTATGGAACTTGCTGCATCACTACCACTAATAACAAGCTGACAGATGAATTTATTTATGTCTTTAGTACCTGCGGGTCAAACTCACATACTTGGGTTTGATAATTCCTGATAAAACTGTTTCCGTCTCAATTGTTTGGGGGATTCTCCTCAAATTTTCTGAGTTAATTAACACTCCGTGGGCCAGATGGTAAGCCTTGGTGGGCTGGATGTGGCCCACGGGCCGCCAGTTGATGATCACTGCTACACAGGATTGACCGCACCGTTTTCTTACATTAGTAAACATCTTGTGTGTACATGTGCTGATAGTCTTTATCGTCCCTGTACTGCCGCCAGGCTCAGACTGTATTGTCAAACAGCATACCAGCTATTGCCAGGACAACATTTAACAGAATGTGACAGTATTGTAGATATAATACACCGGATAGAAGGGGTAGGTAAATAACATGTCATGTTTCTGCAGTGGTATTAGTGTTGTGTTGTGATTGTGATTATACCTGTACACCCGAGGGTAGGAAAGAATCATCAGCCATCTCGAGTTCTTTTAACAAACGCTAAGATTTGATGTCACTATCAGTAGGGCATTGGACACATTCATTATAAAATGACAGTTAAGAAACAGGAATTGAACAGCTGCGGCTGTGAGAAAAACATCTGTGCATCTGAATGTATAAACTCCACTCTGGAAAGCCAGCTGCAGTGATTTGTTAAAAAAAATGTGTTCAAAGAAGTTGCGTTTGAAAAAAGTATAACAACATTATTACATTAGGTTGTATGCTTTCATTGAAATACATGTACTGACTGCTGTTAAGCTGATTTAAGAAATTTTGGTTTCCTGTTCAGTTCCAAATTTTCACATACTCTACCAGTACAGCATATTGGATGGGTGTCATTTGAAGTTCTGCCAGTCTTTGAACTAGAGAAATCAGGTTCAATCAAACCAAACTGTTGGCAGCAGGTGAGATTTGGAAATGTGCTGAATCTTTTTTTTCTGTCATGGACACAGCTGTACAACATTAAATTTGGAAAAAAGTAAGAGATTACATACTTCTGAAGTGACACCAAGTAACTTCACATTCATTGCGACAAGAAGGAAAAAATGTAATGACATTCAACCTTATTTTCTCCAAAATTAAGTTAAAATACTGACTGGACATGTGCGGGAGCAGCCCGCGCTTTTCACTAACCTGCACCTGTTTTTCTGTGTATCTCACAGTGTGGGGGAAGAATAGTGTCGGGGAAGTGACCATGGATGGGTTATGAGACAATCGGCCCCTAGGCACAGATATACAAAGGGCCCCACCAGAACCTCTCTTACACCTCTCCTTGATGTCTCCTTGTGGTGTCGTTTTTGTTGTCATTTGGGTCTCTTTGTCTAATTAAGGTAATGTTGTGTCTCTTTGAGGTAATTCTGTCTTTTTTTGGTTGTCTTGTATTGCCTTACACTCATTTTACGGGTCCTTTGCATCTCTTTATGGTCATTTTGAGTCTCTTCCTCTCCAGCACGTGTTAATTTGAGGGACATTTTACAAGTGAAGGCCAGGAGGGCCCTGACATGTTGGGTCCTTTTGCCTGTGCCCACTAGACCCACACAGTAATCCATGGTTCGGTTCAATCAAACTCAAGTTCGTTTGCCCCCTAAGTGCAGTTCATTTGGGCAGGTGTGAACACAGCAATCACACTCAGGTGTGCACCAGAACAACCGGACCGAGACCTTCTTGAAGAGGTGGCCTCGGTCCGTTTACAAACGAACTCTGGTGCAGTTCATTTGTGGTGGTGAGAATCTGTTCCAACCTCGATCCAAACCAACTGCAGTCACATGACACATTGTTTGGGTTAAACACGAGCATGTTACAGTCCTGGAGGATTATTAATGTGCACCTCCTCCTGTACTGCCTTAATATGCACATTCAGCACATCCAATGTATCAAAACATTGTTTTCTAGTTGGAGCCGCGCCTCGTTTTCAAACTGTATGGTTTGACTAAAATGAACAATGACAGCAATATAGTCCACGATGAGCAGCGCTAAAATCAACCTGCATAGTTGTCCCTCCATTGTGACATTAGAAAGTGTCACATTTATCTTGCAAGAGTTCTCTTCTTCAACGTTTTGCTTACTTCCAGGATTTTTCCCGCATGGAAATTCTGACCAATCAAGAGCCGCTTTCTTGTGCAAGGTATTTTATCTGGTCCACTTGTAGATGCTGCCGTGAGAACACGAACCAGCTCTAGACAGTTATGCAACTTTTTCACAAAATTAGTCGCTGATTTGGACCAAAGCAAGACAACTCTAGGTCTGACAGCACCCTTAAAATGTAGTTGCACACTCTTCTTCTGATGTCTAGACTGACACTGTTTTGCACCAACACTGTCTGATCATGTGAGGTTATTAAAAATGTTCTAATTCCACCCTGCACCACTTGCCTGCAGCCACAAAGTCACCCAGAGTACCTTTACTTAATCTGTACAACATGTACTTGACTGCCAGTTATACACCACTCCTTGGTTCACAAAACTGTCACCCGAGGAGTCTTCACTTCTGAGCTAAATAGAAAATAGTCTGCAACAGTTCAACATGCTAAATGTATTCACTAGGAGTCTCTGAATCCTTTTTTTTTTTTTTTTTTTTTTTTTTTTGCAAAATGTGTGTTTATCTACAATATATAAACACTATACCTCTGTAATGTAGACTAAGTTGCAACATTTAAGTACTGTATGTCTGCATTTTTAGGGCCTGTGAGTGCACTCTCCTCCACTCAGGTCATGGCAAAGTGTTATGAGTTAGCCCACAGTTATCAGTTTGATAGCGAAACTCGACCACCACAATTTCTGCCGATTCTCCCGGTTTCAAAGTCTTACACTGTTGCTAAAGAAGCTGTGTGAACCTGCATGTGTGACAGAGAGCACAAACATATCAGTGTATATGGCTGAAACTGGCAAAATAGTTTAGTATTAGTGAAACAATACAAGAGGAAATAACACTAGATACAATACACACAGGAATATATCACACAGCCTAAGCCTGAGTATTAAAATATTGGTGTGTCATACATGCGGCACTGCATTCATTTTTATTGGACTACCCTGCGTGCTGTTATAGTCCAGTGTGATGTATTGGGGGTTCTGGTAGACTAATGGAGTGTATGGGTGACTCTGAGTAAACATCCTGCAGATGATAAAGCTCCTGCATCCAGCAGTGATCTATTCCTGGATAGGAACACATTCTGTTTCTACTGGGACAATGCACACGTACATTTACAAACACACACACATTTACTAACACACACACAGCTATTCCTGGACACACAGCCAGACAGAGGGGTTGGCCGTGTCTGGCTGGCACTACCAGCAACACAGCTGACACTGCAGGTTGTTCGTGCGTGTGTGTTTGTGTGTGTATGTCCATGTTTGTGAGGACCAGTTTGAGTTTTAGGCCTTGAGTAGGAGGGAACATGGTATCTTTTGTTTTAATTATTGCGAGCAGCGCAGGACTTCCAGATGGCTTCCCATAATATGTTGTACAGTGTCCTGTAGTAAT